>CP092863.1:166319121-166412802 GCA_030710605.1 Cordylochernes scorpioides | reverse complement strand
CTCGTTCCAATTTTACATTCTATGCAGGTTCATTATAAAGACTTCTGTGGCATTCTTTGTGAAATTGTTTTTATTGAAGCGCTTTTAGGTATTCCAATTTGTTTGAATTTGTTCTAAACATCTCATACCATTTTTCGGAATTGCCTGAATAAAATCTGCCCACTTGTGAATGAATTCCATTTCTTTAAGGGATTAATAATTTCTTCGGATTTACATATTTTCATTTCCATTGTATTTAGAGATGTGTTGGTTATGTCTTCATATTTTTAAATATTGTAGTGGAGCACACACCTTTATAATGATTTTTATGCATATAATATATATACATATAGATATATATTTGTTCTGAATATAGAGCAATCCATATTTAAATCTTTAGATAATAGAAAGGTATATATAGGATTGAATAAAAGGTTTATTTGCCAATATTATATTTTATCCAAAAATGTAATGCCTTGACAACCTAGATCATCATATTTAAAATGGGAGATAAAGAAGGATTAATGCCTTGACAAAGGTTGGCGTTCAGCTAACCGAAATATTGACACAAAAAAAATTTATTCAATCCAAATTATTCATTTTCATTATATATATATATTAATGAATTAAAAATATATATTCAAGAATTTGAGACTCTTTTTCTCTCCCTCGGACTTGTAGTTCTGTATCTTCGCTGTGGACCTGAGGACCATGCCATCACCATTTTCTCAGTACAAGATCAAAATTGTATAGGCAGATCACGAAATGCGTCGTGTCTCTGGTCATTTCCCACCAAACTTGTAGCGATTAGAGATTCGCCAAGTGCATATTCAATGTACCTAGCATACAAATAAAGATTTTATTATCATCATTATCGTAAATTATGCATCATCATTGCTTCATCAATGCGGAACGTGTGATTTGACATGTATTGTCATGTTTTAACGTCAGTTTATGGATAGAATATGCGCTTTAAAAATGTATTGTCAAGGTGTTAATAAATTATTTTTAATTGTTAATTCTCTTTCACTTTTATCATGCAAATTATTTTGGTTATATATTTTACGATTTACAAAGTCTTTCTTTGTTTATAATAACAAGTTCTATTATATACGCGGTAAACCCCTGATTAAACCAATAGATATGCAAATATGTAAAATATATATTCGAATATAAGTGATAATTAATATTTATTTCTATTATTTCAAATTTATTATACGCCTCTGCGATCTATTCGACCAGATGAAGTTCTATGCGTCAAAGCTTGTTGCTATACGCTTTTCTCTAAATGTGTAACTGATTTTTGCATGTTAAAATTTATTTTAAAATAAATTATTCAAATTTTATTCTAATTATAATTTATTTATATTATATATGGAGAGTTCAAATTAATATATTCAAAGAACACACAGAGAACAAGAATAAAAACAAAGTATAGCTGCATTTTTTTTACAATGATGATGATAAGTAATAATATATTGTGCAGTAACCTCCATTAGTCGACACTCTAAATAGATTACCTCTCTACAAGAGTTTTCATCTCAAATATTACCATTTTTACTATTTAGAAACTCTCTGGCTATAGGATACCTCTCTACAAAGGACAGTTCTCATTGCAAAAATAACGTTTTTTTACTATTTAGCAACACTCTTAGGCGAGAGGACACCTTTCCCTAAAATACAATTTAAGTCTGAAACTAGGTGTCTCTTACAGAGAGGTTGAAATATATATTTATTCAAAAAAAAAAAAAAAAAAGAATATCATGAGCAGGCTCACTTGAGTATTTCTAATAATAATTAAAATAAAATATTTATTAATTTAAAATCTATAAATCTACCTATTTTATATACTGTACATTTGAATAGACCGATTAACTCAGGATATATTAAATTATTATTTCAAAATGTGAAATATTGAGAAGGTGATGGCACAAATATAAATTTTGAAGTAGGTAATAATACACAAACACAATACCTGAGATATTTCTTAAACTAAAAAAATAATTAATTCAAACTCGCATACAATAATATATTTTATATTTGAATTTCTAGCGTTTTCTGCACAAGCTTGAATTTTTTGAAAATAAAATGAAACTCTCTGATATATATTCATTCTTTTGTTCATCTCATTTAATTAATTATATTGTCTTTCTTTTTAACTAAATTTAAGATTATACATTTTCACATAGCGCATTTTTACATTATTTTATTATTAAAATGTTGTCACACCAGGTTTAAATTTGGAGATTTCATTAACTATAATTCGCTTCTTCTTCTTTGTTTTTCACACGTTTTTCAAGTGAGTTTCATGAAATTGAAAACACATAAAAAGTTAAAATAAAGAAATTACATTTTAAAATGTCTGATATTATATATTTGTTGTTTTCTTATTATTCCAAGATGCCAAGACTTCTCGCCCGTGGCTCCTGTCAAAATTTGTCTTATCCTCGTCCCATCGCTAAAAATTGCATTATATTCAAGCGGTGTGATCATTACATATTAATATTATTATAAATATTCTGCCGAAATATAATATATAATCAACGATGAGTAAATTCATATTATTATTTAGATATAATTTGAAACAATAATATGGTAGGAGTGATTATCCTTTTAGCCTATGCCTTTATTTCTACTCTTCTATAGCTTTTGTATGGTAGTATAGGTCTATAAAAGGTCTTCTTTGATTAATTCATTGCAAGATACAGGAGAGGTTTCTATGCCATCGCATTTTGATTAAATTAATATAATGAAGATTTTCCCATGCTTTTACAATCTGAAATAATAAATAAAGAATCTAGGGTTTGGTTTAATTGGGTTAATTCTGCTGTCCTAAAAGCTTATGTCCATAGTTCATCTAAAGTACCCTTTCGAAGAGTCAAGCATCAGTATCACTATAAAAGGAAGTTCCAAAAATGCAATATAACAGCGGTATGGTAGATTAAACTGGCGAAACCGCTGGGAGGGTTCACCACTGATGAGCCAGGCCCTCCCTTTAATTTCTCCATTGCAGTAAGGACAGTAGTAATTGTTTTATTTTAAAAAGAATATTACGCCTCTAAAATAGTTTTGTAATTCTTTTATTTCTTGAAATTTCGGGCTAACATGCCTTTCAACACGAAAACCCAGAAATACTACCTAAAAATTCAATAAGGAATCTAGGGTTTGGCTTCTTTTTACAATTATTTTATTTCACGAGCTTTCGGGCTGACATGACCTTCAACATGAAGTCCCAGAAAGACTATCTGAAAATGCAATAAGGAATCTAGGGTTTGGCTTCTTTTTACAATTATTTTATTTCTTACTTCCTTCCTAATATGCCTTTCAACATGAAGACCCAGAAATACTACCTAAAAATTAAATAAGGAATCTAGGGTTTGGCTTCTTTTTACAATTATTTTATTTCACGAGTTTCCGGGCTGACATGACCTTCAACATGAAGACCCAGAAACACTATCTGAAAAATGCAATAAGGAATCTAGGGTTTGGCTTCTTTTTACAATTATTTTATTTCTTACTTCCTTCCTAATATGCCCTTTAACATAAAGACCCAAAAATACTACCTGACAAATTTAATAAAGAATTTAGGGTTTGGTTTCTTTTTACAATTCCTTTATTTCTCGAGATCTCGTGCTAACATGAGCATCAACATATAGTATTTCTGGGTCTCTTCGTGTTGAAGGGCATGTTAGCCCGAAAGATCGAGAAAGAAAAGATTTGTAAAATAAAACGAAACCCTATATTCCTTATTGTTTTTGTCAAAGATTTAAAATGCTTCTAACGATAAATAGCACATTATTCATGATATATCGTGGAAAAGCTTGACTGAAGCATTTACACGTTATAAAAAGAGAAATTAAAGTGATTTATGATAAGTTAAATCATTTAATTGTTATTGGACATTAAACGATTTTTTTTAAATCGATAGAAAGATACGAGAGAAGAAGAGTTAAATAAATTAACTTAAATTAGTTTCATAAACGAACATTGATTTTACAATGTAGTCCAACTTTCTAATGGAAATTGTTAATTAATTAAATAATCGAAAAAGTTTGTTTTTATCAAGGTAATTAGACTGATTTCAAAATTAGATTAGATCTGAAAAATGGGAAATATATTTTCTCCATAATGCCTTTTAAATGTATAATTAATAATGGAATTCAATGAGCGGAACTTGGTAAGATTCAATGGAATTTTTCTGTTCGCATTCTAAATGTGGATATATTATCTGCCCTTTGTGAAATTATTTCGGCCTTTTTGAAATTTATATTACCTGAATGATATCGTTATATTTTCAACCATTTTCAAAAGTGCGACAAAATCTCTTTTAAATTTTGCAGGCCTATAAAACTAACAAAATAAATTTCTTGAAAATAAAGATACTTCCGGCCATTAAATATATATATTTTTATATAGATTTATATATAATATGCAATAAGACGAACCTCTTTCTTTGAATAAAAATTGAATAAATGCATTTTATCGTTTTTAAAACCAGATAAATATATATAAACATCATCAGCTTTTACACTTGGAAAAAAACATGCAACTTGTACACCATGTTATGAACTATGACCCTCAAGAGTAGAGGGTCGGCGTAGATTCCGTTATTTCTTATAAGGATGCATAAAATCGGCTGATTCCTCCGTCTTATTTTTAGTTTGATTTGACAAATAATTCATAAAATGTGTCTATATATATCCTGACCACGAGCACATGAGCCTTTTAGATGGCAAAGCGCCATCTAGTGTAACAAATATCACCTAATCAAGATAATGGGTTGGCCAAATATCAGGGAACAGGCAAATTCAGCGTTTTGCTGATTTCTGTTCCGTTAGATGGCGCTCTGCCATATAAAAAGCTCATGTGCTCGTGGTCAGGATATGCCTTTTTATATTTTAATACTAACACCTGACCTTTTTATCATTTTATTTTTTTATATATATATGAAAAATTATTTAAAAATAATATAATAGAAAAAAGTCAGGTGTTGGTATCAAATAAAAAAAAGACATATCCTTTCCACGCTGATGAGGACCAACAGCCTTTGATTTGTTAAGAAAATGGGTTGGCCAAATATCAGGGAACAGGGTAAATCAACGTTTAGTTGATTTCGGTTCCACTAGATGGCGCTCTGCTATTTAAAAAGCTCATGTGAGTATTGACATGATATTATTCTTTTTTAATTTTAATTTAAATATTTTCCACAATAGGTTCATTTTATGTGAGACAAGTTGGCTTTCGAGGAAATGGTTCTTATAACTGCTAAATTTTATCGTAAACTCATAATTAACTAAGGATTAAATAAAATTATAATTGGACAATTCTTAGATGGGGTAAACGACACGCCAAATATCCCACTTATAAAGACCAGCAAAAATTTGCATATTTTCAATTTTACCTAATCGAATGGTTGCGATAAATAAATTCTACGACTTTAAATACCTAATTAAATTACTTTTTAGCTTTTAGCGTTGTATATTTTAAAACATATCATTAAAAAACAAAAGTTTCTTATTTTTTGGACACCAGTGTATATAAAGCTATAAGTGGAGTGCTAATAAAGTTATTAATAAAAGTTATTGTCAATAATATAATTGTTTATTCATTTCCCTGTTATGAATCTATCATGCTAATCTTCACTCAGACGTTGTTATATCTGTTTGATAACTAATATACTTTGGGAAATAGGGAAAACAAAACATATAGAGATACAACTATTCTAATAAACGTAATATCTTTTAGATTGATATTTGATCAAGAATTATCTTGGCCCATAAACTTATCGTTTTATATAGAACTTTTCTAATAATTGCATAGACCAACGATATGTATTGTGATCCGACTACTAACCATAGGTTCTATGATATATATTCTTGTAATAAATGATTATGTGCCATAGTTCCAGGCTTCAATATCGTTAATATTTGACTTTAATCTGATTATTGATTCAAAATAATTTCTAAAAAATAGAAAATATTATGTTTATTCCTCTCTCTCTCTAACACGACCTGCCCACTCTGTGGGAGAAAACTCTCGCAGTCCATCGATGGCGGAGCCTTTCCCGCAGTGAGCGCCACCAATGACGTCATTGTATATATTATTTATATATATATATGTATATTTTCAATATTATATTTATTCACATTCGTATATCCTTATTTAATCTTATATATATGTTATAATATGAAAAAAGAGATTTTCTGCGTGATTTTGATTATCTTGAGGATTATGCTATGGTAATGCAGTCGTGGTTGATAATCTTGAAAGTATGATAAAAAAAGGTTTTGATCAGTAATTGCTTAAATAGCTTATGGAATATAAAAAAAAAACATAATTTGACAAAATTACTGCCTGACTTAAGGCGTAAGAATAAAATAATGAAAAACTTATTTACATAATGTACAAAAGGTTTTAGCCGGCCATCGGGAAGACAACAACGGGTTATATAAACAGAATGCGCGACCTCTGGCGGTCAACTTAACAGAATATTTGAATCTATGAAATAAATTTACAATAAAATAACATTTTAAATAATACCTTTATTTAACATATATATAATTTATATAATCTTATATAAACTATATAATAGAGAAGTTTAAATCTCAATCTCTCTCACTCTCGTCAGGAATCTCAACATCTATTTGATCATCTCCGTAATTTGCTTTTTAAAATGTCGATTTGAGTTCTAATATTATGTCTAATGGTGCAAAAAACTAACTTCTATTTATCATGGAGGAATCAATGATCTGAGCAATAAACTGGATTCGGTAAACAGCATTAGAATGTTTTTTTTTTTTTACACAAGGGTTAAACGAAAGTGTTAAAATATATTTAAAGGCAATTTTCAAGCAGACACCACACTTGATACTATATAAACTGCTAACCTTGCACGTGATTTCCCATTATAAATTACGCTAATAGTCGTATAATATTTTTTCAAAGTTTCTTCACTGTTTACTTTGTAGGATTGTTGACACACATTAAATATGTTATAACACCTTGATAATGGTTGGCGTTCAGCCAACTGAAATATTGGTAAAATAAATGATTTTTTTAATCCAATATATGCCTTTTTAATTAATGAAATGTTTACTTTGTATTAGCTTTATTTGAAACTTAATGAATGGACAAATTGGGCTTTTAATGGAATTTTGTTTTGAGTTTGATTTGGAGCTTAATACTACTGAAGGGGTCGGTGGAAGGGTTTCGACCGCTACGACCCAGGATAGACTCTCGCATTGGGCACTTTTTTAATTGAAAAAAAAATATGTATTCAATGGCCCCCGATTCTTACAAAGGGCCCAACCCCACCATTGAGTGTGAGTAATCAAACGGGGCTCTGACACATTTGTAAGTGCAAAAATCGAACTGCTTTTCGCATGTGTAGACATTTGGTGCACTTACAGTAAAAGCAGTCGCTAACTACCCACAAAGATTATCATGTACTTTACCACGTATACTATACTAGAAGGACAGTAGAAGTTTGTATTATGTATAAAAGAAACATTCGTGCTTTTAAATCCTTTTATTTTTATGTATAGATGGCATTTATTGCTTTGTGTTAATTTATGCCTAACTGGCCTTGTCTTTATTGTTTGCGGAAGAGCATTTCTCGATGCAAATATTTGAATGTAATTCTACTGTCCTATAAGCTTATGTCCATAGTTTTCTTGAAACCCATTTCTGATTTTCCATCCTTCAGTGCTGCGTATATAAGCAGAATCGTCCAATACAGTATTAGAGCTCTTAGAAGCGGTCTGGTGGATTAAATTGGCGAAACCGCTGGGAGGGTTCACCACTGAAGATGCAAGCCCTCCCAATATATTATTTCATCGCAGTAAGGGCAGTAGAAGTTTGTATTATGTATAAAGGAAACATTCGTGCCTTTAAATCCTTTCATTTTATAACTATAGATAATATTAAAAAAACTACTAGAGAAACAAGTAATATTTGTCATGAAAAATATAATTCTTGAATCACAGCACCCAAATCAGATAGCTCAAAATGCTCGCTTAGGGGACAGGAATCTTGAGGGTAATTCCTACCGGTAGAACCGGCAGACAGCGAACTATAGAAAATTATTCCCGTAAAATATTTATAAAATGCACAAATATTGAATAATATGCGTATTTATAACGGTGTGTTCATCGCGATTCGATTTAAATTTAAATTCCATCCAAATATATTCGATTTCCTCACATCCAAATACATATTGCATATATTAATATTTATTCTCAACATAAATATTTAATAACGTACTAGTATTGATAATATTCGAACACGTATTTGGTTTTTAATGAAAAGTTAAAATAATAACAATTTTTCAATATAAATAAGTAATAAAAACATACTATATTACCTTTTAGATATATGAATATATGATAAATCAAAATGCATATAATATTATTCACTTTTATTATAGTCTATAATCATTCAGAGGATGTTATTGTGTTTGAATTTATAGTTTTGAATATTTCAAAGTAAATAGAGTTAAAAATTCTTATATATATTTCACCACAACAATACCTTACAATATATACACAAAACAAAAAATCCATATCATGAAAATGAAATTTACTATTGACCATGTTTTTATTCCAGGCACAAATCAAATATCAGAAGGTCTAATAAAATTCCCTAGTTTACGAATGTGATTACAAAGATCCTCCAAACCAAATTGCTCTGTTCTCTCATCCGTTACTGATATGTTTGCCTAAGGCATTGCTCGCACGGTATCCATGGTAACAGGAGACCACTTCTTTTTTTTTTTAACTTGTGGATTTTCCGCTTTTATTGTTTTCCCAATCTCTGAATATATTTCAGATTGTACTTGGCTCCTCTGCGAATTAAATAAATTTATAATAAATAAAAATTGAAGCTTTCCTCCTCTCCGAAGATTGAATATAATTTTATTAAATTTATTATTTACGCTTTATAACTTTCGAGTAAAAAGAAAAATTGAAATTAATTTTAAGAGAATAAATTTGAAGGATGTTCTTTATTTAGTTTTTAAAATGAGGATATGCCAAAATGTTTTTTTTTACAGTTTTTTTATTGTTAGTTCATTAAATTATCTACCATTTTGAGAATTCTATCGATTATTGTATTTCGATTATTATATTAATCTTTATAAATAATCCTATAATTCATTTTAAAATAAATTTATGAATATTAGCGATAAATATTTATATTATGATTTCATTTTTGAGATGTAAATTATAATTTGCGTTAATAGATTTATGTGCCAGATATATCAAACGGGAGTTATAGCATACTTTCATTATCACCAATATTATGTTTTGTGCACATTTCGGGCTGTAAGCCCTCGAGAGATGGTGCAAGCTGTACCTCAACGACCAAAAGATACTGGCCATTCAGGCATCCTAAAAATTCATGAAACGGTTATTTAAGACAGGTAGTGCGTGAGAACATCAAACAATGTGATATTTATACTGAGATCAGGTTGATAAATTAATAAAAAAAAAGCATCTCTTGATGTAGAGTTGAGGTTGTGTATGCCACGAAGAAAAAAATGGAGAGAAAGATGATTCTATATACAGTTTTAAATCCCCATTTTTGTTGTTCCACCTCAGTAATGTTGTCACTGGCTTCACTAAATATATATACCCATAGACACAGGTCATTCTACAATTACAGTTATCTTACGCCATGTAGAGTTGAGGTTGTGTATACCACGAAGTAATAGAGATAAAGATGATTCTATATTCAGTTTCTGAATATACATTTTGTTGTCCCACCTCAGTAATGTGGTCACTGGCTTCACTAAATATATATACCCATAGAAACAGGCCATTCTAAAATTACAGTTATCTTACGCCATGTAGAGCTAAGATTGTGTATGCCACGAAGTAATGGAGAGAAAGATGATTCTATATTCAGTTTCTAAATCTACACTTTGTTGTCCCACCTCAGTAATGTGGCCACTGGCTTCACTAAATATATATACCCATAGACATAGACCATTCTACAATTACTGTTATCTTACGTCATGTAGAGCTAAGGTTGTGTGTGCCACGAAGTGAAATAATAAAGATAAAGATGCTTCTATATACAGTTTCTAAATCTACATTTTGTTGTCCTACCTCAGTAATGTGGTCACTGGCTTCACTAAATATATATACCCATAGACACAGACCATTCAACAAATACAGTTATATTACGCCATGTAGAGCTAAGGTTGTGTATTCCACGAAATAATGGAGAGAAAGATGATTCTATATACAATTTTTAAATCCCCATTTTGTTGTCCCACCTCAGTAATGTGATCACTGGCTTCATTAAATATATATACCCATGGACACAGACCATTCAACAATTACAGTTATCTTACGCCATGTAGAGCTAAGGTTGTGTATGCCACGAAATAATGGAGAGAAAGATGATTCTATCTGCAGTTTCTAAATCTCCATTTTGTTGTCCCACCTCAGTAATGTGGTCACTGGCTTCACTACATATATATATATATATATATACCCATAGATACAGTCATTCTACAATTACAGTTATCTTACGCCATGTATAGCTAAGGTTGTGTATGCCACGAAGTAATGGAGAGAAAGATGATTCTATCTACAGTTTTAAATCCCCATTTTGTTGTTCCACCTCTGTAATGTGGTCACTGGCTTCACTAAATATATATACCAATAGACACAGACCAATCAACAATCACAGTTATCTTACGCCATGTAGAGTTGAGGTTGTGTATGCCACGAAGTAATAGAGATAAAGATGATTATATATACAGTTTATAAATCTACATTTTGTTGTCCTAGCTCAGTAATGTGGTCACTGGCTTCACTAAATATATATACCCATAGATACAGGTCTTCTACAATTACAGTTATCTTACGCCATGTATATTTATATATTAGAGCTAAGGTTGTGTGCGCCACGAAGTGAAGTAATAGAGATAAAGATGATTCTATATACAGTTTCTAAACCCCTATTCTGTTGTCCCACCTCAGTAATGTGGTAACTGGTATCACTACATATATATATATACCCATTGATACAGGTCATTCTACAATTACAGTTATATTACGCCATGTATATATATATATATATATATATATAGAGAGAGAGAGAGAGAGAGAGAGAGAGAGAGAGAGATAGCTAAGGTTGAGTGTGCCACGAAGTGAAGTAATAGAGATAAAGATGATTCTATATACAGTTTCCAAATCCCCATTCTGTTGTTCCGCCTCAGTAATGTGGTCACTGGCTTCGCTAAAAATATATACCCATAGATACAGTTATCTTACGCCACGTAGAGCTAAGGTTGTGTATACCACGAAGTGAAGTAGTAAAGATAAAGATGATTCTATATACAGTTTCTAAACCCCCCATTCTGTTGTCCCACCTCAGTAATGTGGTCACTGGCTTCACTAATTACATCACGTGATGTGTAAATTGAACATGCGATTTCCTCATTTCCACTCATCACTCTCTTTGTTGTCTCTCAGATCCCACTAACCATTATATATATAATACATTTAATACATCACATATATATCATATATATTATATATATGTGTGTCATTATTAGCAAAATATTCTTAGATTCACAAATACCTTCTATTAGCGAATATTTAAGAAGGTTTCTGTTACCTATGTACGTAGCATTGCAGTCATAGAAGAGACGGGAAGTTTAATAAAAATTAGACTTAATGAACACAATAGAAATATCAGAACTAAATATTGACACTCCCTGATCTATCAACATATTTCTCAGACCGGTCATTATTTCGAAATAACAGAAACCAAATGCCACTACAATAATATTAAGAAGAAATACCAAAGGTTACTTTTAGAATATTTTATATCTAATGAATATTGTGAAGTTCTATTTTAGAAGAACGGGTTTTACGAGACGTGAGAAGCTTCATAGCAAAAGAAACTCTAACTTTATTATTTTTCCTACCTATATATATACATCGCGCTTCTCGCGGACATGCAAATATATCAACCTTTCATAAGAAACAAAATGTAAAAATATATTAAACAAAACAATACTATGCAAATATCTCGAGGTATGCGACAGACTCCCCCTCCATGACCTCTCATCACTCCTGTGATGGGACTTCTGGTGGTCTATGATGAAATTGTCCTCCGGCCACTTGGTGATGGTTATATCCTGAGTGGATGTCTCCTCAATGAATTCAGTATGTATTTCACAAGCAGAGTTAAATTCTCGCATTTCATTATGGGTCCAAATTAGCTGAGAAACATTCTCGTAAAAAACATTCGGATTAGGATCATCATTCTTTACAAGTCGAGATATCTCAAAATCTTTCAACTTGGCAATGCAGTTGTTGGTTGGGATTTCATAATTCTCTCCTCCAATGTCGTAGTTCAAAACCTTTTGAGCAGTCGGTCGTATCAGAATATTTCTGGGACTTATATCATTGTGAACCAACCCGATGTTTTTGCTCAGCATGACTCATCAAAATACAAATCTGACAAAGAATGCTCATTAATTGTTCTGGCAAAAGTTTTCCATATTCCAATACTTTCTTTAGAGATTTCCCTCCATATTCAGGATGAAAAACGACAAAATGAGATAAATTCAATTCATGCAAATCCAAATTATTCTTTTCACTATCTTCAATAATATTTGAAAAATGTTTAGATCTCAAATCACGAACAATCCAAAAATATTTAGGATAACAAAGATTGGCTTGAGCACTACCTTGTAAGGTCCTTAAAGCATCAAAAATATTTATTTCCTTTTTAATCGTTCTAGGAGGAATATAAGACCAATTTTTTCTATTATCAATATTTGGATTCCTATATTCAGAAATCTGTTCAATTCTATAAACAGAAGATCCGCCATTATCAGTAACATCCCTCAAAAAACATTTTGGCCATGTGCCTTTTCCAACAGGGACTAACTTTCTACCCCAGAAGAGCTCGTCAAATATCATTTTCCTAACAATACCTGCCATTTTCTTTTTAAAAGCATCGCTTCGTTCGATTTCATCCCATCTACATTCATGACCATCAATAATATAAGATGCAGGAAGAAGTTCATCATCTTTTATAATAATTTCTTCAATTATATGGATTTTACCATTTTCTTTATCTCCGTCTTTAGAATTCACTTTATCAGGTTTCTGAAGAGGCTCCATAGTGTAAGGGATTCAATTGTCCTCCAGCCACCCGGTGATGGTGATTCTGTTATTCCAGGGGGTGGAGAGGCTCAACTCCTTTGGAGGTGCTTCTTCGCCGGTACCAGGCTTTGGTTCCTTTTCGCCAGTACCAGACTCCTTAGTAGGTTCTATTTCGCCAGTACCAGACTCCTCAGTAGGCACTTGTTCCCCAGTAACAGACACCTTAGTAGGTTCTTTTTCTTCCGCACCATTATCAGGTTCTGTAGAATCTTTAGGCTCCATTCCACTATCAGCAATAACATCTACCTCTTTCGTAAGAGGCTCTGAACTTTCAGTTTCTAGAACTGACTTTTTATCAACTTGAGCTTTTTCACTTTCTTCAACTTCAACAGACTCTTTTTCAACTTCAACCTTTTCACTTTCATCTGCTTCAACGGATTTTTTCTCAACTTCGGCTTTTTCACTTTCTTCCGTTTCTACAACTGAATTTTTTTAACTTGAGCTTTTGACTTTCTTCAACTTCTTCTTCATCTTCTTCTTCATCTTCCTCTTCATCTTCTTCTTCATCTTCCTCTTCATCTTCTTCTTCATCTTCCATTTCATTTTGTTCATAGAAATCCTCTTCATCTACCATTTCATTCTTCTTTTCAAGAAGCAAGTCCATCATCAAGCGTTGCTGGTCCGCCATCAAGCGCTGCTGGTCCGCCATCGTCCTGATGAGGCTTTCAATGGTCGAATTTGAGGATCCTGTTGGCTGCGCCATATTGTGAAGTTCTATTTTAGAAGAACGAGTTTTACGAGACGTGAGAAGCTTCATAGCAAAAGAAACTCTAACTTTATTATTTTTCCTACCTATATATATACATCGCGCTTCTCGCGGACATGCAAATATATCAACCTTTCATAAGAAACAAAATGTAAAAATATATAAAACAAAACAATACTATGCAAATATCTTAGATATCTTAGAAGAAATCAATAGATCAATTTCATAAATTCTGGTCGCCCTAAAAATTTGAATAGACGTATTCCATAACATTGTTAAATTATTATTTTTTTTAATTTCAGTTGTGAATAGCCACGCTGCGCGCGTATTTGTAAATATTTATTGTAAGTATAAATAGTCTATGTAAGCCCGTTTAAAACATTTTAAAATAAAAATAAACTGATTGTGAGAAATATATTTTTGTATTTTCAAATGTTTGTATTAAATTGATAAACATAATACATTGTTCTAATGCTTATTCTAAAATAGAGGTGTCTTTTGGTACATTAATACTATCCTAACTAAGCCTCATAATGTTTATATGTTATTTATATTTTAATATATACAATATATTGAAATATATACAACGATATATGATAATTTATACAAATATAAACAGTAAGAAAGATTAGGCAATATATAGAGAGAGAAAAAAAAGAGGCCTCTCTTTATCGTGCAACTAAATGTTGCTGATATGGCTTGCGCCATCTATCGGAATAAACATACACTATTGTTAGATTTTATTTATTCATGAATTAGCCAACTAGATAGCGCAAGGCTCCAGCAACTTTTTGTTGCATAATAAGGTGAGGTCTCTTTTTTATTAATTTATGCACCTTATCCCAGTACAATATCACATTTGTATAAATATATACGTTTGTGTGAATAGCTTTAAAAATGATATATATGTCATAATTTGTATAGTTAATTCCAAGAGATATAATTTATTTTCGTCAAAATGAGTATGTAAATATGTAACGCTTGTGTTAAAATGTAAATATGTAAATTCATCCATGTATAAAAGCTAGACAAAAAATAAAGGTGGCAGACATCGCGGGTGCGCTGTTCGCTAGGCATATCGGCTGCGCCTCTTCATTTAGCTACGACATATATAGTATATGGAAATTATATAATCTAAAATGCAAATATTTAATTCTTATTAAAACATGTATTTTATTTTCATCATTGACTTTTTTTTTGACCCATATATTTATAAGATACCACTTTGAAAATGTGTTGTAAATATCTATAGTTAAAATACTCATTTCTTTAATTTGCGAATATAGGATTCATTTTATAAATTCTATATTACCGTGAAAAATAATTTTATGTGTAATTTGCTTCAAGTAATTCGAAATAAAACTTCTTGATTGATAAATAATTATCTTTCCTATTTTCACGTCTGCACCTTCAATTCTTTATCATTCCAACATAAAAACAAAATAATCATAAAATGGATAATACTGAGAATTTCCTTATAGCCAGAATAATTATCAAGAATTTATATATACGTCAGTATATGATAGAAAGATATAAACTGAGTGTGGATAAAGAATGGCTTCTATAAATAAATCTATATTTTACCTTGGACTGAATTATTAGAAAGATAAAAGGACAAATTCTGTTGTATTCATCGATTGATTGTTACTGAGGCGATGGCAAAGTGCACTTCCATGTTTATTAATAATAAACTGGTTTAAGAGCGCGAGGAAAATCACATTCTGAGATTCTCGGCTTTGGATAATCCCAGTGGGGAAACAGCTTCAACACTTCACATTAACTATTCTCTATATATTTTACATTATAGTGTTAATAAATGGTGTGTGAAAACCTTTTATAACTAATATCATTATTTAAGATTTATTTATAAGGAGAGATACCATTACTTATTATATATATATTTTTTCTATTCGCTATATATAACAACATTATCTTTAGAAAATAAGATTTTATGAATATTTTTCGATTTGTTTTTGATATTATTCAGCGTTTTTATATTTATATTTTAAAAAGTGGTAAAGAATATTTTGATTAGATTTTATTTGTTTTTATATGATGCTACATAGGTTGTGGACAGATAATATATTATATTTATATTTGTTCATAATTTCTCATTATATATAAGTATATTATAATTTATTTCAAAGTTCATAGTCTTTTGTTAGTTAAATATTCATATTTTTGACTCATGATTTAGATGATGTATAAAATTTGAAATATCGCGTGAGAACGCCTTTGGAACCAAAGAATAATTTTTAACGCCTTGCTAAATGTTTAATTTTTGTTTGCTCCTGACGAACACAAAGGTTTTTGTCGAAACGTCGAGGTAATAAAAATATAATATATAAATATAGTGTACCGTTATAATATGATTTCAAAGTTTAGACAAAATATTACATTTATATACCTACCTTTAAGAATTGATTTGGCATTATTTTATATTTGTCGGGAAAACACGATATACACTATCTTCATTTCTCTTTAATTGAGATAAATATACAATCATTATTTTAAAATTGTTTCTATTTTTAATTCGCATATAGGAAAAGAGCGTATTTTAATCATTCACAAATGTTTTGAATTAATGAATTTATTATTAAAATTGAGATAAAATTATTCAGCTATCTTGTTTCAAACTTCCTCAAATCAATAGATCATAGTGATTTCAATCAAACGCTTGAAAATAGTATTAGATAAATTTCTTTTGAATCATATTTCTTTTATAAATATTCAACTCTTAAATCGTTAATTTTATCGATAGCTAGAAAAGGTTTCAGAGTTTCCTATAATTTCAATAATTAGTAACATCCTTAGTGATTACATAGTTTATAAAAGATTGCTTATTTGCCTTTTTCTTTATCAATCTCCTTATATTATAAGAGAAAAATGCCAACCTATATAATTCTAGGTTTGATTTATAATCTAATATATTTCTTCAACAATACCTTGTACCTGGTAATCTTTATTGTTATGATACCATTTTGTCTTATTAGAGATTGATCAAATATTATATTTTTCAAACATTTTATTTATTAAATAACTCAGTTAATCTTAAAATCATTATGATATCCGGTGAATTATCTTATTTTAAACATTTATTATGGAAATTTTACAATTTTGCATATTGATCTATCAAATAAAATAAACCCTTGTATCAATATTGAGTAAAATATATCAAGCCTACAAGAAAAAGTATATTTTCAAAACATTTTTATTCTCTAGCTTTCGGGCACAGACGCCCTTCTACAGGAGAAAACATGGAAGAAGGGCGCTTGTGCCCGAAAGCTAGAGCATACAAATGTTTTGAAAATATACTTTTCCCTGGAGTCCTGATATATTTTACTCAATATTTATCTATGATTTGAATGGTCCCCAAGTCCGTTGAAAGGGGGTAAAAACGAAGGTGTCTATGTCTTGAACGTTCTTACTAACTTTTCGACTCGGACCGGGGACAAAGTAACAACAACAGCTTTGGAAAATTCAGAACGCCCATGTTCCTCATTCCAAGAATAACTTTGATTTTTGAGGAATTTTTCAATTAGGTGCTTGGCTGACAAATTGGGTTAGTAAATTTTATGGCCAAAATGGTAATAGAAATTTTGTAAGGAGTGAATACATTTACCCAATCTGGTAATATGACCTTGCTAACTTTCCGATTCTGCCAGTTGTGCATACGGCGCATATGTTTTGATTAATTCAAGTTTAAGACTTTATTAACCTTTTTATAAATTTTTATTGTCCTTAACGGTTCAGCGATTCATTGTCACCATTATAAAAAGCGTAATACTTTATGAGTCTGTGTTTACGGTAGGAATGGCCTTTTTTGTTATGTATTATAATAATTCTTTACTTAACACATTTACCCAATATATAAACAGAGTAAGAATGAAATATTCTAAGCTTTAAAAGATACATCTTGATCTTTTTTAATGCTCATCTGTGTCAGAATCATTAATAATGCGTCACAATGCCTTTTACTTAGATTAATATATAAGTACGATTGGGCAGATATGAAAATATAGTTCTGGGATATACTAGGAAATGTATTCGCATTTCTTTTGTGGAGTGTGGAATATTATGATACCTCTTCAACTGGCGTTAGAGCAGGTCCTAAATAGGCCTAATGAAAACAAATCTGGGGAATAGGCTGTCCTTGGAAGTTTCTGACAATCACGTTGGACGTCCAAGAAAACATAAGCTGAAGGCCGGTGGATGAAATTATTCTAGAGAATGGTATCAGAGATCCAAAACAGAAAGAAAGATTAGAACACGAAGCCATGTCTTCATTATAGGGATGACAACTTAATGTGTTCATAAGACTATTAAGATCAGGCTATTAGAGGCGATGAAACTTCACCCCATCATGTCCATACTTTGTAAAAGTTGTCGTTTGACAGCAAATATGGAACTGCGAATATTATTTGGTAGGAAACTAATATCCAGAAATACATCTGACTGACCTTCAATTGCAATGAACAAATATATTTTCATTGGCCTAAGAAAGAAATATTCATGAGTGTAAAAACTATAGTATTTAAATGTTATATTCTAATTTTCATGATACTTCAAGATTTTCAATAAAGAAGACATATATTGGATCAAGCTATAATTTATTCACAATATTTCAGTGGGCTGAACTTTTTTCAAGTTATTACAACATAGGTTACTACGTAGTTTTACAACATACGTTGTAATACATTGAAAATGGTTGGCGTTCAGTCCCGTTATAATTTTCATCTATAAATATAATTTATATATGATAAATTCTCTTAATTTTTAATATTAAATATACATCGATTACTCGATGGGGATTAATTTTCGAAAAATTTTTACATTCGATGAAATAAAATATAAAAAACATAATGTATAAAAATAGAGCAATCCATAAGTACATGCTTAATTAAAAAGGCATATATTGGATCAAAATATAATTTATTTACCAATATTTAAGTTGACTGAACGCCAACCATTTCAAGGTATTACAGCATATGTTGTAAAACTAGGTAGTAACCTATGTTGTAATACCTTGAAAATGGTTGGCGTTCAGTCAACTTAAATATTGGTAAATAAATTATATTTTGATCCAATATATGCCTTTTTAATTAAGCATGTACTTATGGATTGCTCTATTTTTATACATTATGTTTTTTATATTTTATTTCATCGAATGTAAAACTTTTTCGAAAATTAATGCCGTCAAAATAAACGTCAAAACTAGACGCTATCTATTGACCGTCGCCGCAAACTAGCGGCTTCGGGTTGGTGACAAATATTACAATTATTTTATTCGCGATCGAACGTTGTACTGTACGTATTACATCCAAAACACGATGCGACTCCAGCCTATTAAGTAGTATTGAGCTCGATGTACCATCTCGGCCACCGTCAAGCCAGTGAGTTCCTTTAATTGGTCCACGTAGCGTGTTGGCGGGCGTCCAGTTATGCGTCGCCCAGACGTTTTTTCCGGTCAGTATGGTGTACTCCATTTTTCTGCGTCGCGCAATGTGACCAAAGAATCTCGAACAATTTTCAATAGTTGTGAAAGTATCGATGCATTCGTCCTACGTGCTTTCCAAGCAATGCGAAGCATTCTTCGCCAACAATACATCTCGATACATATTCTCTAGCGATGATATTATAGTCCAACACTCTGAAGCATAAGTAGCCACTGAGAAACTAGTGCCCGGACCATCCTCTGTTCTCGACGTGATACTCTGGTCACAGTTTTGTGAGTATTCCCATTACCGCATCGCCATCCTTCTCCGGAACTCTCCCCCAGATACTCCTTTCAGGTGACAAATAAATAAACGTTGATTTTATTATAAATTTATGTCTAAAAATGGAAATATTTAAAATATATTTACATATTAAATTATATTGCTTCCAATATTTTAAAGACGGTTACGGATATTTTAAGAAAATATTATATTAAAAAAAGAGTAATAAATATTTTTCATTATCTTTTTTAAAAAGAAGCTCTATATTAATATTTATTCTGATATCCAATTTCATGAGCTCCAAAAATGAAGAAAATGATCCTTTTGTCAAGCTTGAGATAGCATTGTCTTTAAGGTCTCACAATGGAGTTGGGCCAACTGGAGGTCCCCAAGACATGTTTTCCTCAGGGCCAGGGGGTAGTGGCAGTCCGAGTCCGGGGAGTAGGTGACCCCCTGACTGGTGGCCCAGGTCCTGAGCCAGGTCAGCTCGCAGTCACACACCACAGAGTTGTTGCCCACATCCAGGGTCTTCAGGGAGACCAGAGGAGCCATGGCCTGCAACTCTATTTTAAATATAAAGTTGTCTCTCACTAACAGTTTATCTGATAATAAAATATTAATTATATATCCGGTATTATATTAATTTTTGAAAATATAGAAATGTAAAATATCAATACCTCAAGCAAATATAATTCTAAAAGATGCCATAATGAATTTAAGAAAATTCACAAAGAAAATTTGAATTATTATATATTTTATCACTGAAATAATTTCCTTTTGATTCCAAATAATAGTAATGAACGGGGTTTTATTATTTAATAAAATTTATTGCGACTGTTGAATTGAATAAGAAAGAACAAGTTCATCTAATAAATCTGGAAAGAGAAATGATAAAGCTTTTAAAGAGTAAATGACTCTCCGCTAAAATGTAATTGGAGATGCAGATTTGGTGGCCTGCCAGATGGGAATTCCGAGACTTTGCTTGCTAATTCCTTTTATAACGGGAGCTCGTTTAGTAGGAAGTCATCAACCTTGGCGTTGGCACAGAGTTGAAATTATTTTTACTATAATTTCTTTTTATGAATTAAAATTAATTCATAATATATCAAAAACTTTTTTTATTCCAATTAAAATAGAATATTTAGAAATACGATTATATATAACACTGTTTTATACTTATTATTGAAAGATTTATTACATTTTATACTGTAACTAGACGAATGACCCGGATTCGCCCGAGAATTCCCTCGAGTGAAATTTCCTTCATAGTGAAAGTACATCAATAATAAATAGTAGAAGTGCCATAGAATAGCAATACAGAGGTAACACACAGGCAAAAAGTTGTGTGTGATGGCAAAAAATTGTATTATATTAGTTTTTAGGTATTTGATATGATTATTTTTTTGCAATCCATTTAGTTGTTTTAATGACTGGAACAAATTAACTATCAGTCTTGAAAACCCGAGTTGATATACTTCAATAATAAACAAAATATCCCGATCGAAATTGCGAATATCATAATGCCAGTGATCTAGTTAGAATATTGAATAATCTAATATAGACAAAAATATGATAAGGTTTATCTCTCATAATTTATATCCTTTCAAGATAAAAAAAACTAATGAAATTTTCACTATTTACGTTAGTCATAAAAATATGGGGATAAAATATGCAAATTAATTTAGGCCTGTACTTACATATTGGTCAGAGGTTTAGTATGAATTCATCAATAAATTATGTAAACAAAACTATATTCAATGCATTATAAAATTATTTTATAGTCAATTCTGTTTTATAAAAATATCCTATCTCTAATTGTGTCTATAGCTTTGTAAATCTTCTTCTACTCATGACTATATAGATTTCATAACAATTTAATACAATAAAGTTCAACTTTTAATGGATAATTATAAATTTTATACACCACATGTCCCGATAAAATATTTTAAAATTTAAAAATGGATAAAATATTCGCTGGAGCAATGAAACTTTTCAAATCTTTTTCCTCGTAGTATTCCATTTTATTTCCGTCCAAATATTTCTACAATATTCAATTTATAACGAATCATGGGAATATTTGAAAAAATTGGCATCGATTGAGGCAGTGGATGATTTGGGTTGTTACTGCGGTGAAAGGACAAGGATTCCTGAATCTGCTCTTGGAGTGGCCAATTTTTGTGAAGTATAGAGAGAGAATTTATTACTAGTAAAAATTTGAATACATTTGTAATTAACTGAGAAAAAAAATATGAAAAATAAATAAAATGATATACACATATGTACTGGCCCGAAATATTAAAGGAACAACATATTATTTTTATTAATTTCAAATTAAATTTATTATTGCCTTATTGATTAAAATACTCGAAATCAAAAATATCCAACACGTATTTTATGGTAATTAGCCGGTAAAACAATGATCTTCAGTGCATGAGTATCTTAGATATTGTTGTTAATATGGAGTGTGATCGCCTTTAACTGATAGACAGGCTCTACATCGGCGACCCATACTAAGAATTAGAGAGTTTATCAGCTCCTGTGGAATCAACGCCCACTCTTGTGTTGAGGCTGTTTCTAGCTCAAGAGAATTTCTAGGATGGGGTTGGAGGACTGAAAACCGGCGTTCTAGATTGTCCCTACATGCTAAATGGGACTTAGGTCTGGAGATCGAGCGTGCCAATTCATCCGAGCAATTGCATGGTTTTAGAGAAAAGTGTCGACCACACCAGCCCTATGTGGACGGGCATTATCATCTATTAGAAAATTGTTTCATCCCATTTCAACTGATACCATACGCAGAATGCTTCACATGAAGGGCATATACGCTCGACGAGCCATAATTTGTGTGCCATTGACACCACCTTGAAAGAGAGAAAGGAAACTCTGGTGCAGATAACATGTCGCCTGGAATACAGATGAATGGAGACATGCAATCTTAATTCAAGAGTCCAGAATCTCTCTAATAAGCGATTCTCGGTGTGTCTTTGTCTGGAGAGAGAACCAGAAATAATCCCCGGAATATAGTTGAAAGGGATCCCTACAGAAGCCAAGGTTTTATGGTCCGGGCTGGAATCTTATTGGGCAGTCGCACAGCACTCCATATTTTTCGGCAAGGAAAGCTGACTGGACAGAGGTATCGGGACGAGATCTTGGCACCATATGTGATGCCTCAAACATTGGAAATTGGAGAAACCTTTCTTCTCTAATGGATGATAATGCCCGTCCACATAGGGCTGGTGTGGTCGACACTTTTCTCCAAAACCATGCAATTGCTCGGATAATTTGGCCAGCTAGATCTCCAGACCTAAATCCCATTGAGCATGTATGGGACGATCTAGGACGGCTGATCTCATCCCTCAACCCCCTCCTAGAAACACTCATGAGCTAAAAACAGTCTTAACACAAGAGTGGGCGTTGATTCCACAGGAGCTGATAAACTTTCTGATTCTTAGTATGGGTCGCTGATGTAGAGCCTGTCTATCAGCTGAAGGCGATCACATCCCATATTAACAACAATATCAACATTATAAAACAACAACAATATTTATATATTCAAGATAGTTATGCACTGACTTCAAGAAGATCATTTCTTGACCGGCTAATTTCATAAAATTAGTGTTAAAAAATTTTCATTTCGAGGATTTCAAACAATAATGAAATAATAAATTCATGTATAAAATTTCATTGATAAATGTTAAATTGTTCTTTCAATTTTGCAGGCCAAGGTTACAAGGCCACAAACATCTTTCGTGGATGGCTTTTCTTGATTCATCAAGAAAAAGGGTTGGCCAAATATAAGGGATAGTTAAAATCAATGTTTAGTTGATTTCTGTTCCACCAATTGGCGTTCTACCATCTAAAAGCACATGTGCTTTTGGTCAGGATATGCCTTCATTATTTTTACCAAAATATATATTTATATATGGAAAAATTGCCGGGAGGAAATTGATCCATAGAAGCACAGGGCGCTTCTCCCGTCAAAATAAACGTCAAAACGTCGGTATGACTGACGCCATCTATTGACTGTCGCCGCAAACTAGCGGCCTCGGGTCGGTAACAAAGCCACAACATTAGCTTTGGCTAATTGAGAAGCGTCCACCTAGAGACGTCCTATATATATATATATATATATATATATATATATATGGTGAGGTATCCAGTCGACTTAATCTATAGCGTGCAATCCTGTCGACTCTCATTATACTGTACTATCCTGAGCGTCTCTCGCTGTGGTGTTGTAACCGAGAGGGGCAAACCTGTAGTAACTGAGAGGGACAGTCAGGGCGTGGAGAGTTTTCTAGTACCTCTCTGCACCTTGGAAGACCTTTAACAGTTCTCACAGAGTACAGGCAGTCGTGGTCGAGGCAGAGTGGAAAGCTTGGGAATGTCCATACACAAAAAAAAATGAAGAGACACAGTTGTACTAGGGAAGTTCCGTGAACATATAGGAGTCGAGCTAAGCAGCAAAAGATGGAGAGATAAAAAGCTTTCTTACTAGTCTACGGCATGGTCGAGCATCAGAAAATGAAGTGACGAGGGCTCACGCTGATGGTGAAGTGACTATTTATTTCTGGCTCTGTTGGAGGCTTATATATCTTTACGAGAGGAAGTATTGAGTTTCAGCGGATGTTAAAGGCGTGAATAGGAAGATATATTGTACACTCTGTCAACGCCCTGACATCTTCTAGGCCTCGTTGAACTTCTATAATAATCTCTTTCTTTAGCTCAACCCCTAATCTATTACAGAGTTTTATTTATTTATCCTCAGTTTGTACAAAGTACATTACATATGGTGATGTAATGACACATGTCAATCATGTATATAATTATTTACATAAGTGTTTATTATACAACATGAACATCTTGTTATAAATATTATACAATATAAGGTTGTTGGTTCAAATTACCATATACATAATTATTATTCAGGTTCCAAATATTCAAACCATTAGCTTTTTATTTCATGGGGTAATATATTTGATTGTATATACTTGTCATTAATAAATCTGTATTGACGCAAATATCCCCAATAAGGTTATGTGTTTTGAATAAAATATAAAATAAAATTATTTTTAAAAATATTTTATTCTCATTAAAGGAATTTATGTTGGACAAGGGCATAAATTAGCACCAATAACAAATATATTGAAAATAATATTGTAAATACAATATAAATACAATAACAATACTTATATAATGTAATAACCATATAAATTTCGGTAATGTTTTATCAAATATTGGTGAATTAAATCATTTTATTATAAATACAATATATACTTCTACTTATAATGAATAGGTATTTATTATTATATTAATATATAAGATATGAAACATTCTGATAACTGAAAAAAATGAATTTTCAAAAATAATATTTTAAGAATTATCTATCTAAACGTAAAGTAAGCACATTGTGTAGAAATGTGAAAGAAAAAATATTTAATAGTAAAAAAAAATAAAACAGAAGATGGAAGAAAAATAAATTTTAAAACTCGTTAATAAAGTAGATTAGACCTGCTAGAGAGCTTTCTTTAGTTTAATTTATTTTTTAGGCTAATCAGGGAGAATAAATGATGTTCAAAAACTCCATAAATGGATTTTATAGAGCAAAATATAAAGCCTCTTTTTTTATCACGGACACTGTGAGTAATGTATATAGTTTTGTAATTTATTTGCTATTTTAATCAGTGATATTTTTATTCTATTTGGGATTACTTTTTATTTATTTTTCTCTTTCTTTATGCACAGACATATTGTTAATTATAAAGAATTTTGTTCTTTTCTATTCAAGATGTCGAGGATATAATCGTTTTTAGTTTATATAATGTAGAAGTTGTGCATTATATATGCCTGATAGACATTGTTGGATGGCTGATTTGAATATAAAAACGTTATAATAATCTTAAGGTTTTTTAAAATTTTCCTATTTTTAGTATGTAATATGTAATCTGGAGCATGAAACCATACCTTTTAATAGACCTTTTAATTGAATAATTCTCTAATATCTAGCATATTTTATTTTAAAAGATTCTTTAAAACTTTTTTAATCTGTAAATTGCTTTTCTCGAATACACACAATACTTTACAATTTGATTTCATTTAACAAAATTTGCATACCAACCCTTTGTACATATATCAATTGTATGTTGATTTTATTTATCTTTTCATCTAACTAACTTGCATAATAATTCTGTACATATTTGAAATATTTTTCTTTCAAAATATTTGTTTATCTTTAAAGTGCAAGTGTCTCTAGGAGGACATAGCGCTCTAAGTCGAAATAAAGAATAGACATGTATAACTACTTGTTAGAAATATCGGAAAATGATTTATTAATCGATTTATTGAGTCAGAATAAATATTTCCACGTAGAAAATTAGGAAAGACAAACTTAAGGATGACACAGCAATTTATTTGATGCAAGAACAATTTGTGAATGATGAACAAAAAATAAACAATGAGGAAAATTTACATATTATCAAAATATAAACATGAAATATGATACTCTGTTAATAAATTACTAGTAATAAATACTTTGCGCTACAATATATTCTCTCATAGATCATTTTTAATATAATATTATAAAATCTGATTTCATTTGCTTTCCTTCAATGATCAAGTTATGAATTTGAATCACAAATTTATTATATAAAAATTATTATTATAAGAGAATATTTGAAAGAAGAATGATATATATTTGTGATAAAATTAATATATATTTTTTAAATGTTCGCATTGTTGCAATGTATGTGTGAAAAGATATATTTTCCTTATTACCCCTTATAGTATTACTAGAGGAAACTAAATTTTCTAAAATAACCAAAATAAGGAATAATTATATTATTTATATCGTAAAGATAGAAGCTGCCCCTGGCCGGAATTAATAGTTATTGAAATTAAAGATAATTCGGCAAGTATAATTATTTTTATTATCTCGACGTTTCGATAAAAAATATTTTATTCTCTTCAGGAACGAATGAAAAATAAAACATTTGACAAGGCGTTGAAAATTCCATGAGTTAAATATTTGTTTTTTTTTTAAATCTTGCTTTATATGTTGAACAAAAATTCAAATATTGTGTATCGCCCTTTCAACCTTAGAATATATTTTACCACCTTGCCAAATGTTTTTATTTTTGTTCGCTCCTGACGACGTCAAAAGATGTTTGTCGAAACGTCGATATAATTAAAATATTTATACTGGCCGAAGTATCTCTCTAATTTTAAATAACTATGTATTTATAAACTTATATTCTCGCTCTCTTATTTGTCAAAATTCCAATAAAAGCCAGACTTGTCAGAATTGCTCGATGACGCTATTCACTTTCATCACAGTTTGATTGGGATTGGTGGATGAGTAATATATATATGTCCAACTACGACAGCCTATCCCGATATCGAATCACATTGGACACTTTTTACTGATACAAAATTTGCCTCAATATGGCCTTCGATTCTTACAAAAGTCAAATATTACCAGTAAGAACAATTAATTAAACAAAACTTAACAACACTTGTAAATGTAAATATCGAACATCTTTGTATAGTGAAGATATGTGGTAAACCTGCAGTAAAAACAATCGTTAAACCACCATGACTACCATAGTCTGTACTAGAAATAAATTCAAAAATGGCAGTTTGTGTGATAGTTTCCTTTATATATATATATATCTTAAGAGACAAGGGTCACCTCTCCCGTCAAAATAGACGTCTAAAACCAGACGCCATCTATTGACCGTCGCCGCAACTAGCGGCCTCGGGTCGGTGACAAAGCCACAACACCAGCTTTGGCAAACTGAAAAGCGTCCACCTAGAGACCATGGTTTCGGGCTAATGGCCCTCGTCAGTCTAGGGCGGACTTTATTCCATGAGATCCACACGGGATCTAATGGAATCTTGACAATCCGCCAAAGAGGTGTTTAGCTGGCAAAGTGGCTGGGCCATATCTATGGCTAAAATATAGATGGAAATTTTGCCGGGAGGAAATTGATCTTAAGAGACAAGGGTCACCTCTCCCGTCAAAATAGACGTCTAAAACCAGACGCCATCTATTGACCGTCGCCGCAACTAGCGGCCTCGGGTCGGTGACAAAGCCACAACACCAGCTTTGGCAAACTGAAAAGCGTCCACCTAGAGACCATGGTTTCGGGCTAATGGCCCTCGTCAGTCTAGGGCGGACTTTATTCCATGAGATCCACACGGGATCTAATGGAATCTTGACAATCCGCCAAAGAGGTGTTTAGCTGGTTTTAGACGTCTATTTTGACGGGAGAGGTGACCCTTGTCTCTTAAGATCAATTTCCTCCCGGCAAAATTTCCATCTATATATATATATATTAAAAATGGCATATCCTGACCAGGAGCACATGTGCTTTACAGAAGGCAGAGCGCCATCTGGTGGAACATAAATCAACTAAACATAGATTTAGCCTGTTCCCTGATATTTGGCCAACCCAATTTCTTGATAAATCAAAAAAGCCATCCACGTATATATATGGTATCCATATATTTCTATAAGCTCTTCACAGAACCTTCAATCACTGTGTGTGGGGTGCGGCCAACCTAATATTCTTATCTCAGTGTTACATGGATTTCAAATCATATACAAATGCTTAAAACCTCCTTTTCCATACACCTTTTATAAAAGACTATCTCAAATTTAAATTAATAAATATGAAAAGGACAAATTTACAACAATAAATTCGTTTATACAACAATCCACTCTGTTTATACAAATTTTATGAACTATGTCGATTAAAACTTGCAATTTTGTGAATATTTAATCCTTAATTTCAATTGTCTGTTTCTTATGTAATAGAGGCAAATACTTCAATATCGCGTCTTATTGATTAATGAATAAATGAAAAATGTATATATTATTATTCAAAACCAAAATCTTTTAAATGAAGTTTGAAAATAAAATATAGAAAGAATATTTGTTAAAATTTGTTATTTTTGTGTTCCACAGATCCCAAGGGCAATGTCGCTCCCCGCATCTCTAGCAGGTTCTCCCGCGTGACCGTAGCGGAAGGGGACACGTTGGAAGTTCCTTGTGCCGGGCAAGGGGCCCCACCACCTCAATATCGCTGGTACCGTGACCAGCCAGGTGTACCGCTGGCCGGGCCCCGGGTATTCCACGCCGAGGGCACGCTCTTCATCCAACAGGCCATGAGACAGGACGCTGGGCGATACCTCTGTGTAGTGAACAACACCATGGGGTCCGAGTCTGCCGCTACTGAAGTCATCGTCACAAGTGAGTTAGTTCCCTCTCTGCTATATATGTATAACACATATTGAAAATCAAATACAGTCTAACCTGGACAATTCGAGATCAAAACAAATTTAGAATTATCCAAATATTCGAATTGTAAACGGAAATTCTATTCATAGGAAATTATAAGGACCAAGATAATTATTCAAATTGAAGACGTTCAAATTCTACTGAATATAGTTCAAATAGATAAAGAATAAGGCCTCTCGTTATAGTGCAACTGTAGGTTTCTGATAGCTTACGTCATCTGTCGGAATAGATTATAACTATTCTGTTGATTTTTAAAAATATTACAGAATTGTCCAAATTATCATTTTTGATTAATCAAGAAAAACTAACCACGTATGCGTTTCGGGCTGTTGGCTCTCTTCAGGGTAGTTTAAACTGTACCCCAACGACCACAGAAATGGTCATTCAGGCTTCCTGAAAAATCATTAAATGGGTAGTTAAGGCCAGAAGTGCTTGAGAACGAGCGAACCTGAGTATTCTGGAATGATTAAAACAGAATAGTTGATATTAATTACGACAGATGGGTCAATCTATGACATAGTACAAATAATGATTGACATAGTTCAAATAATGATTCAAAAATTGATTAAAAAATAAAACAAAACTAGAAAGTTAGCAACGAATTTCTTATTCAAATCAATACAGACAAAATATCTAATCAAAGGCCTTTTCTTGCATGATCCTAAAGGTAGAAAAAAACTACATAGAAACTTATTAAATTACATCTGACATGACATTTACCATATATTCTCAGCTTATTGTAGTCTGATTTTACATATCGGCTTTCGAAAATCCTTTGGTTCGAACACTTGCCAGGTACGTTACTGAATAAAGAAATTTGTCGCTTAAAACCATTCTTGATATATCGTTTTTAATACAGGAGTACATTTTTTTTGTATGTGAACGGGAAATTAAGATAAATTTGATTTGAAGAATAAAGATCAATGAATATTTTCCTTGGCTAAACACATATCTGATTGTTTAATTAAAATATCGCATATATTAGTAAATAAATTATATTTGGATCCAATATATGCATTTATAAATAAAGATTTATTTATGGATTGCTCTATTCTCAAAATGATACCTGATTGTGTTAAATAGATCAACAATAAGGTTATAAAGTACCATATCAACATTAATGGTAACAAAACTTAAAAATGCATATTTTGATTTCTAAAAGGAGTAAATTACACAGACACAAATTTGACACCCACAATATTGTGTTTATTATTCATATATTTAAAAAGTAATAAATATGTTCATATATTTATTGCAGAGAGGTTTTGAATAAATGATAATAGAGGTTAAGATATTTGTGGGTATTTTAAAAGTTTGGAATGAGTTGATATTTTCTATATGAATAATAAATAACTTGTTAGAAATATTTATTGGCGTTGTTATTAGTTTCCTATGTTCTAATAAAAATGTAATTTAAGATTGTGAAAATAGCTTATTTATTATTTATGTGAAATAAATGTGAAATTTATCCGACTTGATAAACTTTAATTTAACGCTTAACGGACATTTAATTTATTTTCTTAAATAATAATCGATTTCAGATTTATAAATGTGTCACGTATTCTTCATATTAATAGTATGAATAGTTCTATTACAAAGGTTGTTAATAAATATAAGAAATTTTAACCAAATTTATATATCTGATATCAGAATATAAAACGTTTATGGAGATAAGTATCTTTATTTTGATCTTCTCAAGCATTCGGGCTTGTCTGCCCTTCTACAGGAGAAACAATATATAAAGAAAATATAAGGTCGCCTGATGCTAAAACTATTATGATAGCTATGAAAACTACTATAATTAGCATCAGGCGGCGTTATATTTTATTTATATATTGTTTCTCCTGTAGAAGGGCAGACAAGCCCGAAAGCTTGAGAAGATCAAAATAAAGATACTTATCTCCATAAACGTTTCATATTCTGATATCAGATATCCAAAGGATATTTAAATTGATTCTTTTCAAATTTATATATATTAATTAATTAATTATATGGTAATAATGCGCGATCTATTCATAAGAAAGAAAAACATTTAAGCAGGCAAGTTTCTTTTAAGCATAAAACATGCTTATACTGTCTTTCAGTAGAGCGTACATAAAAATAATGAACCAATACAGTATTAGAGATCTAAAAAGCGGTCCGGTAGATTATATTGGTGAAAACACTGAGAGGGTTAACCACTAATGAGCCAAATCCTCCCAATATATTTTTCATCGCAGTAAGGAGAGTACAAAAGCGTGGTTTATGTTTAAAATATACTTGTGTGCTTAAATGTTCTCTTTCTTATATATATATATATATATATATATATGTGATATGATCCTGTCGACTTTCAATGTGACAATATAGTGATAATATGAGGAAATGGAAATAATCACGCCACAAATTGGTAGAGGAATTTGGAAGCCATCCGAGAGAGAGGGAGCGCCACCGCTGAACGGCCGTTTGTTGTGTCGCACGCCCCCCGCAAAACTGTCCAAAAACCTCAGGTGTTGACGGGCGGGCCCCATTTGCCGCCCCTTTGGAATGTCGCTGCTTTCTCAATTGACCGGACTTTACATCCCATCTCTCTCTGGGATGGCTCTAGGTTTGTTTTATTATTCCTGGAAGGGTATATATTATGACATATATATATATATATATATAGTTTTACATACTCGTGAATTGATACGCGAGCATCTCAAAACAATCTTGTTCCCCGAAGAGGTTTGGCGAGTTGTCTTACGAAATATTGGAAAATAAACCTTTATGATCCAAAATAAGCTTTTTAAAATAATTTAATATATTTATTTTATTTTTTATTTATTGTTACAAAAGCACGTCCATAGTCCAAAGGACTATTGTGCTGTGCTAGTAGTATTTACATATATATGATTAATTATTTACACGATGGATTAGTATTGTTTTGTAAATTATTGTACAAATAGTTCTAAACTTAACAAAGTTCTCATAGAATAGAGTATATACACAAAGAGAATTTGGTAATGTTTCAAAGTATCTACATACAATTTGATTAGTCAGAGGGCAAGTTAAAAGAAGATGCTCTGGTGATTCAACATCTAAGTGGCATTCACATGTTGGATCATTGATAGCATTCAGTTTGAATAGGAAACTTAAGAAGGGTCCTTTGCCTTAAAATAATTTAATATATGGATTGCTCTATCTTTCAAACTTATATATATATCACTTAATGTTTGTGTTTCTTATGTTTATACATTTGAAATTATTTTCGGAATTTTGATAAAAACATTTTCCATAACAATAGGTAAACATATTTAAAACACAAATATTGATATGGTTTAACATTTATTTCTTATTTTCTATCCATTGCCTGTTTTCTATTTGTGTGAAATTCAATTTACTCGAAGCATATCAAAGTCAAAGGTAAATAAATATAAAATGTATTTGAAAAGTTAAGGCATTGACACTGAAATGTGCAAATACATTATTTATTTTAGGCTTCCTGACCGTTCACATGAACATTTTAAATCTCAGACCGCCATCAATTGGAACAAAATTCAAATAAATGTTTATTCAGTTTTGTCCATAATATTTGGCCAATCCATTTCCTTAATGAATCAAGAAAAGCCAACCATGAACGCGTTTTGGGTTATTGGTTCTCGTAAGCTTGTTGCAGTCTGTACCTCAACGACCAAAAAAGCCTCCTGATTCTTATTTAGAATAAAAATGTAATTATTTTGAAATAATTTTTCAAAAATTATTTTGTTTATTAGATATAATTATTCGATGTTGTGTGTGTGTTTGTGTGTGTGTGTGTGTGTGTGACAATTGACAATTAAAAATTATTTATTGTCTTCTAGACAATATTACATCAATCAATCAATGAGAGAGAGAAAGAGAAGAAAAAGAAAAATATAACAAAAAGAATGAATGAAATATTTACATATATATTACATATATTTTACAAGGGTGATGAAGATACGAAACCTCGACGCTGGAGGGTCTGGACCAGGCGATGAGCGGGTCCTCCACCGCTTCTCCGAGCCCAACCTGAACAAAGTAACGATAAATTCGCAACTTTGCCGACGCCAGGATGGAAAGGGCGTCGTCCTCAAGGCCGGACCCGCCGAAGATCCAAGCCTGCAGGTCAGGGGGCCGCCCTATGATGTTGAAGGCCTCTCTGATGAGAGGCCTGATGGAGCGGCAGCACCAGTAACGGTGGCCGAGGGAGCGGTCGATGGACCCGCAGGCAGGACAAGAGGGGCCGACCGAGGCAGGATGGGCCGGATGGGGCAGGGCGTGGAGGGCCAACTTGAGGGCCGCGTCAGCCTCGTGGCCCGAGTGGGCGCAGCGCCGCAGCGAGGCCCAGTCGATCCTGGATGGTGGTGGACCGATGGTGGGCGACCATCTCGAGGTAAACCTTGAGATGGGCGTGGCGGCGAGGCGCGGGCGATCCAGGGCCCGTCGGGCCGAGCGGGTCGTGAGGCCGTTGAGGAACGGCGTAGCCGTCCCTCGCAGCACCACGGCCGCAGCTAAAGAGCTAGATGAGGGTGCAGACTCCGCCCCGAAGCCCACGGCGTTCTCGGAGGTCAGCCTCCGACAGAAGGCGCCCAGGGCCGCGGCGTCAGCCAGGGCCGAGCGCGTAGGTCGGGGCGGTGAGGTGGGCCTACACGGTGAGGTCCCGGACTCGGGCTCGGCGCCAGCGGGCTGGGGCCAGGAGGTCGGGAGGGCGGAGGAACCGGCAGCCGCCGATGATGGGGAGGTCCAGCAGCTGAGCCGTGGGGACCGCCCGGTGGTTGAGGCCCAGGATGTTGGAGGCCTCCTCCCATAGCTTCAGCAGCCGGAGACGGCGGGGCTGGAGACGGGTGCCGTCCGGTGGAGGGTGGATCCAGGCTTCCCCGCTGTTGCCGCCAACCAGCCAGCTGAAGGCATTTCTGCCCCCGCGGAGCGCGACCTGTACCCCCTTGAGGCAGGCGAGCTGGAGCTGGGGTCGCGAGGTCGAGGAGGCCGAGGCCTCCGATGGCAACTGGCCTCGCCATGACATCGGCGGGAAGCCACGCCGTGTGGTTCTGTCCCCAGACGAATCTCGCCAGTCGGGCCTGCAGCTTGGCGATGGTCGGGGGTGATGGTAGGTAGCCATGCAGGTGGTGCTGGATGACAGAGCCCACCAGCGTGTTCGCCGCTCTTGCTCGCCCGACGAGGGAGAGGCCGCGGGTGAAGGGCGTCCATCTGCGGCAGGCAGTCTCCAGGAGGGCCAGGAGATGCTGCTCCCTGTGGGCGACGGTGCTCCTGGGGGCGATGTCGAGCCCGAGGACCCTGATGGAGGTGGTCGACCAGGAGGCGCCGAGAGGTTCACGCCAACCCCGGAGGCCTACTTGTATTCTTCGAAAACGGTCGCCACCCGTTCGAAGTCTTCGTCGCGATGGAATAGGAGGACGAAGTCGTCGGCGTAGGCGATGACATTGCCCACGCCGAGGGTCAACTCCAGGCGACGTAGTAGCGGCGCAACCCTGTCTTAGGCCGTTGAGGAGGGGGAAGGCGGTGGTGTAGAAGCCTCCGGCCCGGATGGTGGCGTCCGCCCCGGCGTACAAGATGTTAATCCAGCCCATGAAGGCCGGCGGGAGGTGGAGGGACGTCATCAGGGACTCCAGGAAGCCGCGGTCTAGTGAGTCAAAGGCGGACTCCAGGTCTACGCCCATGACGGCCAGCGGCGAGCCCAGGGCGGTGGCCTCCTCGACGGTGTCCGACACCATGGCGATGTTCCATGACGGGGACCTCCCGGGGACGGCGTAAGTCTGGCATTCCGGCACAAGGGTCCGCAGGTGGGGCTTGAGGCGCCGGTAAAGGATGGCGGCCAGGACCCTGTAGTCGGCCGAGGGCAGCGCGACGGGCCTGTAGCCGTCAAGGCCGCGACCTCCGCGGGCCTTGGGCACGAGGCAGATGGAGCTGCGCCGCGTCGACGGAGGCAGGGCACCGCGGAGCCGTGATGCCGCGAACACCCGGGCCAGAGCTTCCGCGAAGAAGTCCTCGCTGAAGGCGACGAGGAGCTCGCACGGCAAGCCGTCCCAGCCGGGGGCCTTTCCTCGAGGGAGGTGCTCGATGGCGTTGGCGATCTCGCTGGGGGCTGATGTCCGGCCGGTGGAGCGGGTCCTCCTCACTCAGCTCGCGGGTGGTGGTGGGCGCGCTGCTGGCGATGAAGGCAGCTCCCGCAGCTGGATCGCTGGTGGGACGGGCGAAGCGGGGCTGGAAGGTCGCGAACGCCCTCCGCCGAAGCTCGGGGCCCTCGATGATGTTATCCTGCTCGTCCCTGATGACGCTGACCGGGCGTCGGAGGCGGATGGCGCGTGCTAGGTCCGGCAGCGATGGGTAGTCGGCCCGGATGGAGGAGGCCTCGAGCTGCGCCGCGATATAGCGCCTTGCCCTGTAGATGTAGCTGTCGCTGGCAGCGTGGCGCGGATCGTGCAGGGATCTGGCCTCCGCCAGCAGTCACGCCTTGATGGTGGTCCACCTGTCCCATAGGATCCCGTCGTCGTCATCGTGCGCCGTGTCTTCCTCGAGCTCCCGGATGTAACCAGCCAGATGTTCGAGAACGAGGCCCGAGCGGAGCATCGCGGCCAAGCGAGGCTGGGTGGGGGAGGAGACGGCGGTGGTGGGCTGGCCCACCTGGAGCAGCACGAGGCGGTGGTCCGAGAGGTGGTAGTGGCTGGTCGCGTAGATGGACACGCGATCCAGGACTCCAACAGGGACGAGGATCCGGTCCAGGTGGTTCGATTCGACTTGGTCGCCGTGCATGGCGACTCTGGTGGGCAGGTGGGCGGCGTCGAACTGGGTGGCCACGTCGACCAGCGCGGCCAGGTCCAGAAGAGCGGCGAGGGCATCCGACGATGATGATGATGAGGGCCCTCGATCCCTGATATTAAAATCGCCGATGATCCAGCAGGCCCCCTCCTCCTCCTGTGCCGCTGTCGCCGCCAGGAGCTCCAGTTGCCGGTTTCTCTCCCGGGGTTCATGCGCCAAATGAACGGCGATGGCCGTCATCTCCTCGCCGCGGACATCTATGGTTGCCAAGGCGATGTGGCCCGGCCACAGGATGCGTTGTTGTAGCACGGCTACGCCCGGTCCGAAGACGCAGGCGAGTCCGGATCCCGAGATGGCTACGGGATGGGCCAATACAACAGCACTGTAGCCAAGGCAGAGGTCTTGGCCGCTGCCCAGATGAAATGCGTTTGTCTCCTGGACAAACGCGATGTCCACGTGATGTTGCCTGAGGAGATGACAAAGGGCAATGCTCCAACCCCGAGTGGCGAGCCCTCGCGCGTTGATGCTGGCGATGCGGAAGCTCATTGTTGCCCTCCTGTAGGCATCTTCCCCAAGGTCTTCCGGAGGGTCTTGCGGATGGTGTGGTTGGAGTCTGGAACCGAGGCTATGATGGTGTTGGCCAGCTCTTTGAGGGCGGCGACCTGTGCCACTGTCAGCAAGTGCGCTCGGTTCTTCATGGTGGTCTCAGAGGTCAGGAGCTTCTGAACCTCCTCGCATTTAAGGTCGGGCAGCCCGTTCCAGTCGATGGAGAGGCTGGGGGACTTCCTGAGGTGCTCCAGCAGCTGTTCGAGTGCGGCCTTTCCCCGGGCAGGCGTGGCGAGAGGTGAGGACAGCTTCTCCTCCGACATCACGTGGGCGAGCGGAGGGATGCGAGGCTCGGGGGGCCGCGGGGCAGCCAGGGAAGCAGGGTGGGCAGCAGGAGCGGGGTGAGTGAGATCCATCTGTTCGGCAGGCTGGTGTGCCGAGGGGGTCACTGGAGCCTCAGTTGAAGACTTCGCCGGTTGGACAGGGGACGCCGATGTTGCGGGCGCAGGTGTCGGCCTCCTTGGCTGCTGAGGAGGAGGAGGAGATGGGGGGGGGCTTGCGTCGGTGGGAGACGCTGCTTGCCTGGGGCTGCTGTTCTGCCTGGCGAGCGATGGGCAGTTTGCTCTGCGGTGGCCCTGCTTTCCGCATTTGGAACACTTGATTCCAAAGGAGAGGAAGGCCGACAGGGTGTCTCCCTTGGAGTGGATGGTCAGTCGGGTGGGCAGCGTCTCCAGCCTTACGCCATCGCGGAGCAGGATGAACGCCTCCCGGCGGCCGTCGGTGAAGGTGAACTCCCCCATTTTGACCAGGATGGGGGCGATGGAGGTGACCCTCCCAAATTGGCCCAGGGCGGTCGCGATGGTGCTGTCCTCCACAAATCCGGGCAGGTTGGCGATGACGATTCGCTCTGCTCTCTTGCGGAAGGGGAAGACCTTGAGGGTCGTACCCTCGATCTCCAGGCCGCCCGCGACCAGACGGTTTGCAAGGTCCTTGGTCTCGAGGCCCACGATGTAGTGTCCGTTCATTCTATTGAACTGCGTGATGCCTCTTGGCCCCCCGAGTAGCGTGCTCATTGCCTTGAGGTAGAGGTAGTCCGGGATGTCTGGGCACAGCTCCACGAAGATGTAGTTCTCGTGGTTGGTTGTGACCTGCCTCGCCTTGGCTGCGGCGATGTTGGCGCGTGTCGCCTTGATCTCCTGAGGCGGCACTGCTCTCGGCCCTGTTGGCCGCTTCCGCTGCTGCTGGGAGCTGCGCTGCTCTCCAGGCTTGTTGGGCTGCCTTGCAGCGTGCTCAGGTGATGTAGAGCCGCGGCGCCTCTTCTTGCCCTTCACGACTGTGTAGTCGTCGTTGGCGTCCACCTCCGCCATCTCGCTGTCGGCCCAGTTGAGCGAGGCCGGGCTAGCTGGAGTTGCGCTGGTCGAAGCTGCAGTCTTCGGCGCCGTGACGTCATCACGCGCGGCGGCCGGATTTGCATGCATGTCGCCTGCCGGCGAATTTGCATTCTCTTGATTTTCTAGAGATTTTTCTGAATTTTTGTTCTGTAAAGTGATTTTTGGTGATATCTCTTCACCAGTTTGGAATTTTGAGCTGGGCCTTTCACGCTATTGGCCTATTTTCTTCCATCTACACACACTCCAGAGGCGAAAACGGCGGAGCTCGCAAAAGCGTGGCCGCACGCTCGAGTGTGTGTGTGTGTGTGTTCGAGCTATAGTCAGACACATTATTAAAATTTAATTAATAGGAAAAATATTAGGTTGATATGAAAATATACACACTATATGTATTTAACACAAGGTAATAAGACTAAATCCAAATAAATAAATAGTGTGTGACGTTTGGTTAACAGCGTTGTTACCATCAGACAAAAGTACTGTTGTTTGAAAATGGTGAAAACGCTGTTAACGAACGCCACACACTATTTATATATTTGTATTTGGATATCCTCAAACTTTCCAACAGCAAATGATCACTCTAACAGACTGAAAATCAAATTTAATCAATATTAGCAAAATAACATCAAACACCGCTGGTTCAATAGGAAAACTCCCCACCTGAAAACCAACTTACATCTTAACAGATCAGACTTCACCATGCTTTCCCGTCTTAGAACAGACCTTCTACGTCTAATGATTTTCAAAAGTGGATCCAAAACCTTTCTTAATTGCACCAAATGTCAGGATTCTCCAGCGAGCCCAGAACACATCATGCAAAGCATCGGGCATTGCCGAAAAAACATCCACAACGACCCAGCTGTGATCAGCGAGACGATAAAGAGGCATGGCCTTCAGGATCTGGTCTAGACTTGAAGTCCAGACCTGGGACAAGAAAAAATGTATTTGGTCTTATTACCTTGTGTTTATAATCTATAATCCAAATAGTTATAGTTTAATTAGTAACAAAAATACATTCTCAGAGATATTTCATCTATTCACATTGAATCTAAAACTGAATAAAAATGAAACGATACAACTTCTAGGCAAGTTCATCGATTTAGATAATAAGAAAGTAAAAATGTGAAGCACATCCCGATGTAAAGCCATACTTCCAGTAATTATATTTAAAATGGAGAGCTCGGTTTAATGTGTCTAAATCTCAGCCATTAAATTACTACAAAAAGCACGTCGATGTCGTTATTTTAAAACCACCAAATAAATCACCTAAATTTGGAGGTTACAATGGGAGCGATGTGGGCTGGAATTTCTAACAGAGAGATGGATTTCCTCAACTGCGGCAATTTACTGACTTTGAGTCGTTTCTCTCTAACCACATTGTATAATATTGGGTGAAGTTTTACATTTGGATATTTATGTAAATTTCGAGGGAATAAGGATTACTCTAATAGTATATCTTGAAATAAATAATTCAAATAGACGATTAATAAATTGTTGTGATATATATGTGTGTAAAAATGAATATCAGGTAAAAGGTTTCTTCTAATTTTATATTTGCAAGCTTTCGAGCAAATATACTGCTCTTCAACGGGCTGATACTCTATGTAAAATCTCTAAATGATATTTATACAAAATAATTGAAAATAATTGTCATTTGTATGTGCTAATGACTGTTTCCAGCTAAAGCACGCTCGAAAGAGCACATGCTAATAACAAAGGTTTTCAATTATTTTGTGTAAATATCATTTAGAGATTGAAAATAGAGTATCAGCCCGTTGAAGAGAAGTATATTTACTCGAAAGCTTGAAAATGTAAAAATAAAAATAACTATCACGTGATATTGCTCACATATGTGTGTGTATATATTGCCACGTGGAGAATTAAGAAAGATAAACTTCGGGATGACACAGCAATTTATTTAAGGCAATAACAAACTATGAATGATAAAAAAATGATAAGCAAAAAGAGAAGTTTACAGAGTAGCAAATTATAAACATGACAAAATAATATTCTGTTAATAAAATGATAAATTCTTTGCTAAAATATATGAATAAATATTTATATATATGGTTCTGAATTTTACATATTTCTGATCCTACATAAGTACATACGTTTCACATTCTACATAATACCTTCAATTCTTACTTTTTCCCTATGTTCCGCTAATATGACGCGTCACTGCCGAACTTGTTAAATCCCTATTTTGTTTCATAAAATACCAAACCTTTATTATACCTTAAAAATAATATTGATTGACTTTCTTTTTTTTCAACTCTTTTCCAAGATTTTAATTTAAGACGTTGCAGTTGGCAAAGAGGAAATGTAAAATTTCAGGTGGATATATCCGCTCACTCCAAGAGTGAACTAACAATAAGACTACGTTTCCTGTCAATATGAGAGGTTAAAAAGGCGTTATCTCGATCATTCTAATTTAGTCATGATACCCTAAGTTAAGTCCAAAACTTTTACTTTGTCAGATACTTCTGCCATTTATTGTATTTTCATGTGGTACAGCATATTGTAAAACGATATTTGAAAATTATCCAGCATGTGTTTCTTTTGTACGAAAAATCAAAATTTATTCCAAGGCGAAATAACGATTATTTCTAACCTTAGGGATGAGGTATGAAAGGATGAATTGGGAAGAGTAATGATAAACAGAAAAATAAAAGTGTCCAGGGATGAGAATCGAACCCACAGTGTTCCGCTTACCGGGAAAATAGGGCAGATAGATTCATTATATATGCTATTTAACAAATTATGTATACATATATCAGATATATATTATTTTAAAAAGAAAGAAATCTCCATAGTTAAATAATGAAAAGGCACACAGAACTACACACACAGAAACATATATCTTTAAATGAAAAGGCATATATTGGATCAAAATATATGACCAATATATGCCTTTTTAATCAGAGATTCATTTATGGATTGCTCTAATTTCAAAACAAACATATATTTATATATATATATATATAGAATTAAAATCCAAAACACAATATCTATTAAATATTTAAATATATATATATATATATATATTATATATATGTAATATATTTTGAAGCGTTTCTATTCGAGAGTTCAAGTTAAATATTCTCCCCACACAGACATATCAGCCATCAACATTTCCAATATTTCTTCCTAAATTTTATATATGACCGCTTTGGAATTGCACCCCATTTTTATTGCTCAAAGCACGTATATTATCTAGTTTATTTTTGTGTTCTATATATAGAGATTCCAAATATTTTGAATATTTTAGTATTGAAATAAAATTAGTTTCCGAAATTATTTTGCAATAGAAAAAAGTGATAATTATATATATATATTCAACTTGTATATATTGTATACTAGACGGGTGACCCGGGCTTCGCCCCGGGATTGGCCCGTGTGCATATCTACCCGAGTGATATATATTTTGATAAGATTTTTTTTATAATTGTTTGTTATTAGCATTATCTATTTGTTTGCATCAGCATAATTTAATCTAATCTTTGATAGAGGGCGCTGTGTTCCTGAGCTAAGTAGAATAATTTGAATATATAGTTTTAATAATTGATTTATATATTTTTAAAAATAGTCTATCGTCTTCCCCGTGTCTTTTACCTATGTATGAAATTTTGGTTTGATTTAGTGAACTACTGCGAATTTGTATACCGGACATACAAACAAACAAACAAACAAACATTGATTTATATATATATAGATATTCATTCTGGTGGATATAGTAAACATAGCAAATGAAAATATTAAGACGCGATCTTAACAAATAAATTAAACTTCTACTAGCCTTACTGCGATGAAAAAATATTGGAAGGGCTTGGATCATCAGTCGTAAACTCTTCCAGGCGGTTTCGCCAATTTAATCTACAAGACCGCTTCTGTACTGTATCAGATCAACCTACTTTTATATACTACACTGAGGGGGGGATTCTTTGAAATTATATTTGAGCAAACTATGGATATACAATTTTAGGATATTAGACTAGGAAGGAAAGTGGCCTACCAAGATTGTCGATTATCGTTCAGGGAAATCGGTAGTTGTGTTGGACGAAACCAAACAACTGTAATGCAGATATGTGATCGTTGGATGCAGGAAGGTACGACGGACCGACGTGACGGCACTAACTGATCGCTCATTCACATCACGAACCGTATCACAGCACATTCAGTCTGTAACGCATAATCCAGTGTCTGTGCGTACCATTCGACACCGTTTACAGCAGAGTGGTCTGTCCGCAAGACATCCATTGCTTCGTTTACCCTTGACGCAGAGCCACAGACGTCTCCGCCGCCAATGGTGCGATAAAATAAGGATGTGGACGGCAGAATGGAATGAAATTGTCTTAACTGACGAGTTACGCTTCTGTCTGCAACACCACGATGGTCGGATTCGAGTCTGGAGACACCGTGGAGAGAGAATGCTGAACAGCTGCATTATGCACCGCCACACTGGTCCTTCACCCGTTATTATGGTATCGGGAGGTATTGGATATCATTCTCGCACTCCTCTAGTACGCATTGCCGGTATTTTAAACAGCCAACGCTACATCTCCGAGGTGTTGGAGCCAGTTGTTCTTTCTTACCTTCAGGGATTGCCCACAGCCATATTTCAACAGGACACTGCGCGAACACACATGGTACGCATTGTGCAAAGGTTCTTCGTCAATCACCATATTGAATTGCTTCTCTGACCGGCTCACTCTCCAGAATTTTCGCCGATAGAAAACATGTGGTCCATGGTTGCACAAAGAATGACCTAGATTACATCCCCAGCTGCCACACCAGTTCAACTTTGGCAACGTGTGGAAGCTGCTTGGTCTGGTGTACCCCAAGAACACATCCAAAGTCTCTTTGAATCAATGTCGAGGCGTGTGGCAGCGGTGATCTCCAACAATGGCGGCTACTCTGGCTACTGATTCTAGCAGGAACCACACTTCGTAGAAAAGTCTTCAAATTTAATCATTTTATACTTGATCAACACGTTATCTACAAAATCATTTTTGTTGTGATATCTCTTGTCTTTCTTGGTGTTACAATATGGGTGACCCCCCCCCCCCCCCAGCAGTGTATATTATTTATCATAGATCTTTTGAAATTAAATATGAGGCAGTAAAAAGTTAATAAGAATTTTATAATAATATTCATTAATTCAATACATTGACTTTAAATATATATACCATCATAATATATTAAAAATATTGTTTTAAAAGATAACCATTTAGATTATTTTTAATAATATAGTTGAAAGATAAAATCATCATATATTTTCATATATATATATAATTGAAGTTTCTCTATAAAGGGGGCGTATATAGAGGAGAATGTTGGTTATATATAGGGGAAAAAAATACAATAAGTTTGGTCACCCACCCGCCTATCGACAAAAATTGACAATTTATGGTCGATCAGACAATCTATTTCTCGCGTGACCAAACTTGGCTAAACAATATATATATGAAGCTAAAAAGAATTAGTTTTGTGAAAAAAAACCTTCTATCTATGCAATTTTATTATTATTTTATATAATCGCAACTACCTTTGACCTTAATTCATCAAATATCAATTTATCATTCCTAAAAAAAATGGAAAAACTATTTTTTCAAGTATATAATATATATAGATATGTGTGATAATAATTATTGAATAGATATGTGAGTTGTGTGTATTTGGAATTATATCTATAATTAGTTGAATTATAGTTTATATATTTAAATTTGGAATATATAAAGAATCAGTTATAGGGGTCATAGAATTCTGAATCAAAAAGTCAATACACGCAAGTACATATTGATTCAATTCATTTCGAATTATTTTTTCAAGTATACCAATACCTCGCTTTGCGTCGTTTCGTTTTGCGTTTTTTTCGAAGTTGCGTCGCTGCTTAATTTTTACTGATTTTCACTGTGCGTCGTTAGATTTTCGAAGTTGCGTTGTTTTGGATTCGAGTCTTTAATTTTTTTCCTAAAATATGGAAACACCTTTGTGTTTGATTGCGCCTTCACATATTTTCACTTTGCGTCGTTTCAATTTGCGTCGTGTTTTTTTTGTAACGTAACCCCGACGCAAAGCGAGGTATGGGTGTATATAATATATATATAGATGTGTGGGAAGAAATTATATTTATAATTCATTGAATTACAGTTTATATTTAAATTTGGAATATGAAAAATAAAATATGGGGGGTTAAATTCGAAATTTGGAAGCGAATACACACAAGCACACATTGATTTAGCTCATTTCAAATTATGTAAATATTGTATCGTCGAATTCGAGTCTTGGAATATCTATACGACAATTATCAACAAGACTATCTAGAGCTAGAGAATCTTGAAAAAGCAAGCAAAGGAATATTTTTATGATGATTTTTACAAATATAGAATAATATATATTCATATAATCTGATGCACTAGCGCGCCATCTGTTATCAAAATTCAAAACTATTTTAAAGGCGTAAGATTCTTTTTGATATTAAACAATTTCTACTGCCCTTACTGCAATGGAAAAATTAATGAACATAATCTGTTGAATATTTTTATTGAATAATTATATTATATTGAATAATAAAATATAAATTATTTCTTTGGCACAATATTGTTGAATAATTGTTAATGCGCCGATTTTATAAATTGGTAGGATTCGAGACTGGAAACACCGCGGAGAGCTGTTCAGCTGCGTTATGCACCGCCACACTGGTCCTGCACTGGCTATTATGGTATAAGGCGGTATTGTATATCACTCTCACACTCCTCTAGTACGCATTGCCGGTACCTTATGCAGCCAGCGCTACATCTCCGAAGGTATTGGAGCCATGCTTGTTCTAATACTACTAGTAGATGATAAATTAGAAATATTATAGAGAAAAAACTGGTATAGCAATATTTCATTTTTCTAAAGATAGAATATAACAAACAAGCTAAATATCAATGTTTATGGATGTTTTCTCGGGAAGAAATTATTCTATGAAATAATGGTTACTTCTTCAATCAAAGTTGACGCTTACACTAAACTAGTGTTTTATATCTTTGTCACTATCCTGAGTTTGCTAGTTATCGCTCAGCTTTAGCGTCGATTTCGATTGGACAGGTAACCTTTATAGGTTTTTTAGATCAATCTTTAACCGAAAAAAAAATATATTTATATTTTTGTCATTGATTAAGCCTAGATACTTTGACAGCAAGTTGTATTAAAAGTGAAGTGGCAATGCATGGACACATTGTACCTATACATCTTTACATGAAAATAATGTCCATTCTATGACAATCTAAAATTTAGACGCCTAAAGCTTCAAGCCGGGGCTTATAAAGCTTTTTAGTTACAAACGACAGTTCATTTAGGAGAAGAAAACTGATATTAAACCAAGGATTACATATAAGGCTCTTTTATCTTTGATGGACAACTCGTCTAAAAGAAATAATTTTGATTAGCATCTTGTATTTAATTCTAGTGACCCTTACACATAATTAATCTTCAGATTACATTGAGAAGGAAATCTTTCTTGATTCTATTATAAACTTTATTTGAATCTCCTGGACAATAATTAAATAATTAAAAAGGTTTCTGGAGATGTGTGTGAGTTTATTCTTATTTTATTTAAATAGTCTCAAGCTTTCGGGCATATCTGTCCTTCTACATATAGTTCTCCTCTAGAAGAGCAGAGATGCCTGAAAAAGCTTGAGACTGAATGAAATAAAAGGAAACTAATTTCTAGAAACCTATTTATTTGATCAACCTATTATAAAATTCCTTCAATCTAGCTAATCCACAGCGCGATCCAGTTTTACATCAGGTCGATGGAATGTGCATGCTATTAAAAATTACCGTCATATACAAATTACCCTGTAAGTCGAAATCTCTTTAACCGATAAAACGGATGCGAAGAATACATTCGTATGATAGTATGTATTAATAAAATTTCATATATTAATAACACCAATATATATTTATTTATATGGCCATAAAGAGGTAATCGTTCCATTAAGGAACATCTCATCATCGACGGAGCTATAAAGTAAATAGATTTGACTTCCAAAGAAGGTCTCCTCGCTATGAAACCTATAAAATAGATGAGATTTCTCCCCCTCTCTGCCAGCCTATTATGCGCATAAGAAAGGAATAGCTTCTGCAGCAACAGCCTGGATCGATGCTCATACAAATTCCGTGAACAATTGGAAATATTGTTCTGTGCTTCCCTCTCCCTTGTGTTTCCATTTATATAGAACACATTGGACCAGCTTCAATTAAACTTTGTGCTACGTTCTGTGATTACGTTTTTCCGAAGTTTATTTTAGATCTTTAAAAATGGCCTAACTACTGAGTTGTTGAAGATAAATATTTTGTATTAAATGTTTTATATCAAATTATATTATTCCCCCTTTGTATCCATTATTCCTAATACTATTTAAATTATATATAAATTATTATGCATATATGTGTGTAAATTCGAAACTATTATAGACGTATGATTATTTTTAAAAATTTAAGTAGATTGAACTGGCTAAACCGTTGGGAGGGTTCACCGCTGATGAGCCAAGCCCTCCCATTAATTTTTCCATTGAAGTAAGGGCAGTTTAAAGAGTTCAATTTTTGAAATAAGCATACATGTCTATAATAGTTTAGAATTTTCATAACGGATGACACGCTAGTGCATTATATATGTGTGCAAAAATTGTTATATATAGAATTTCATACCTAAAGATGAACCTTTCCTATTATAATTCATCAATACAACACTTTTTAAAAAGATAGGTGCCTCTTTATCGGTAATTATATATCATCCTCTCGTGTGTAATTTCGAAATAATATATAGTTATTTATATATATTTAAAAATATAAAAGGCATATCCTGACCAAGAGCACATGTGCTTTTATATTTGAAATATAAGATAGACCTCATTATTTATTCTTTAATATTTTAAGATATTTAACTTATTCTGATTATAATTTTTGAATATTTTTTTCATGCACAAATTTCCCACACCTACTTTGTATTTTAAATGATTTCAACTGTGATATTATAACCTTATGCGGCGCTGAGTTTGTGTATAAAAAGATGTAATGCCTCGATAAAGGTTGGCGTTCAGCCAGCCGAAATATTGGCAAAATAAATATTTTATTAAATCCAATATATGCCTTTTTATTATCTAATAAACACCTATTTAATCATTTAAATTAACAACAAAAAATATCAACTTTTATCTACAATTTTATAATTTAGATTTAGCTTGCTAATCTAATACAATTCCCTTAATTTTTATATAAAATATTACTACACGTAATATTATTACACGTTTTGAATATAGTATTGTCAGTATATAAATCCATGTGAGCTTACTCTATAAAATCAAATTAATTTAAGTTTTATTAAAGATTTTAAATTTTATCAGATAAACTTTATTATTTACATTTCATATATATAGTGAATATATTATATTTTGATCTAATATATCCCTTTTCAATTAAAAATATATAGTGATATTCAAACCATATATAAATTACATTCATTTTATTACAGGATTAAAAATATCGAAAAATTACAAAAATACGTATATTAGGATTTACTTTTAATATATATAATTATACAAGGTGGGATCAATAAATAAGATCAAATATAATTTATTTTAAAAAATAAGAACGATATTAAAAATTAGGATTTGATTTATTCAAAATAATCACCTTGGCTTTCTATATACATCGTCTCCATCGTTCTGGCAACTTGTAAATACCCTCTTTATAGGCACTCTTAGGAAGCGTATGAACAAAATCTTGCACCACTTTCTCGACATCTTCATCCGAGTCAAATCGCTTTCCCTTTAACTCCTTCTTTAGTAGTCCAAAAAGGAAATAGTCAGAGGGGGCTAGGTCTGGACTATACGCAGGATGTTCTAAAACTTCAAAACCTAATTTAATGATTGTAGATACAGTTTCACATGATGTATGCGGCCTTGCATTATCATGAAGGAAGAGAAAACCTTTACTAAGCTTCCCTCTTTTTGTTTCTTATACCGAGCTTTAGCTTATTTACAAGAATGTCATAATAAAGGTCGTTGTTCATACGTTGCCTTGAGGATAAAAATTCAAGACAGTTTGGTCCATCAAAATCCCAAAATATTGTTAACCGTTGAGACCGAACGTTGAGACCTGAGGAACATGTAATTCGTCCATTTTTGAACTCGTTAACCCATTTATAAATGTTATTTTTTTAGACAAACAAGTCTCACCATAGATAGTCTTCATTCTTTGGCATATTTGAGATGTTTGAATACCTTCTGCATTCAAGAAACGAATAACTGCACGTTGTTCAAGCGTGGTGCAATCCTTCAAGGGAGCTTCCATTTTAGTTTATTTATAAGTCTCGCGCCGCGCGTGGGAAAAAAGAACATAACACCTTAAATAGTCTCTCGATGTTATATTTTAATATTCTGTGGTTTAAATTATTTTTGGCTTTTTTAATTTTTAAGAAATAAGATAATTCACCATTTATATTGATCCCCCTTTGTATTTAAAACACTGATTAAAGGAAGATTTATCTTAATCCCTTTTTCCAGCTAACTAAAACGTATAAACAAGGCAATATAGAGGGTCTATATAGGATTTTATAAGATAAATTTATGTAGATACAGGATATGTGATTTTTAAATAATTTGCATAATAAAATAATTAACAATGAATTTAGTGAAAATAAAATATCGAATGACTATTGTTCTATATGCCTATTAGTTTTTATTTTTAGTTTGAGGTAGTAGGGGAACGTATTGTGATGGTAGCTGTTTACCTTTGTTTATTGCTTTTGTGTTCTTCATGATTTTTATTGTTTCAAGAATAAGCCTTTGGTACTTGGGTGTGCAATTTTATGGAGGATTCTGGTACTATTAAACTGTCTGGAGTATGTCCCGTTTCTCTTATGTATACAAATAATAGGAAGTTTGGGTTTTTCTTAGAAATATTCTTTTAGTGTTTTTCAAATCTGATGGAGATGTATCTTGAGATTTCACCAATCTAGACATAATTGCAGTTAAGGCAGTGAATTTGTTATACTAAAAATATATTGTTTCTAATGGATGCTATTGGTGATTGGGTTTCTTCAAATCGAGGCTATGGATGGTGAACCTCTAAAGATGGTTGCAATGCCATTTTTTGAGTTTGCGGGCTATTGTAATTGTGGAATTAGTATATGGTAAGTATCGGTAAGTAGCATATGTAATAACTTATTTCTGGGGGTTCCAGGTCTATATCTCTTTATTTCAACTTTTTCCTAGTTAATTATTTGAAATTATTGAATTATATGCATTTAAAAACTCTTATATACTATATATATGTAGTGTGGTCCTGTGTGTTAGCCTCTTGTAGAATCCAGTCGACTAAAACTGTGATGAGGTATCCAATCGACTTATTCTATGGTGTGAGTCCCTGTCAACCCTCGCTATACTGTGTTGACCGAGTGGAACAGTCAGGATGGGGAGTTTTCCAGTACCTCTCTGCACCTTGTAAGATCTTTAAAAGTTCTCACAAAGTACAGGCAGTCGTGGTTGAGGCAGAGTGGAAAGCTTGGGGATGTCCACACAAAAACGAAGACACAGTTGCACTAAGAAAGTTCCGTGAACAGATAAAAGTTGAGCTAGGAGCGAAAGACGGAGATAGAAGAGGTCTTACTGACTACATGGTGGATGAGGAGGACCTTGGTGACAACCGACGCGGGCTCACGCTGAGGTGAACTGACTGTATTTTTAGGTTAAAACGGGGGGTTTATATACCTTTTCTGAGAAAGGGGGTTTTGCATTTCACCAGATGTGAAGAGTGTGGATCGTCTGGTGAAATTCTACTGGCGCCGTCCTGACAGCTTCCAATCTATCTTTAGATGTTGTTTGTGACTTCCATCTATCTTAAATTTAGACGTTTTTGACCTTTTGCGTTAGCTCAACTCTTAATCTATTACAGAGTTTTATTTGTAAATTAAATTTTATTGCCATCTATCGTTAATATTTTACACAAATTAAATTTCTGGCAATGCGTTTCTTTTAAATATCATCAAATATTATCTCTACAGACCTTACTGCAATGATATGGGTTATTGAATGAGAGGGCTTGGCTCATCAGTAGTGAACCCTCTCAGCGGTTTCGCCAAAACCGCTTTTTGGGGAAACCGCTGAGAGGGTTCACTACTGATGAGCCAAGCCCTCTCATTCAATAACCCATATCATTGCAGTAAGGTCTGTAGAGATAATATTTGATGATATTTAAAAGAAACCAATTGCCAGAAATTTAATTTGTGTAAAATTTTAAGAGTTTTATTTATTTATCCTCAGTTTGTACAAAGTACATTACATATGATGATATAATGACACATGTCAATCATGCGTATAATACTTTACAGATGTGTTTCTATTATACAACATGAAAATCTTGTTATAAGTTATATACAATATGGGGTTGTTGGTTAAATTACCATATATACATAAATTTATTTCCAAAAATGCCATATAATATATCTTCATTGCCTTATTCATACGTTTTAGTTAGTTGAAGAAGGTCTTGCCCAAATGCTTACTTTAATCAAGTAATTAAAAAGAGTTACGACGTCTTATGGTTTTAAAAATATAATTATATCATTCAATAGTGAATACATTTATTACTAATCTAGTTTTTGCGATGTATTTTAATAGAATGGGACATATTTGATATCCTTTCAAAATTGATTTGTAACAAAAAAATACTATAATAAAAAATATAATAAAGCCTCCAGTGCAAAGTTTCTTTAGCAACTTTTTTATTTTCAACCTTTCGGACTTGTCAGTCCTTCAACAGGAGTATCACGAATAAATTAATGATATATATGCACATGTGTATCAATCAATAGTATTAAAAGTATTTATGAATTCATACGTGTATATTAGAGTATCTATAGATTCATTCATACATAAATCAAATTTGATAAACATGTTTTATATAATTTTTGAAAATTATAATAAAGTGTTACTCTTCAATTATAATAAATATAATGGATAATTTAATAATTTATAAAATCGATTTGATTTAAAGAAAATTAAAACCTCATTACAAAGGTCTCAGTGAAATAAAAGTTGAACAGGCCGTGAATAAATCCGAGAAAGAAAACCAGTTGAAAGAAAGTGGATAAAGAAGTTTTAAAATTCTATGTTTTTTTAGAGATCTGAATGCGATAAGTTTGTGCGATTCTTTCTGTCATCCAGCTTTGTCTTTCCCCCTATTTTACAACTCTTTTTTGACGTTAAAAACGCTTTCAGGAAATTCCTTGACGGATAAAATAGAATTATTAATTTTAATGCTCGAAAAACTATTATAATCCTAAATTTAAACTTTTATTAAATTGAAGAACATATATTTTCAGCGCTATTGTTATAATTTTAAAACATATTATTTGTTTTAAATAAGGCCTCAAAGCAATATTTATACATTTTAATATATATATTATCAATACAAAGCAAAATAACACGCCATATATTTATATATATATTCTTACTGGGGTTACTCCTATTTGCATTGTATTTTTAATTTTATTTGAGTTTGATAATATATAGATTCAATTTTCACGTTGAGAGAGATAATCTATCCTTATATCTATAAAAATGAAATCCAAAATCGATGTTTGTTATCGCGTTGCGCAAAATCTACAGAATAAATCTTTATGAAATTTCGCATGTAGGTAGCTGAAGATTTCGTTTAACATATAGGCTATTCAAAAAACTAAAAAAGTTAATGTGCTTTTTTTTTAAAATAGAAAACCAAAAAGCGTTAGTTCCAGCCTTTTACCGCTTGGGCGCAGCACTGGTCGCGACGATAAATGAATTTGATTGGTTAATAATTAACACGTGGTTTGTTTACACGATGAATATTAGTTTGGTCACACGATGAATGTTTTTAAAAGGTAAGATTATCCAATCGCCGTGAAACTCTAGGAAGTTATTTACTATACTACTGGGGAGATTTCTGGTTTGAATTTGATTTGAAATAAATATTCTTTGCAATTTTATTTTCAAATATTCTACTTTCACTCGCAAGAAGCGCCTCTAGCGGCGTCTGGTGAAATTATATTTATAAATTGTAACAATGCTTAAAATGTTTTCCAAGTATAATAAATTTAATTTGAGAATTTAGTAATATAATATCCCAATGACGTAAAAGATACTTGGCATTTCAATATTAATATATATTTAAAGAAAATATTGTAAGGTTTTTGTGTTAAATGTTAAAATGTAATGTTAAAATATATTTTTACATTGTTAATTCAATTTGCTGTTGTTTTATAAAATGATGATGCAACTTTAATTGTTGTTGTGAAAATATCTTTATTTACGGAGCTGCTAACCATAATAAATGATATTTGAGCCCCGAATTGTTGTTGTTTATTATCGTGTGTTCATATAAAAAATTACATTGTATGTGATGATGATAACAAAAATGAAATTTTTAAATTAATATATATAATTCATTGAGAAAAAAGAAATAATTAATTATCAAATTCACAAAAGTGACAATATCTTATTTGAAATATAATAAATAGGTGGATTGGATGTTTTCTAGAATCGTTTTAACAAATGTTCGTTAGGCAAACTTTTACTCGGATAAAAACTGTGCGAAGCCCGGTACATTCGCTAAATACAGTTATTTACAAATCTTCGTTTGTGGCAAGATACTATTTCTTCAACTTCAAATTACCGAGTGGACCAATTAATACTGATTTTTTCAACTAATCGAGTATTTTTCAAGGGACCGGGAAAAAATTATCGAGAGTGTAGACAAGTATAGATTCAGTAGGGATTGGATGTTTGCTAGAATCGTTTTAACAAATGTTTGTTAAGCAAACTTTTACTCGAGTAAAAATCGAGCGAAGCCGGGAACATATATATATATATATATATATATATATATATATATATATATATATATATATATATATTGTCACTGAATAATTATTTTAAATATTCTGTGGTATATCATCATTAATATTTGCATAGTCATCACCCTTTACCATTTTTGTATATTATTACTTGTAAATAACTTTTTAGAAATAGTTTGCATTTTATAAATAAACTATTTTTACTTAATCTTTTGATATACTCGTTATCACTACCGTGACAACTGGTGGAGAAGCTGGAATATTCCCTCGACGCCCAAGCCGTTAGAAGAAGCAGAAGACTACAAGGACTAGAACCTGAAGAAAACATCGCTATGGTCAAGCAAGAGACACAGACAAAAATGGGTCAGTACCACTTTCAACCTTTTAGAAATCCTTCTATTTTTACTGGAGAACGCAACCAGAAAAAGCATTGATGTCTGAACCTGTTCTTGCCTATTTCGAAGAACAACTGCCAATCGAGCTTCATACTGACGCCAGCGGTTATGGAATTGGAGCTGTCCTCGTACAGATCAACGATGGGAAAGAGCGGCCAGTTGGTTATGCTTCAAGAACTTTATCTAAGGCGGAGAAGAATTACTCAACAACGGAAAGAGAATGCTTGGCCGCAATATGGGCCATCAACAAATTTCGACCGTACCTTTTTGGTCGTGAGTTTGTCATCGTCACTGACCACCACGCTCTTTGCTGGTTATCTAACCTGAAGGACCCGACAGGAAGACTAGCAAGATGGGCTTTAAAACTCCAAGAATACAATGTAACGGTTGTTTATAAAAGTGGACGCAAACACCAAGATGCCGACTGTCTTTCTCGAAATCCTCTCCAACTTGAATCGGAAGAAGCATACAATGATGAGGATGATGATATACCCTCAATAACTGCTCTGACGTGCTTCGAGGCTGAACAAAGAAAAGACCCTAAAATTAATAAATTGATAGATGAAACAGAAAGATTTGGTGCCGAATCAAAAGGATATGAAATGTTAAAAGGAACCTTATACAAAAAGAATTTCGATCCCCTGGGAAACCAACACCTTTTAGTTATCCCCAAGCACCTACGCTTAGAACTATTGAAAAGTTTACACGACGCTCCCACAGCAGGTCACCTTGGATTTTCGAAGACATATGAGAGAGTTAAAAACAAATATTTCTGGCCAGGACTTCTCCGGGACATACGGAAGTATGTCGCTCATTGTAAAGAGTGCCAAAGAAAGAAACAATCAACTCAAAAGCCACCCGGACTACTTAAAGCCATACCTCCTGCAATCTCCCCTTTTCAGAGAGTTGGAATAGACCTCCTTGGAAGATTTTCCAAGTCTGATACTGGTAATAAATGGATCATAGTCTGTACTGACTATCTTACTCGATTTGCCGTTACTAAAGCCTTACCCACAGGGGAAGCAAAAGAAGCAGCCAAGTTCTTAATGGAAGATGTTGTTCTCAAGCACGGAGCCCCCAGAGAAATCATCACGGACCGAGGACGAGTATTCCAATCCAAGTTGATTGCGGAACTCACCAATCAATGCTCGTCGATACATCGGTTCACGACAGCGTATCATCCCCAGACGAATGGACTGACGGAGAGGTTAAACAAAACCTTAGCCAACATGATCGCTATGTATGTAAGTGTTGAACAGAATGACTGGGACGTAATCCTGCCCTATGTCACGTTCGCCTACAACACGGCAAAACAAGATACGACAGGTTTTATCCCTTTTAAATTGATTCATGGACGCGAAGCCGAAACAACTGTAGACACTCTTTTCCCAAATCCGCATGAAGATCTCCAAGAGGATTACAGTCAGAAGATTGCCTCGCGAGTCGAAGAGACTAGGCAGCTAGCAAGATTAGAAACATTGAAAGCCCAAGAAAAGGATAAAGCCAGATATGACTCAAAGCACGAGGCAATGGATTACAACGTTGGTGACCTGGTATGGATTTTCATCCCGATAAGAAAGGTGGAATCTCAGAAAAACTGATGAAAAGGTACTTCGGGCCATACAGGGTTACTCGGAAACTTTCTGACGTGACCTTCGAAGTTGAACCTGTGGACCAACCAACCAGGAGACGCAAAACAAGAGACCTGGTCCATGTACTGAGAATGAAACCCTACCATGACCCTGAGGACCAAGCTGATCTGTTCAAGTGATAATTACAGCGGGACGCTGTTCATCTAGGAAGGGGGCAATGTCACTGAATAATTATTTTAAATATTCTGTGGTATATCATCATTAATATTTGCATAGTCATCACCCCTTACCATTCTTGTATATTATTACTTGTAAATAAGTTTTTAGAAACAGTTTGCATTTTATAAATAAACTATTTTGTTATTATTTAGTATAGAGAGAGAGAGAAAAAAAAAAGTCCTTTACTTCTAAAACATCATCTAGTTAATTATTTAGAAGTAAAGGACTTTTTTTTCTCTCTCTCTATACTAAATAATAACAATTTACAAATTTTATAATTTGAATTCAAATAATCAAAATAATGAAGATAATTTTAATACAAAACTTAACTATAAAACTATACAACTATTTATTGTTATAATTAATTTAGATTTAGCTTGCTAATCTAACCAAATCTACTTGATATCATTTATCATTCTTATCAGTTTGCTCCTTGAGTTTTAAATGTGGAATCACTCTTATATTTTTGCTATATAGTTTTTACACTATATATATATATTTATATATATGTTTGTCGGCTATGCACGCCCTCAATATGTAACTAATCTCGCTGAAATTTGAACAGGACAGATAGTTAAATCTGGAAGAGCTTTTTTGTCGCACTTCAACCAAGAAAAATTATAATTAACCAAGTACTGAGCAACAATATTTTTTAGCCAGAAATGATTATGACAATATTGCCGTATCATGCTTGATTGCATTAAAAAAAATCTTTTGGGGAATATTCACTAAAGCAGACCACGGGCGAAGCCAGATAATGATTAATAGTAGGAAGGAGCAAAATTCTACCAGCAAAACATTCACTCGAGCAGAAGACACACGAAGCCAGGTCATCTCTATATATAAAATATCGTTTCTCGGCCTTTTGGCTAAGATCATGTAGTATATCTCTATATATTTTTATTTATGTATATCGTTTTAAAAATCTATTCAGTAGAGAGATGATATGTTCGCTCGAAATATAAATTTCATTTATTATATAAATATATGACGTAACGAATTATATTATCATTATTATCATAATATTCTGTGTTTTTCCGAATATTATTATCAATAATATTCGTTAGGCAAACTTTCACTCGGATAAAACCCGGGCGAAGCCGGGTACACATCCGCTAGTATATATATAAAATTGAATGTCTGTCTATCTGTCTGTACTCTATAGATTCTAAACCATACATCCAATCGCCGTGAAAATTTGGGATATTATCAGGTATATCCCCGGGAAGGTTTTCGAAAAATAATTTTTAGAATATCTTGAATATCCTTAGAGTTATTTGCAGATTTGTAGATTTAACTCGCAAGCAGCGCCCCCTAGCGGGGGATAACAAGTTTTTTTATCTATAAATTTTATTATCACTAAGTTTATTATCTTAAAGATTATTTATCAAAAGTAAGATTTTCTACCTATTAATTGCGCACAAGTCAAAGTTAGTTTTATCATTTATCTACAATATATATATTGGGAGAATAGATAAAATGATGATTTTGTAATGTAGAAAATTAGAAAGACAAAATTCAGGATGAAACGGCAATTTATTTGAGACAAGAATAATGATACAATTCCAAGGCAAAGATGCTATTCCTTTAACTTCCAATTACCGAGGGAAACAATTAATATTGATTTATTCAACTTATCGAGTATTTTTCAATGGACCGGGAAAAATGTTCACCGGATAAAACGATGATTTTGTAATGTAGAAAATTAGGAAAGACAAAATTCAGGATGGCACACAGGGACCGGGAAAAAAATTATCGAGAAAAATTTAACTTTATCGAGATATTCAAATTTACGAGTTTCAAATTATCAAAATATATTTATTTTTTTTATAAGTTCATAGAGAATTGTTTTAACAAATGTTAGTTAGACAAACCTTTACTCGGATAAAACCCGGACGAAGCCGGGTACATCCGCTAGTTCTATATATTGAAACATAGTTTTCATTTCGTTAATTTTGTTTATTCTTTCAAAACAACAATACAAACATTGTCAAATGCTCTTCTTTATCTTTTGGAAGAAATAAAATAAATTGACTCAATTGGAAACTTCCTGTCTTTACTTGCTATGATGAAATTTGAAGAGAGAGTATAGAATAAAAATATAAAATTAATATATAAAATTATGATCAAAGGATACCTCCCAATAGTGCATCAGGCTATCTACCATCAGCAATATTTAGTTTAAGGATAAAGAGAGCTGCTCATTGAATTTATTGTTCATTTCTTTAATTAGATAAACAATTCCACTCGTATATGGCTTTATATATTTCAACAAAACATTTATACAATTAATATATTTGTTCAATTCGTCAAACATCTTTTCTATACCAAATTATTTTAAATGAAAATACGCTCCTTCAGTGATCTTTTTAAGAAATATTATTTTTTTTACTAATTATCACACATTTATCTGTCTAATCATAGTTCGTTTTATTCTCGCAAGTGTTTCAACACATTATTGGCACAAAATTATGTTTTCTTTGAATTATTAATGTGTCTTTTATTTTATTTATTTGACATATCGGACGTGATATCCTAGCTCGGGATACTTGTGCCTAAATGCATTTTTGCAACCTTTTATACAATTCAATAACTGGACTAAAACATAATTAAAACTGAAACGATGGTTTTTCTCAAACAGAAGAGAAAATTTAAATGAATTATTTTATCAACCTATATACAATGCATTATATACAACTCAATAACAGGACTAAAAACACAATTAAAACTGAAACGATGGTTTTCTAAAACAGAAGAGAAAATCAAAAAATGAATTTACAAACATTATTGAATTTTACATAAGTGTCTCTATTATATACAAATTCGCAAATTTCTTCGCTGGGATAAAAATGATTACTTCTGTAGCGGTGAAAAATAGGACATTCTAATAATAAATGTACTGAATTTTGGTTTTATTTGCCACAGTAGCAGCTAGGATCATCCGTTTCCCCGATATTCGACAGAAGTTCTCCAAAACAAGCATGATTTGTGATGAACTGTGTCTTAAAGATTACCTAGCTGAGTACGCATCACATCCTCCAGAGTGACAGTCCCAGCTAAAACCTGAAATTCTAGTATTTCTAGACTTATAAATAAATAAACTTTTATCATAAGTCTAGAAATTAGAAATCAATATTGAGTTCATAGACAAATTCCTATTAATGCATAATATCATTATAACAACCAGTCTAAGCATCAATAATGTATTATTTAACATCATAATAAAATATAGGATAGATTTTTTTAGATATAATAAATGCCTTTTAATTAAAAAATGAAATATATGCTTAATATTGCTTTATATTTGTCATATTTGAAATTTTCGCCCGTTTTAAAATTATATACAACAATTTAACACCAGATAAAACTTAATGTATTACAATAAAAGTCTTGGCAAATTCAGACAAAAGCTTTGTTTGAATATATTTGCGAAAAGGATACGTTCCCTAGTAATTAAAAAAATATATTCTTCCGAAAATATTATAATGAATTGTGCTTTTATATTTTTTAATAAAAAAACTTTCAAAAGTTTTTGAAATGCCAGTATTAGTTTTTAAAATCATATTTGAAGATATAATATATAAATTCCTTAATAATATATTTCATTTTATATCAGGATTGTATAAATAGTTCCAATATTACTGAAGCAGGAATAATTAAATAGGATTGTTTTTACTATTAAGAAAAACCTAATTAATTTTACGGATAGATAAAAAAGCCGCATATATAACACAAACATTTGAAGTGAAATTAATTTTCCAGAAAGTGTTCTTGCTGTTATTAATGAATTATGTTGAGAAAACAAATTATATTGTGGCTATGCTGCTTGTGACAAAGGAAAACCTGTTTTTGGAACGGGAAAAGATTTTCCATCAATTACCCTAATGATCCAAACCTCGTTTTTAATTTATTAAACTTGCAATCAATTCTAGCAACTCCTCTCTAATAAATCTTGTCATGTTTTCATTTACTCTCTATTATGTTTAGAGTTGTTATATATCTAACATAGCTTCTATACTGATATGTGATTTATAATTCATTATGATATAATTGATTTTATTTGTATGAAAAAGTGAAACTTCTATAAGCTTATAATTTTGCTTTGTTTTAAAAAATGAATAGATGTTGGTTCCATACGCTTGAATTGAATATTACACCTCACTCCTATATATTTTATTGCTTGAAAAGGAACAAAACAAAAATAAATAAACGTAAATGATTTGATAACTTACTAAAGAAAAAAAACAATATAAAAATGATGATGATAAAAACGAATATATCTGCAAGAAAAATGCTTCTATGAATTAAAATATAAGAATAATTACAAAATCAACATATAAACTTCAAACAATACTGTTATAACATACAAAAAGGTCTCTTTATGTTGTAGGTGCCATAATTTTGTATATATGTGAAATATTTATAATATCTATAGAAATTTCAAAACATTTAATTATTCATATTAAGCGATATATATGTCTCAATAGAATAAGCTGTACTTTCGGAATCTTTTTACCTTATTTTTGCAAATATATAAGTAGATAATTTATTTTCTTATTTTATAATAGCTATATGTCGTCATTGATTGCCTGCTTTAAATCTAATATTATTTTGTACTTGAAGTTTTGATGCAAATAATATTATGATTGAGTTAAATAAATTTAAAATATTTGCAGAGTTTCTTTATTGAGGTATGGGAGGCAAGCTTTCGCGCGGTCGCGCTTCATCAGGCCACTGGCTCCGTAAATTTAACATATTTACGGAGCCAGTGGCCTGATGAAGCGCGACCGCGCGAAAGCTTGCCTCCCATACCTCAATAAAGAAACTCTGCAAATGTTTTAAATTTATTTAAATCAATCCTAATATTATTTATTCATTTTTTTTCAATATGGAACATTTAATGTGGTGTAGTGTTCATATATATATATATATATATATATTCTAGTATTCTCTACAAAATATTTGTCATAATATATAGTTATAAGGGTAATTATATATTATTATATAACAATTTGTGTGTGAGAACACGTGTAAGATATAACATATAATAGAAGTTAAAATAATATTATGAATAGAATTCTTACGATAAGTTATCAAAATATGCAAGTATCTTATTGTTTTGCATACAAGACCCTATTTGAAAAAGGCTAAATATTTAAATATAAAATAAAGGTCAATTCTTTAGTCAAAATAAGAAAATAGACGCTAACACCAACTGCGCTTTTATTTATAATTATTTATTACTAGAGGATGTACCCGGCTTCGCCCGGGTTTTACCCGAGTAAAGGTTTGTCTAACGAATCTCTCGATAAAGTGAACATTTTTTCCCGGTCCCTTGAAAAATACTCGATAAGTTGAATAAAATCAATATTAATTGGTTCCCTCGGTAATTGGAAGTTAAAGGAATAGTATCGTGCCTTGAAATTGAATCATCATTATTATTGTCTCAAATAAATTGCCGTGTCATCCTGAATTTTGTCTTTCCTAATTTTCTACATTACAAAATTATCGTATCATCATGATAATATTTAGAGCATATTGCTGAATTATAACAGATAAATTAGAATATTTATCTTGATTATATTTAGGCGAAAAGTTATTTCAAAAATTTTATTTGCTAGAAACCTTCCCAGTACTATATTAAATAACTTCCCAAAGTTTCATGGCGTCCCAATGAGTGGTTTGGTTAGGCATAAAGGACACACACATACATTCATTTATATATATATATAGATTATAATTATTATATGAATTTTTTTTTTTTTTTCTATTTTGTCACTTCACATATGATTATTCTCTAATTCTCTCTGTATACAGAAATAATTCCTGTTCACGCAAGGACCATTACAGTGATTTGATCAACTTATATTTTGTTTGTTATTCTTCTTTTACTTTCAAATATTCCTCAAGCAATGTGTTTATACGTGTATAAACAACTTTTTGATATCTCTTCAGGTGTTATATAATGCAATTAATATTTAATTTAGGTACAAATATATATACAGTCCTAGAAGCGTATATAACATATCTGAAAATTCCAACTACTGGGCATCCAGTCTAATACATTAGTAGAGCGGTATGAATACCAAACTGGCAAAAACCGCTGAGTTATGTTTACTAATAATAAGCCATGATTTTCTTTTTTAATTTGTATTTATTTAAGTATAAGAGATATATTGAAAAATATATTGAAGTGCTGAATTGAAATAAATTAGTTTTAATTTGATATCACAAACACACAACACATACATCTAATTTATTATATCGTTTTATAGTTGTTTTTTTGCAGGTTTTAGAATCTTTCAATATACGTCAATTGAGAAAAAAATTCATTATTTGATGAAATAATTATGAAATTATATTCTATTCACTATTATTTATACATTCGAAATAAATTTAAAAACAAAATGACAATAGCTTTTATCATCAATACCATGGTAAAATATAAGTCAAATAGCTATAATAACTAAAGGTAGTATCATTAAAAGCACAAATTAAATTTAAAATATGTTTTAGATATTATATTTTAGGCGCATATATAATTCTAAAAAGGTGCGATATGTTAGCCCTCACCTAAGCATAAGAAAAAGTATAATACACGTGTTATTGTTGGATAACTGAATGCTACGACAGCTAGCGCCACACTGGACCTATCATCATCACAACTGTTTGTTTACCTTCTTCTCTATATTACAATAACTGTTCGCTACCATAACTTTGTCTTTTCTTGCTAAATGGATAATAAAGATTATTATCATATAATCCTCAACGTCCTCATGCCTTCCTACAAGCTGTAAGTACTTAAATCTTACAACAATTAGATTATGAGACTGAATATTGCATGAAATTCAACTAACGAGTTAAGACAAAGAAAAAAGGCTTAGCAAAAATGGCGTCACTCCCGAGCCACGATGTAACCCTAAATAAGCTCGACGGCTATAACTACTCACTATGGTCTTTCAAAATTGAAATGCTCTTGCAAAAGGAAGATCTTTGGGAAGTTGTCACCGAAAATATTCCAGATGAACCTAAAATCGAATGGAAAAAGAAAGACTCAAAAGCTAGAGCTATCATTAATCTAAGCATCGCCGACTCACAAATAGTGCATGTCAAAAACCTACTAACAGCCAAAGCTACCTGGGACACTCTTAAAAATATCTATGAAAGAAAAACACTCTCAGGAAAAATTTATTTGCTAAGGAAACTATACAGCTTAAAACTCGAAGAAGACAAAGACATGCAACAGCATATCACTACCATGATGGAACTTGTTGACAAACTGCGAACCATTGGCGAAACACTAAAGGACTCTCACATCACGGCTATACTGTTTTGCTCGCTTCCAAAGAGCTACTCCAATCTCATCACGATGTTGGAATCAAGGCCTGATGACGAGCTAACGCTTGAATTCACCAAGAACAAACTCCTTGATGAACACACACGCAGAGTAGAAAGCTCGAAAGACGAAGGCACCGGATCAAAGGCCTTAAAAAGCCTCCACGGAGCTTCAAGCCAAAGAAGAGAAAAAGAGAAGAAATTCTGTTCTTTCTGCCACAAACCAAACCACTCCAAAGAAGAATGTTGGCACTATCAAAAGCGAAACAACAGCAACAAAGAGTACAAATATGAAAACTTCAGAAGAGGAAACGTACCAAAGTACACAAATCAGTCGAGTGTCACCCAAGAACAATCAACAAATCAGAGAACAACAAAAGGACCTAACCCAAAAGCTCTCAATTGCACTCAACGAGAAGCAAGTGTACACAACTGGTTCATCGACTCTGGAGCCACATCTCATATGGCGTACGATGAAAGCTTCTTCACTGAACTTAACAGAGAACAAACACAAAATGTTGTGGTTGCTAATGGCAATAAGCTGCAGGTCAAAGGGATAGGACAAGGAGAAATCAAAGTCATCACACCCCAAGGAAAGACTGACACCTTACTTCTCACAAAAGTTCTCTACATCCCGGAACTAACAGACAACCTTCTGTCGGTGAGTGCGGCCACCTCCAACGGATGTAAAGTAACGTTCAACAGAGATTGGTGTACCATCGAAAGAGACAACACAGCCCTCGCGAACGGTATACTTGACAATGGAATGTACCGACTCCACCTGGATGACAACCTCCAAACTCGCACATTCAAAGCAAATGTAGCAAAACAAAACCACTGCAAGAACAAAAATTGCCTCATGCTCTGGCACGACAGACTAGGACACAGAAATATAGAATCAATTAAGAAAATTGAAAATGAGAACCTAGCAAGAGGACTAAGTCTAAATAACTGTTCGCACAGCACAGACTGCGTTCAGTGCATTCAAGGAAAACTCACCGAAACCCCATTTCCAAAGAAGACAGAGTACAGAGCAACTGAAACGCTTCAACTTGTCCACAGTGATATCTGCGGTCCATTACCAACTAACTCTCTCAGCGGTAAGAGATACTTCATCACCTTCACTGATGACTACAGCAGATACACAAAGGTCTACCTCCTGAAAGGAAAAGACGAAGCCTATGAAAAAATAAAAGACTACGTCATCTCAGCACACACGGAATTTGGAAAAAATATCCAAACCATACGGACAGACAACGGTCGTGAGTACGTAAACCGACAAGTCGAAGATTTCCTGAACCAAAGCGGAATCAAACATCAGCTATCAGTCCCCTACTCACCAGCCCAGAACGGAGTAGCAGAAAGGAAAAATCGATCACTAATGGAGATGACAAGATGCATGCTGTTTGACTCAGGACTCCCACAGTCTCTATGGGCGGAAGCGGTTACCACAGCTAATTACCTACACAACCGAATACCCTCGAAAGCTACAGACAAGACTCCATTTGAACTATGGACCAACAGGAAGCCCAGTCTGAAGCATCTAAAAAGATTCGGATGTAAAGCCTTCGCCTATATTCCCAAGATAAAAAGAAACAAGTTGGATAGCAAAGTTATCGAAGGGATCTTTCTTGGATACGATGATCGAAGCAAAGGATACAGAATCCTGCACGATACAGACAACATCACAATCAGCAGATCCGCAAAATTTCTAGAAAAAGAAAATGGATTTCACCACGCTTCCACAAAAACAACTTCACCACAAGTACTAAGTACAGATCTAACTTCCTCCAATCATATTGGTAATGCAGAGGAAAGTCAGGAACCAGGAACACAATCCGAAAACCTTGAGGACTCAGAAACCGAGGATTACCTTCAACCCGGTACAAGCACAGGAACACAAGTGGTCACACAAAGAAGATCCACGAGACCAACAAAGGGAATACCTCCCATAAGAAATGACTACATGCTGTACAAAACTGAAGCTCAAGACATTCAGACACCCACCAACTACTCGGAAGTCCTACAATTACCAAAAATAGAAAGAGAAAAATGGCTACAAGCAATGAACGAAGAACTAAATTCTCTTGAGAAGAACAATGTATGGGAACTAACGCCTCTACCTAAGGACAAAAAGATCATAGGATGTAAATGGACCTATAAACAGAAACTCAATTCCAAAGGAGAAATAGAGCGGTACAAAGCCAGACTCGTAGCAAAAGGGTTCAATCAGAAATTTGGCCGAGACTACGAAGAAACCTTTGCACCAATTGTGAAGCATTCTACAATTAGAGCCTTCCTAGCTGCATCAGTCTACAAAGGGATGCAAGTGATCCACCTCGATGTGAAGACAGCGTTCCTACACGGCGACCTAGATAAAGAACTCTACATGGAACTCCCAGAAGGACTCCATACAAAACAAACAAACAAAGTCTGCCAACTAAAGAAGGCAATTTACGGTCTAAAACAAGCTGGAAGATCTTGGAACACAAAAATTGCAAGCACTCTAATTAAAAATAACTTCAAACAGAGCATTGTAGACCCATGCCTATTCACCAAGAATGAAGAAAACCATTCCATCTACTTGATTCTATATGTGGATGACATGCTCCTTGCAAGCGATTCCGAAATAATCATCCAAAACACTGTAAAAACTCTCGAAAAAGAATTCGAAATAAAGAACCTTGGAGACCCCACTCAATTCATTGGTATAGAAATATCAAGGAACAGAGAAGGTGAACTCCTTCTGAGCCAAAAGAATAAAATCCAAGAATTAGTTGAAAGGTACAATCTTCAAGAAGCGAAACCTACTTTCACTCCCATGGAAAGCGGATACCCCGGTATATCTGATGAAAAACTTCTACCAAACAACGTCCAATACCAACAACTGATAGGCTCACTATTGTACCTAAGCGTAGTATCCAGACCAGATATCGCAGCTCCAGTCTGCATACTTAGCAGCAGAAACCAGAATCCTAGAAATTGTGACTGGAATGCAGCAAAAAGAATCGTAAGATATCTAAAAACTACTAAAGAACTCGAGCTACGCATATCTAACCAAAAACCTCCCACACTGGAAGCATACAGTGATGCCACATGGGCAAGCGACAACACCGACAGAAAATCACTAAGCGGAAACTTGCTCCTACTGGGATCAAACCCCATCTCATGGATGACTGGGAAACAAGGTTGCGTATCTCTCTCATCCACCGAAGCGGAACTTATCTCCGCAGCCGAAGCCTCACAAGAACTGTTATGGCTTCTCGACTTGCTAAAGGATCTCGAACTGGAACAGAAAGCTCCAATCTACTTCCACCAAGACAATCAATCATGTCTCAAGATATGTTCATCCGAAAAAGTGTCTTCTAGAACCAAGCACATCGCAACCAAGATCCATCACCTGAAGGATCTTCAGAAGAAGACAGTGATAAAAATGATCTACTACCCAACTGGCGACATGAAGGCGGACATTCTGACCAAGCCGCTACCAAGGCCGACATTTGAGAAGTTACGCTACAACCTCGTGATGTCTCCACATTCATGCCGGGGATTTGTTGGATAACTGAATGCTACGACAGCTAGCGCCACACTGGACCTATCATCATCACAACTGTTTGTTTACCTTCTTCTCTATATTACAATAACTGTTCGCTACCATAACTTTGTCTTTTCTTGCTAAATGGATAATAAAGATTATTATCATATAATCCTCAACGTCCTCATGCCTTCCTACAAGCTGTAAGTACTTAAATCTTACAACAGTTATAAAACAGAATATTTCACTATATAGATAGTTAGAATTAAAAACCAGACGATCCATCTTTAAGCCTCGGGTTAATTAAATTATTTCGTTTTCCCTAAACTATTTTTAATAAAATTACGTATGCTACTTGGACCAAACTTTGTTGTAATTAAAAAGACCTCCATTAAATATTTATAAATGGTGGAAGCACCCACTTATGTTTTTAATTTTTAAGGAGTTCATTGTCTTTATTGAATTTAGAAAGAAGAAAAGTTTCTGAGACCCTTCAAGTATTAGTAAAGAAATTAATCTAAAGTTTAAAGGATATAAATCTTCATTGTGTCTAGCCATCTAGAGTAAGAAATACGAAGATAATTTCATTTTGAAGTAATTTAACGCAAACTTATTAGCAGCTCCTTTGTTCAAAATATTAAATTCTCGCACCAAATTATAAATTCTAAACGTATTATATTTGTTTAATGTATTTAAATAAACGAATCTTTTGATAGAAATTTACATGTAATTATTATTGAGCGTAAAATAAGATTAATAAACGTAAAGAAAATACACACATTGTAGGTGTAGGTATTTTAAAATGTTCAAAATTATATTAATAATGCTCTAAGCAAATTTTATCGATTGCTTAAATGAGTATCCTTTTATGAGAAACGTCCTATTGGTTTGTCTGTGATAATCTCTGACAGCTATTTGCTTTTGAAATATCATTGTACACTTTGATTCTGGATTCAATATCATTGAATGCTACGTTTCTTTACAATACGAGTTAAAATTCACAACAAATACTGATTTGTCAACGTATCTACATCTAGGGAGAACCAGTAGGTCGATTTAACTATCTAAAAATAAATTGAAATTGTAAAATTAACCAAGTGGTCGTAGATAAAATATTTACTATTAACACCTTATAGACAATTGACAGATAAATTAAATTTATTGACAACTTGCCAATACATGCAAAGGTGTATTGTCTGCAATATTTTAAAAAGATAATTATATAAATATATGCATGATACTATGTACAAAGAATATGACGCCTCTTCTACCTCTTCAGAGTTAGGTGGAGAATCAACACATTATTAAAGCGAAGAGTTTCCTTATTTAGCATCTTGACAAGCTTTCAGGCCAGTTGATCCTGAAGAAGCTTTCTGACTAATAACAAACGATTACCATATACATATCAGGATTTACATCATTATAAAGTAGGTCCTTTCTTGATCAGCAGTTTGGAAAAGCCTATTCATTCAACGCGTTCGCTTGAATTTTCATGAATTATTTTATAAATGTACTTTATTTATAGAATATTCATTGATTAAATTGAACCTACTTCATATTTACGGACAATAAAACGTGGCTACAATATATATATATATAGCCCCAAAATATCTCGATAATAAACATTTTGAAGGATTCAATAGCTTGCCTTATTTTTGGATTTGATACCAAACGAAATCTCGTGTTCGCCTATGTCTTATTAAAAGGCATTCTTTCGACATACTTGATTTTATGGACGATAAAGCGTGGCTATCTGAATAAAGATAAAATTTGATGGATTGAATAGCTCAATAGCTATAAGCTCAATATGAATGTGATACCTAGTTGTTAGACTTTACACAACATATTTTAAATACATTTTAGTGATAATTTCATTCTTTATATTTTAAAAATATAAGTTAATATCATTGACATTTTTAAAAATTAGATTCAATTTGAAAATATTGTTATATATGGTTCTGAAATATGATTATTCGCTTGTCAAATAATTCAGATAGAATTATTACATTCCGTTTTATTTCTTTATCAATGTGAATATATTTCACCTACATATTTTTCTGTCTTTATCCTTCACAAAACGATATATATCAACGATAACAATCGACAATTTCAAGCAAAAAAATCGATAATTCTAATTTAAAAAATGTTCTTATTCTAGAATATTCGTAGTTTTGTCTCAAATATATTTTAATTCGATAATTAAATATAAAGGAAAGAATTCATCACAATTCGTTTCTATTCATCATCTTATATCATACTTTAGTGTTAATGTTATTTTTATAAATATTTTCCAAAATGAAATTTTTATAGTTGACTGTTTTACCTCAATGCATTTATAATAGATACAATAATGTATTTACTCAAGTAGGAGACCTTTCTCTACCGATAATTATATTTTTAACAAACGATTGTTAGTAACTTCGGCTGACAAAATATTCATAAAATAGGGTCACTCTTTTGTTCCTATTTCTGATGAAATTCCTCAAATAGAATTATTTATTTCTATTTCACACATTGGGGACCTTCTACTTCTTTTTTTAATTTCCTGAAAAGATTTTTCAATTGGCTCATAAATGTCAATTTCGACCTAATAGCATTTATTTTTATTTCTTCTTTCAGCGAAGTTAAAGGAATAATTGGAATTTCTATTTGATTTTAAACTGAAATTCCCATTTTCTATATTCAATTTTAAATTTTCTTTCATGCTAATTTTAAACGTCTAATAACTAATTATTTGCTAATAATTTATACAATTAATTATAATAAAATTCATAATATAAATATATTTAAAATAAATAAAAAATTCTAGTGCCAATAAATATATTCGTCATTATAAATACGTATTTCGTTTAAATAATTTATTGTAGTTGAGGATTTATTATTTTATTAACTGTTTATTAATTTTACCTCAGATCCATGTCAGTATCTACAATATTTGCAAGCTGTGGGTCACAGTTCCTATAGGGAAGGAGCTATGTAGCAATGTATTCATTATTCCATTAACAGTTTATTAATTTTACCTCAGATCCATGTCAGTATCTACAATATTTGCAAGCTGTGGGTCACAGTTCCTATAGGGAAGGAGCTATGTAGCAATGTATTCATTATTCCATTAACAGTTTATTAATTTTACCTCGGATCCATGTCAGTATCTACAATATTTGCAAGCTGTGGGTCACAGTTCCTATAGGGAAGGAACTATGTAGCAATGTATTCATTATTTTATTAACTGTTTATTATTTTACCTCGGATACATGTCAGTACCTACAATATTTGCAAACTGTAGGTCACAGTTCCTATAGGGAAGGAACTATGTAGCAATGTATTCATTATTTTATTAACTGTTTATTATTTTACCTCGGATACATGTCAGTACCTACAATATTTGCCAGCTGTGGGTTACAGCTCCTATAGGTAAGGAGCTATGTAGCAATGTATTTATTATTTCATTAACAGTTTATTAATTATACCTCAGATCCATGTCAGAGTATCTAGAATATATGCAAGCTGTAGGTCACAGCTCCTATAGAAAAGGAGCTATGTAGCATATTATTAATTTTGATATTTTTATATTTTATTACTCTGCGTAAACTTTTCTCATTACCTTTCTTGTATTTTATCAATTTTCAAATAGTGCTTATGTCTTATATAGATTGTCGTGTCATCCTGAAGTTTGTCTTTCCTAATTTTCTATGTTACAATATTTATACAAAGAGTTCACTATATATCTGAATAACGTAATTGATATTATACTTGGATTTATTATATATTTCTTAAAAAATCTTAACTCTATTCCTTAAACCTGAACAATAAATTCTAAATAAAATTTGATGAAGAAGTTAAAGCAAAACAATGTTTTTATTATTTAAGAAAATACAATGACGGGATGAGAAATGAAAATAGCTTAAGAAGACTAAGACGATAGCAAAGCCTGTTGAAACTAATTAGAAAAAAACAGAAGAATATCAATGAATACCGAAATATTTCAATTAAAATTGATTGATAAATTTGATTGTGAAGGATAAAAAAGGATTGGAAAGAGAACTGCAGATATAATTGTGGAATTAGGAAATGTATATGAAAAGTAACTGATGATAAATAAAAAGATAGCTAAAAATATAAAGGAATGACGCCGCTGGAGACCAAGATCTGCTCAAGTGTAAAGAAACGTGATCAAAAGATTATCAATTGAAGCGTCCCATAAATACAGTGGATTTATAAAGATTTTATAATCGAATGGAATTTTTGAAAATAGTTTGAAGGTAACATTCTAAAAGTTATTTTACCGACATATTATTTTGGAGGGCAGATGGTGAAGTAATTGTAGGGTAACCATAGCAACCCACCACCGCCTGATATAGAATCGTAGCGAGAAAAACTTCAGAGCAAATATTTTATAAGAAAAGTTTAAAACATAATAAACGTTTAAAATTCGCAGAAATATTTTTTTATAGAAAGTAATTGAGTTATTTGACGAATATCAGCTTGGAATAAATTCAAGAATTGGAAAACCTTCAAATTTTGAATTTAAACAAAATAAAGATAGAGAACGAAGCCGATATTGAAATAGAATATAACAAATTAAGACTTTAAGGCGCGAATTTTTCTTTGCACATATAAAACAAACTTCTAACTGCTCTTACTGCGATATATGAAAAGAAACATTCGCGTTTTAATGTCTTAATTCGTTATATATTGATGGCGCGTTATTGCTTTGTATTAAAAATAGAATATATTTTTGGATCACAATATCAGTACGTGAATTAGACAATTTTAAAAATTCAAAAAATTTTAATGACACTCTTAGTTAATTGTTACAAATATTAATGAGAAATTAAACAAAGATAAATGTGATTATTCACAATTTAGTGATAAAATATAGAAAGCTGTTCTCAGGAAGGGAGGTTACTCCATCTTGAGAGAGTCCTCCTCCATTCAAGGACAGGATCTCTCTGTTCTATGTTGAGATAATACTTATAGAGACATGTTTTGGCAGAAGCAAGGATGGCCAGGGCTTCGTCATCCAGGCTTCGCTCGAAGACCCTGAAAAAAGAGAACTGAAGATACTAGGAAAGAAATCAATATTATTATTGATATTTTATTCAACAGATGGATTATTTCTAAATATTGACCTTATTTGTAGTCGACAATATCTCAGTTTAGAAGTTTGACTTATTTACTACTACAAGGGGTTGGTGGGTTGGGGTTGGTGGCGGATTGGTAAAAGCAGTAGATTTTCGACAGTTTCTACGTTCTTTCTGAGAAAAAAATTGTCCTCAATGGCCTCTGATTCTTGCAAAAGTTCGTCCTCACCATTGAAGGCAAGTAACTAAATAGGGTTCTCTGGCACAATTTTAAGTGCAAAATTCGAACTGCTTTCTACTTGTATAGACATCTGGTGAATTTGCCCTAAAGGTGGACAATTACTAGTCCACCATGATGATCATGGCGTACCTGAGTACAACCACCACTAATATTCTGCGTTTCATCAAAGTATTCATTAATACAACATTAAATGCACTTATTATTTTACGTGGCTATATTCCATTATGAGGTGTATAATTGGCTGGAAGTGATACTTCTAGGCTTCCTGTTGAAGAGCATGTTGGTCCGAAAGCTAGAGAAATAAAAAACAGATAGAGAAACATGGCATGGATTGATTGTTGATTTTGTTATAATCTACCTATTTATAATATAAAAGAATTTTTATTCACATTTCGAACAAATATGTATAGCTCTCAGTGATATTTATCTTGTATTTATTATTTTATATACTAGTGTTGACCGCAAATCGGCGCTGCCGATATAGTGGTATAGTTATGTACTTCATTTTTAGCACGACACTTGAATTACTTTTAGAAATTTAAATACTTACATTTACTATATTATATATATTACTAACGGATGTGTACCCGGCTTCGCCCGGGTTTTATCCGAGTGAAAGTTTGCCTAACGAATATTATATATTATGAAGTATAATAAATAATGTTAAAGATTAGTTTTAATTATTAATCAAGATTGTGTGTGAATATGTGAGAAAGATGTAATATCGTTGTTGTTTTCTTGGCCGACTGTTTTACATATGGTGTTATCTTAAAATTGCTTGTTTTGAATATTTTTTTAGATTGAGTTGAATGAATTGCTGAATTTATTTTTGTATTTATATATAAATAAAATTAACTCTGTTGATTTTTTTTGTATTTAATCGATAACAGCGAAGTTACGCATGTTAAAGTTAGGAAAAATATTTTGATGTTAAGCAAAACCTGCTTCATCTCGTTTTACATAAATGTTGAAAATTTGGTCGAAATTGATGCATTGTAACGAAAGTTTTTAGCGAACACCACTTATGAAATTTGCATTTTATTAATATAGAGATTTACTATATATATATTTATTTATTTTTAATTAAAAAGGCATATATTGTATTAAAATATTATTTATTTTACCAATATTTCAGTTGGCTGAACGCCAACCTATATATATATATATAAATAAAGAAGGCATCTTCTGACCACGAGCACATGTTTAATATCAACACCTGACCCACTTATCTTTCATTTTTTCTATTGTTTTTTCATATATATATATATATAATATAAAGACACCAACTTGCCACCGGACACCCGGGGGATCCAGAGAGGGACAAAGAAGGGGCGTTGGTCCGGATGTTGACAGATAGTTAGGTTACAGTGGATATTTTCGGACAAGGCCCGCTCAGTACTAGGTTCGCGGTCATCTCACGGCGGCCCTCGTGGCCGCCGTTTTGGCTCCTCTCTGCCCCCGCGGCTTCAGGCTGGACGCCGAGCTTTCCTCTGATAATCCTCAACTTTCCCCTGGTTCTGGTGCCACTTGAAACGCCCTGGGAGTGCGTCTTTTGACCCCAAACCTTTTCCTTACTGTCCCGTGCGGAATTCCCTCTCTGCATGCCTTCCACTCAACCCTGACTGCTTCCAACTCGCTTGTTGGCTTACCCGGGTTTACGCCATATATATTTTAATTTTAATTAAAAAGGCATATATTGGATCAAAATATTATTTATTTTACCAATATTTCAGTTGGCTGAACGCCAACCTATATATATATATATGATATAAAGTTGAGAGGAAGGATGTTATTATGGTACTAAAGGTTACATCTACTCCTTTAGAAATGCATTTTCAATAGGAGATGTGTCAGGTTTGGTATATTATCCTCACCAAGCTTTATGTCTTATATATATTACATCATATAAATATTTAAAATATATTTAAAAGTTAAATCATTAATAATTGAAAGATATCGAGAATATCTAATAGACGAATGTGTATTACCGCTCTCTTGTCTAACTATTTTATATGGACTATATATATAATTCATATCATATATTATATATATTCATGTACTATAATAGTGTTACCCTTTCAAATTACATTTCAAATATATGCACATACCAATATATAAATATATTTTGAACGCATAGGATATATTTTATTTTATAATATATGTTTATTTTACCGATAGGTATCTTTTTTTCAGAACTGACACTGAAGGCAATCTATATAATAGAATCATATGCCTATTCTTTAAGGCCTAAATTTATTGTAAATATATATAGACAAATGTAAAGGCATACATGTATAACAGTGCAAGTGTCCCTAGGGGGAAATAGCTCTTTAAATTCAAATAAATAAATATATAACAGATATATATAGATAATTTAAGTTAAAAGGTGAAAATAATGAATATATATTTTCTAAAAAAGGTACTTGGATCTGTGAAAAATAAGTAATGACTATGACACAAAGTTGTTTCCATTTGATCTGAAAGAATTTGTAAATTACTTTTAAGTTTATTGTGCAATAAATAGATAAATAGGGTCAAATCTTTCTAAATATTTGAAAGATTGTTTTTCTTTCACAGATTCTGGTATCCCTTTTTATATAAATATATTTGGAAAAGTGAGAAAATGAGGTATAGAATTTAAAATTTAAACAATGCAGGTATGAAGAGATAGAGCTAAAATAATGGGTAATAAAAATAGTTTATTTTATATTTTGATATTATATTTTATATATAATATTATCACTGTATAATATTTGTATCTCTATTTCTACAATTTGTTATGCAAATATTCATGTGAATAATACCTAAAATTGACTTTATAAAATAAGCTTGTTTTGGAATGCGGACTGAATAAAGTTTAGATATAAAACTACACTTTGCATGATTGTTATTGGTAGCGCTAATCCTAATACCTATTTGACAAAGGAAATCCGCGACAATATAGTTTAAACACAATGTATCAATCAGGATAATTGTAAAATGTTGATTTATTGGCCTCAATTAGCCTTATGATAAGCTAACACTTGATAGTTTGTCATTTTTAACAGAATAGAAAAACATTTTACAATTATCCTGATTGATATATCGTGTCTGAACCATTGCAATTATTTTAGAATAAGTTTTATAGGTAAAAATATTATTTAAAATAAATGAAATAAATTTACACCGAGAGAGGGTATAAAATAACTGAAATAAGAACAAATTTTGAAAATAAACAGCGGGGCATTTAAATAAAAGAGTGGCAGCAGCAACAAAGAGACACAAGAGAAGTGTAACTAAGAGACATTAGTCTACACAGGTAAATGAGGAATGGGCCATTAGCATTTAGATGAGAAAGGAAATGAAGCGGGTAGCGAATGACAGTCTTATTTTACTTGGGAAATGTCTTTGTTACACGCTTCACTCCAGTCTTGCTGTAATTGGAGACATACTCCTTGTGAATCGGATCCGTTAACATTTATTTAACCCTCGTTATAGATATGGTGAATGGAATAACGTGGCTTTTTTATTAAGTTTATAATAGTTTTATTACATAGTTACATCTAACGAATGAAAATGTTAAGACGCGAATGTTTCTTTTCACAAATAAATAAAGATTCTACTGTCCTTGAACTAATGAATAAATAATGAACTAATTTTTGGGAGGGCTTGGTTCATCAGTGGTGAACTCCCCCAGCGGTTTACCAAATTTAATCTACCAGACAGCTTCGTTAAGAGCTAATACTGTATTTGATCAGTCTACTTTTATATCATACACTGAAGGGTAGAATCTTAGAAATGGTATTCAAGCAAACTATGGATTTTGGGACTGTAGAACCATATTTAAATAGTTATATCTATAGAATTATCTTAAAGATAGAGGATACCTGGCCGGTATACATATTTCTAAAAATAATAGACACTTTGGATAGATAAAGTTTCTCAACGTTTCAACAACAATATTTTGACTTCGTCAGGAGAAATAAAATAAAACATTTCGCAAGGCGTTAAAATTATTCGTGTATTAAAAAGGTTTAACGCCTTGACAAATACTTTATTTTTATTTCTTCTGACGAGAAGAAAATATTTTTTTGAAATGTTGAGAAAATAAAACTTTATTTGAACAAAGTGTCTTTATTTTTAGATCTATACAATTGATTAAATAAATATCTTGATACCCAGAAAACTTTGAAGTTTTTTTGTCAAAGGAAAATAATGATTGAGTTGTAGATGATATATAAATCGACAAGCTACCAAGAAACTTACCTTATTCAGTTAACCCGACCTCGGCCCGACAATCCTTCGTCGCCTGTGGGCCCAACGAGCTGTCGCTGCTCCACTTGTACTGGTCCTGTCGCTTTATCACGTCTCTAATCCGGGACGCCTTCACCATCATCCAGCTATTCTGACTTGCAGGGCTTGATTTTCGAGGAATTCGTTGATCATGCTGACTTGGCCATTCTGGCGTCTACCAAGATATAAATTTGAAATATTTCTTCGGAATGGAACTAAGGGGGGTCTAAGAAGGCACCCTTCTTAAAAAAACTCTACCAAGGTGTGGGAACCTCCTTCGCTGAACAAAGGTGACGATAAAGTGCACGATAATGCAACATAATAAAAAAAAGGTTTGGTTCCTCTTTTTGTAAATAATACTGTACATATATTTTCTTTCTTATAACTTTTGATTAGGATTCCCTAAAGATGTTTCAAATTTTAAATCCCATTTTAATGATTTTTAATATATTATTTTGAACCCAAGTTAAAGGTGTATAAATTTATAAATATTAGCGTAATAATAGCACTAGCGTGTTTTTTAGACATTGCCGCTACCATGGAGCAAGTCTTGTTCTATATGACGTTATTCTATTTAAACATACAGTTGTACCATCTTATAAAATACTATATATACAAATAAAATAACAAACTCAGTTTTATTCAACTAGTTGTATCAAATTTTACTTTTTTTCCGAATACCATCAAATACAGTTAAAATGTCATGCTGATTGAATAAGAAGAATAAACGTGTTTTATCTTATGTTATATGCCTGCGTGTTATCTGCTAATGAAGAAAGATTTATTATCACACGTAGGTTTCAGTTTTCAGGTGGAAGAGTTAATAAAATTAGATTATTTCTGTCCGTGAAAAACACCTCTTAGGTTTTATAATCCATTTCATTGATTAGAAAGACATTTGACAGAGATTCCTCTATGGATACATGCCTGAATACTTTTGGAATTTGAAAGTCGTTCTGATTGCTATACACAGGTATAGAGGGAGAACACCTCTATCATTTATTAAAGAATATCAATTATTGAAGTTGGTTGGATTAATTCTATAGGCATGTCAGAGATAAACTTCTATAAATATAAAATATACCTTATGAACCCGGATAGAGATGCTCATATAGAGATGTTCTGAGGTTTATTAAAGCGATATGAATGATTGAGGTGATTTTTGATAAATTTAGTTCTATAAACATGCCAGAAACCTTTGATAAATTGAAACTCGCTATAAAAAGAATATAAATATTCGTAAATCTTTAATTAGAAAGGAATATATTGGATCATAATATCATTTATTTTACTAATATTTCAGTTGGCTAAACACCAACCTTTATCAAGGTATTACAACATGTGTGTCAACAACAAACTCAGCGTCCCAAAATGTTGACACACATTAATATGTTATAATACCTTGATAAAGGTTGGCGTTCAGCCAACTGAAATATTAGTAAAATGAATGATATTTTGACCCAATATATGCCCTTTTAATTAAATATATTTTTATGGATTGCTCTATTTTCAAAACGACATTAGTAAATATTCAAATCTTTCGTAACATTTTTGTCCGGAGAAGACCTCTATGGGGTTTCTTGAAAGGTTCTAACGATTTAGATGTCCATTAATTGGGTGTAATCTATAGGCAGTCTAATTATACATTTTGTAATCTCTTTAAATCCATTTTGAAACCTAGAACAATGAATCTATCAATCAATATGATTAAGATATTTCTGGCCCTAGATTCTTTCTCCCTCTCTTTTTGTGGTTTTATAACCGATACCAATGATTGAGTGTCTATTAATTGGACTCAGACAGTAGTTTTATTAAGATATATTACGATTTAGTGATAAATTGTTCGGCAATCGGATAAAATAAGGAAAATTGAGTATGAAACCCGATCAAAGTTGATAATTGAATGTGGCACACGATCAAATAGGAAAATTTGACGTGTAATCCTATTAAATAGGAAATTTTGGTTTGTGTAACCGGATGGAATTGAGATAATTGAGTGTAAAACCCGATCAGAGTGGAGAATTGAATGTGGTACACGATCAAATTGGAAGTTGGTGTGTAACCGAATAGAATTGAGATAATTGAGTGTGAAACCCGATCAAAGTGGAGAATTGAGTATGGAACACGATCTAATTGGAAGTTGGTAAGTAACCGGATAGAATTGTAAGAATTGAGTGTAAAACCCGATCAAATGAAGAATTGAATGTGATACACGATCAAATTTGAAGTTGGTCTGTACCCCGATAAAATAGAAGGAATTGAGTGTGAAACCCGATCGAATTGGGAGAATTGGTGCGATTTCCGATTAACCTTTAAAGAATTATTATGTTGCCCAATCAAATTGGAAATATTAGTGTGTAACCCTACCGTTAAAATTGTAAGAATTGAGTGTGACACACACACCCAATCAAATTGGGAGAATTGGTGTAATACCTGATCAATTAGAAAGAATTAGTTTGATACTTGATCAATTTGTAGGAAATTAATTTGACATTTGATCAAATTGAAAGAATTGGTTGATACCCCCCTGATAAAATCAAGAGTTTTTTTTTTTGTTACACCCGTTCAAATTGGGAGAATATTAAATAGAATTGGAACGTCTAGAAACAAATCAATCGGAAAAAAAGATGTCATTTCAAACTTCGAATAAAAAGCATGAAAAATAAAGTCGAAAAAACGAAAAACAAAATGAACGAACTATGACACCATGAAATATCAGAAAGAAATACAATTGTTTGGGATAAAAAAAGTATAGATAGTTAGAGTCCATATAAAGGGGCTTCACAGTTTAAATTAGCTTTTCAGATATCTTGGTGTGGTTTCAATTGCGATAAACCAATGGGAAAGGTTTATTTATGAACTAAATGTAATTGTAGCGTTTCTAAAAGGTCCGAGAGTCCGTGGACCCCAGTCTCGGAGGACCCCTATACTTAAAGGAGTAATAAGTTGCAAGGAAGTCCAATTTCACGCTCTCCTGCTCCCAATCAATCGACTCCGTATCAATTCTTTATGCCACACTCCTAATTGTTACCACACTACTTTATCTCTAAATAACCTTTACTTATCTATTCAATTAAATAGCAATTCCTACAATTAAATATATATTCGTTCCTTTAGTTACTATCGTATATATATTTGATATTATTGCCACATGGAAAATTAGGAAATAAAACTTCAGGATTACACTGCGATTTATATAAGGCAAGAACAAACTATGTATGATAAAAAAAATATTAGCAAAGAGGTAGTTTTCAGAGTAGCAAATTATAAACATAAAAAATGATACTCTGTAAATAAAATAATAAATATTTTGTTACAATATAATTTATATTTTTCTTTCCAGAGAATTACTCAGGTATTTTTCTGGTTCTGTTAAGTAAGATACCTATCCTTTAAAAGCCCGATCTTAAGATATGACCGATAATATTTTGTTTAGAAAGAGTTTTGAAGTAGAGCGAGGAATAAGGATCAGGGGGATAGATGAATTATTGTTACGGCGCTTTAAATCCATTGTTGTTTATGTACAAGGGTTTTAAATAACAAGAGGGGTTCTATGTAGATACAGATTATCGCGAAGAGCTTTATTAAATTTATAGTAGAATTATGGATTAGATGCACTTGTCTCGAAAATCCGCCACCAGAAGGATATTTCTTGCCAACAGCCAGCTATCGTCCAGGTCGGGCAGGCTTCTCTGGCACCCTCTTGCAGGATCATCCACACGGCCACACTCGCGAAGACAATTTGACGCAACCTCTAATTTCGCCAATGTCACCAAACTGTCTGTTCTCCCCCGCCTGTGGGGGATGTGATAGAAGAGAGAGAAATCAGATAAATATTATTTTACATGAAAGTTTCATACATGTTAGAAAAATATCTGAATTTTTACATAATTTTAGAATAAAAAATTATAAATAGGTAAGTTCATTATATTTTAGAAATGATAATTCCATAGAAATTCCAAGTTATGATAAAATGGCGATATATATATTTTAGTAGCAATTGTAGGCTGCTTTTAATTGAATTATTTTTTTTTCTTATTCTATAATTGTTTGAATAAAATTAAAACAATGAAATCAATCAAATAAATCACTGTATCAACAACATATTTATTAACAATCAAATTAAAATTTTCTCTCCATTGAATTAAATAAAACGTATTTTTCAAACTTAATTCTAATGACATTATGTGGGACCGAGTTTGTTGTTGACACACATTAAAATGTTATAATACTTCGAAAAATATTTGCGTTCAGCCAACTGAAATATTGGTAAAATAAATAATATTTTGATCCAATATATGCCTTTTTAATTGAAGATTCATTTATGGATTGCTCTATTTTCAAAATTTATATACTTATTTTGAAATTATGAATATAGTCAAGGGGCGTGATAATATTTTTACAGATTATTAAATAATTATAGATAAATTTATATTTATAAATAAGGCATATATTTTACTGAATGAGATCTATATACAATATATGTAATTTAAACCATTTATGGAATAGTCATATATTGTCCTTGAGCATTAAAAATATTGTTAGGGCCACTCATCATTTCAGAAACCTAAAAGCTGTTACACTAGTTAAATCTAGACTGCTTTAGTATGCATTGAATTGTATTGCAAAGTTCACCCTGATATATTTTTAAAATAAACTTTTTTTTGCATTTCGAGTTTTATCTTTCAAGTAAAAAAGAAGATATGAGAAAGAGAATTAAATTTAAAATTATTGTATATATATGTATAGACAAATGTAAAAACATACATGTATGACATCGCAAGTGTCCTTAGGGGGACATAGCGCTTCAAAATAAAATAAAATAATAAAAAAAGAAAATTATATTTCACTTCAGGAAAACAAACCCCCCTTATGTCCATAGGTTCCCTAAGCATCCCTAAGTTACCTCCATTAGAAAAATTGCGAAGGGTATATAAGAAAACCAATCCAATACAATAGTAGAGCGGCCTATAGATTAATTTGGCGAAACCGCTGAGAGGGTTTACCACTGATATGAGCTATGCCCTAAAATTCAATAATTTTTATCGTTGCAGTAAGGTATGTAGGAATATTATTTAATGATATCATCAAGAATATAAACTCCGCATTTGCCGGTCCCAATCCCGGATGAAAAAGGAGGAGGGGGAGCAGTAACAAGCTCACTAAAAAACCTGAGCTCAACTGGCCCGGCTGATAGTACCCTGTAAGGGCTCCTAATCCAGGGATACATGATGAGCAGCGTATGTACTCCATGTTAGGAGCGGCTGCACATGGTGTCTGTTCCTCATGTCAGAGGAGGCCATTTTTTTGGAGCTAAGTCGGCCTGCCACTAAGTAGTGCTCTTGATGACAAAGGCAGACGCATTCTACCTCACCCAGTGTGGAGATAAGAAAGAAGAAGACGATCAAAAATATACGTATTTTTTTCCAGTAAATATAATTGTTACAAATTCAAAAAATATATATTGTATGTTTCTATTCAATGTTGGTATTCGAAATGGTTTATAAAATAATGTTCAAAGAGAGAAGATTAATATTGTTATTATATTAATATTGTAGCGTAGAAATCAAGCCTTGAAATACCCTAAGATGTAAAAGTATTTATTGATGACGTCACAGCGACGAGTCGACAATTATTAACAGGTCAGCCCCCCAAAAAACTATTTAAGCTAGAGAATCTTAAGCAAGCAAGCAAAGAAATATTTTAAAGATGATTTCACAAATACAGATTAATATATATTTTTATAATCTGTTGAATATATTTCCATTGAATAATATTAAATTAAATAATAAAATATTTCTTCGCCACATAGCCTCCTCCTATAAAGAGCATCGACCCGATGCTCAGCAGGAGACTTACGTCGTCAGTCTTAAGAACTAGTACTATGGCCAGGGATATTTTCAGGTGACTGCGGTGGATGTCTTCTTTCAGTTGAGATATCTTCTTCATGAGGACTTGGTAGGTCTATGTTTACGTCAAGGTAGCTTTTTCTAATTTCTACTGTGGTCGGCAAGGGGGGATTTTTATAACTTTACGGCCTCACCTCCAATGTGGTCTATCATCTAGTTTTAATGGCGGGGCGTCCAGCTAGATCTTCTAGCAGGTGAGAAATGTTGTCTGCTTCGACCGCGATATGAAGTAGGGCTTCGGTGGCGAGTGAAAGTTTTCCTCGATGATTCGTCATTGGGGTCCTGAGATTCAGCTCGAGGGTTGTAGGATACCATTGCGTTTTGCTTTCTTTGAAAATAGTCATTTCTCCTTTCCTCATTGTGTCTCTTCCTGTCACGGCAATAGCGGACGACGTGACCTGGGCGTCCGCAGTAGAAACAGATTGGCCTTCCCTCAGTTGTACGCCAATCATTGGTGTCGCGTCTTCCTCCTTGTTTTGGGTATCGAGGTTCAGGGTGCGGTCTTATTGTTTCGGCCTCATATCTAGTATTTAAAAACTGTCGGGGTCTTTCCTTATGAGGGGGACTTCTCCTAGACTTTGAGATTGGCGCCAGGGGTTCTTCCAATCTCCTCCTTTACAATTTCTTCGATCGTAGCATTTTTTGGTTCCTCCCGAGGAGAGCCTAATACCCGCTGTACCTCCTCACGAACAATTTGCCTAATCAAAGATGACAGATCTTCTCCGTCATCCTGGTCACAAAGAGAGGCTACATTTGGTAGGCGCTCGTACCTGGTTGGGGTAACTCTCCTACAACGAAGCGCTTCGACACGGCGACATTCTGTAATGAATTGCTCGGTGCTCTGTACATCCCTCGGTAGGAGTGCTTGATAAAGCTCCTCAGCTATCCCCTTCATGAGGTGGGAGATTTTATCTTCCTCACTCATTTGAGGATCAACCTCTTTGCACAAGCACAGGAGATCCTGGATGTAACATTCGGTACTTTCACCTTTTAATTGTGCCCGTGTTTTGAGTTTCTTCTCCGCTTGCAATTTTGAATTTTCTTTTTTTCCGAACACATTCTCTAATTGAGATGTGAATTCCTTCCAAGTCTGTATGCTTTCTTCGTTGTTCTCAAACCATTTAAGAGCAGTTCCAGACAGATAAAAATAAACTTTAGTAAGACAAAGGGTTTCGTCCCAATGGTTGTACCTTGCCACACGTGCATACCCTTTTAACCATTTTTGGAGATCTTCACCATCCTCCCCGGAGAAAATGGAAGGGTTCCTTGGCAAATGTTGAACAACGTAGTTGCTTACCTGAGTACCTTCCTTCTTTACATTCATAGAAGTTTCTTCTGGTTCAACAGAATCAAATTTTCTTTTATTTCTTAATGGGTATCGGTCCAGTCTCTCCACCAGTTGTAGCGTAGAAATCAAGCCTTGAAATACCCTAAGATGTAAAAGTATTTATTGATGACGTCACAGCGACGAGTCGACAATTATTAACAGGTCAGCCCCCCAAAAAACTATTTAAGCTAGAGAATCTTAAGCAAGCAAGCAAAGAAATATTTTAAAGATGATTTCACAAATACAGATTAATATATATTTTTATAATCTGTTGAATATATTTTCATTGAATAATATTAAATTAAATAATAAAATATTTCTTCGCCACAATATATAATAAATTATATAAAAACTTCATACGTTTTTTTTTTTTGATAGTGTATAAAACTAATAAATAAAACGACATAGAATATTTTTATATGAATTAACTATAATAATTCCAAATACAATAAATATTTAGAATTACTATTTTTCAAATATCTAGTTGAATAAGAAATTAGAAAGGTCTACCTTCCTATATATTCATTTCTTTAGCAAAAGAACGTTAAAACACAAGTTATTTTAATTGAGCGCACAAAGCCAACTTTCTAGAAGATGGAACCATTAGAATAATGAATTTCCACGTCAATTACTAAGTTTCTTCTAATTCTTTTGATATATCGTTTTAGCCAAATGGTTATTTGAATACAATTTCAGAAATTAGCTTGAAATATAGATTACTTAAAAATTGATAGAATGTGAAATGAAACAAATGAGTTATTTTTGTCATTAATTAGTTTCATGTATATTGCTATTAATCTTTTGGAAAATTTAGGTGAACGTGAGAATAGCCACTTATATAATATATATATTTTATTAATTAATATTTTAGATTTGGTTCATATTAATATGATGCAATAGAGCTCTATCTGTTATAAGAATACATATAATCTGTGTAAACTATTTTTACACATATGTTGCAAAAATAAAAACAGACGCGTCAAAATAGTTTATATTTCTGATACAAAATATATTAGTTATTATCTGAAATTGTGGCCAATCTCACAGGCTTATGTTCAAAACATTATACATAACAATTTTTATAATCTATCTCAAATTAAAAAAAAAAAGTGAAATATATACACCTGGTTTCATATTGAAGTAATTGAATCGTTGAGAACCGTTAAATAAAAATATACTTATGCCTTTAAAACGAGCCTGGAAATATTACGGGAATGTTCAGTCATCTCCTGATGGACACAGATCTATCCGTCTCACCAACGTAAGTGGCAGGGCACTGTTCATTTGAGATGGAGTAGACTGCGCCCACAGAACGAAGGGGGTCAGGAGGAGCTGAGGACCTAGTATGAGGACGACGGAGGGATGAAAGAAGGTTCGGGGAGTTTTTATATATGGTACGGATGCCATAGGAGTTAAGTTTTTTTGCTATATGAACTGAGAAGGGGAGTAAGGGAGAAAACACAATGATCTGTATGTCATGGAAGGATTAGAAGATGTAGGTGTATAAGTATATTTATTAATGAAAGAGAGCGGAAAAGAAGCTGCGGAGAGCTGGGTTATGATACGATTTCTTTCTATTGTTTTAAAGATGTCTATGGAACAATGGGTGAATATTCTTTTTGTAAGAGTTCTAACAATATTGATTTTATGGGAGGTAGGACAGTGATAATATTGTAGTGAGTGTAGCGGGGGGGCATTGTTTTTTTTTTTTTTGATAAACTGTAGTGTTAAATGAGTATGGGGTGCGGATAATTAAAATATCTAGGAATGTGATAACATGGTTAGTTTCAGTTTCTAGAGTAAAGGAAATATCCTGGTTGTAATTATTAAGGGTTAATAATTACATATTTTTGCATATACAGAAGATATCATCAATGTATCTTCGCCAGAACTGAATTTCTCTGGAGAGGCTATGGGTGATCCAATCATCTATTCTAGTCATGACTATTTCAGCTAAACGATAAAATATAGTTACCAACAATAGGTGCTTTATCCATTGTTAAAGCCTAACGTAAAAATAGAAAGGATATCTCATTTATTTGCTTCTATTAGCTTGATGTAATATATATTTATTGTTTCCTATATTCAACATGTAAATAATAATATATATTTGATATCATTTGTACTCTTTTTAGTCAGGATGATACAAAGACGACAACTGAGTTTGTGAATGATTATAGAGCTTTATTAGAGTTATTTTGAATGGAAGAACTTGCCTTTAACTTCTGCTGTCAGAAGGACAATAGACACTGTAAATGCCACTCTTGCGAAGTGTCCCGCTCCACACACAGGTCCTCGTCCGAGCAGGACGGTACTGACTTGTAGACTGATCCGCTGCTACTGTAAACCAACACCCTCTTTCCTATATCCACTTTCTAAACAGTAATCCGATCCGTACAGTTCAGACACCAACTCATCCTGGTAAGCCTCAGATTTTCTCCACGGTCACACAACACAACTGCTATATATTCAACTCTGATTTGAAATTGTCTTCATATTTTTAATAAGGTAAACGTATGTGTTGTACCATAAAGCTTGATTTTGATATTGATAAAAGAATTCAAAAAGAGGTTTCTCTACTAAAGTTTTATTTGAATCGTTTTCTTATTCAACTAGTCATATTTTTCTTTGAAACTAATGAGAGACTGTGTGGTACAAATTTTAATTACATAAATAAATATTGATTAGAAAAAAAGGAAAGGCTGGGTTAAATCAAGTTCACAATAATATTCATATCTAAAAACACAATACACTATATATATATTTCAAATATTTCTGTTTTCCAATATATACGTATATATATATATATATATATATATTCACACTATATATATAAACTAATGTATATTATATATATAGCATTAGAGCGTATTGTATATTTATATTTTATAAATACTTGTGAATCGAATATACAAAAAAAAAAGAATATTGCAGATCTATTTCATTTTTTTTTGTGAAAAATCCTAAATAAAGAAGTGAAGGTAGATATTCAGATTATGCATATATATTGAGCGATATATATTTCTTGTTTTTAATTGAAACAACATCCTATTGTTTTTACTGAGATGATTAAATATTAGGAGGGCCTGGCTCATTAGTGTAGAACACTCGCAGTTGTTAATTTTTTTATTCAATTTAGCTGTTGTTCCATCGTGGTAAGGACAGTAGAGGTTTGTTTTATGTGTAAAGGAAACATTCATAATTTGAGGATTGTTTTCATGTACTAAAAGCGGCACTTCCCCCTTTAAAAAGGCAATATTACAAAGAATATTTAATGGGAGAGTTGCCTTTTTTAATACATATAAATATCCTTTATATATATCTATAAAAATGAAATCCAAAATCAATGTTTGTTATCGTGTTGAGCAAAATATACAGAATCAATCATTATGAAATTTCGCCTGTAGGTAGCCGAAGATTTCGTTTAACATATAGGCAAATAACTAAAAAGATTAATGTCTATTTAAAAAAAAAAATTGAAACCAAAAGCGTTAGTTCCAACCTTTCATCGCTTGGTACAGCACTGGTCGCGACGATAAATGAATTTGATTGGTTAATAATTTTACACGTAGTTTGTTTACACGATGAATGTTAGTCTGTTTACACGATGAATTATTTTAAAAGGTAAGATTATCCAATCGCCGTTAAACTTTAGAAAGTTATTTATTTTACTCCTGGGAAGGTTTCTGGTTTAAATTTGATTTGAAATAAATATTTTTTGCAATTTTATTTGCAAATTTTCTACTTTCACTCGCAAGCGGCGTCTGGTGAAATTATATTTATAAATTGTAACAATGCTTGAAATGTGTTCCAAGTATAATAAATTTAATATTTAATTTGAGGATTCAGTAATATAATATTCCAATGACGTTGTTAAAAAAAATAATATTAATTTCAATATTAATATAAATTTGAAGAAAATAGCTTATTTAAAAGTTAATAAATGTTTTGAAAAATGTATGTTGTTTCAAAAATATATTTAAACACATATAACAATATTTATATACGTTTTTAAATATATATATATAGGTAGATTGGATGTTTTCTAGAATCTTTTTAACAAATATTCGTTAGGAAAACTTTTACTCGGGTAAAAAACCGGGCGAAGCCGGGAACATTCGCTAGTATACCATATATGCATATCTTTTTGACAGATCTTGTTATTTCCTTTAACTTTAAACATTGCAGAAACTTGAGATCTTCAAATCTACAGGTTTGATAATAATTTTTGTAAGATTTATTTTTTTCACATATCTCACATTGGAATCCTTATTGTTTCAATGAATATTTCAATAATTAAATTCAAGAAATTTGAAATTAACAACTTTTATCAATATAGAGACAATTATTTTAATATTTTTACGCTTTTATATAAGAAATTAAATAGATTAAAATCGAATTTTAAAGAACCAAAAGAAATTTTGTAACACCTTTCTACTCCCATCGCCTGCAGAAAAGCAAACAAAGTTTACAAGACAACCGAAAGTTTTATCCAGACTCAAACAGACTTTGTTTGCTACAAAAATACCGATTTATACCCGAGTATTCTTTAATCTTCATGAAAGTCTGAAACTACATCCAGAATATTTTATATTGAAAATGATTTTTATTGTATATATATACTGAGATTTGAAAATAGAGCGATCCATATTTAATTCATTAGATAATAAAAAGGCATATATTGGATTTAATAAAATATTTATTTTGCCAATATTTCGGCTGGCTGGACGCCAACCTTTATCGAGGTATTACATTTTTGTATACACAAACTCAGCGCCGCATAGTGTTATAATATCACATTTGAAATAATTTAAAATACAAAGTAGGTGGTGAAAATATTTTTTTCATGAACAAATTGTTCCCCACCTACTTTGTATTTTAAATGATTTCAACTGTGATATTATAACACTATGCGGCGCTGAGTTTGTGTGTACAAAAATGTAATGCCTCGATAAAGGTTGGCGTTCAGCCAGCCGAAATATTGGCAATTTTTTTTTTTTTAATTATTTATTTTATTATATAATACTGATAATTGTAACAAATAAATGTACTTATATGAGTTTCCTTACAATAATATTCATAAAATAATATCTCTAAGGTTGATAATGATGATAAAGATAAAAGTTATTGAATGAGAGGGCTTGGTTCATCAGTAGTGAACCCTCTCAGCGGTTTCGCCAAGAGGGTTCACTGATGTTGCGCCAAACCCTCTCATTTAATAACTTTAATCATTGCAGTAAAGTCTGTAGAGATATTATTCGATGATATTATTAAGAATAAACACATTGCAGTACATTTATTTGTTACAAATTTTATCGATAGATACGCAATTGAATTTATAAATTTAATATACTGATATACAAAATCTTTTAATTACGTATCTTTCATAGAGAGATGTGATATGTCTTGGATTTTAAAAAAACCCATCTTTACAGAGTGAATTTTCATAAATATAAGAAATATTTTTAAAATTTCTTTATTTTATTATTATATCCTATATTATTATTATATTTAAATATGTTTAAAATAAAAATATATGCAACAAAAATTGATGTTATCATATTTATATGAATATACAAAACGTTATAATTCCGTATCTTTCATAGATAGATATGAGAAGTCTTAAAAACCCATATTTATACAGTAAATATTCGTAAATGAAAAAATATTTTTATAATTTCATTGAAATATATACAGCAAAATTTTATTTCATTATTATCATACTGATATACAAAAGGTTATGATTCCGCATCTTTCACAGATAGATGTGAGACATATGTCTTGGGTTTTAAAAAAATCTATCTTTATATAATAAAAAAATATAAATTTAACGAATATTGTTAACATTTCATTAATATGTATATTATATAATCTAAATTGCAAATATTTTATTTTTCAAAAACATATATTTTATTATCATCATTGATTATTCTTTTATTTTTGACCGTAGATTTAGAATACTTTTAATTTTTGTTGTAAATTTTTATATAGTTAACCTACCTATATTTTATAAATCACGAATATAGAATTCATTTTATAAATTATATATTAATACGATAAATAATTTTATGTGTAATTCTCTACAAGTAATTCAAAATAAAAACTACTTGATAAGTGAATAATTTATTTCCTATTTTCACGACTTCACCTTCAATTCTCTATCTTTTTCAACAACAAAACAAAATACTCATAACACACACACACACACACACATATATATATATATAGTGGACCCTCGGTTTACGAGCACTTTGGAGTACGAGCTTTTCGCAGTACGAGCAAATTTTTTTTTAAAATTTTACCTCGGATTACGAGTGAAATTTCGCATTACGAGCAACTCGTGATGGTTGCCCGTAATCGTGATGGATGAAAATTCACTGGGATCCCTCCCTTCAGATCAGATTCGGGAAATATGTAAAATGTGGGAAACTGTGCAATTGTTCGTGGCAAGAAGAATTGCCCGAGTTTCAATTATTAAAAATAAGAAATTAGTATCGCACTACGAGCGTTTTGGAGTACGAGCATGGCTCTGGAACGGATTATGCTCGCAAACCGAGGGTCCACTGTATATATAAATTTGTTTTTTCTTCAAATATACATTTCAAATTGAATATATCTCTTTCAAATTATTATATTATTCACCATTATATGTTCACCTAAAAGATAATAATATTGAAAATATAATAGTCAATCAGAATCTAGTTTAATTCCTAATATAATTTTTATTTATATATATGGTTTTGGCATAATTATATATATATAAGTACATATGAAATTTATGTATATATTAGATAATAAAAAAGGCTTATATTGGATTGAATAAAATATTTATTTGCCAATATTTCGGTTGGCTGAACGCCAAACTGTATCTAAGCATTACACTTTTGTATAAAGTTCGTTTTAGCGTTTGGGCTACCGAAATATTGGCAAATAAATCCTTTATTCAATCCCATATATCCCTTATTATCTAATGATTTAAATATGGATTGCTCTATTTTAAAAATATGTATATATGTATGCATACACCTAAATATATTGAAATAATAACAAAATCGCTTATTATAAACAAATTCTAAAAAAAAATTATATATAAGAGATGTTTAATAATATTTGAAAACAAAAATAAAAACGGAAATTACATTTCCTCAAGTTTAATTTGAATAATTAGCGTGTTTTCTCAAATATATTTCTTAAAGAATAACAAGCAACAAGCAATTAATCTCTCAGGTAATTAGTTAATCTTACCAAATTTATTGCTGTGCTTTCCACTCCTTATAATTCAAAAGTAATTAAAAGTTTTATTTTATCGTTTTTTTTTCTGCTTGAATAATTTATCATGAACTTTCACAAATAATTTAAGGATTCTTTGATTTAGAATTTATAGTATATATATATAAATTATATTGGTTATAGTGGAGTTTAGAGAATTATATATTCTTAAAATAATTCTCAAATTAATTACTTGTAATATATGAATTATTCTTATTTCCAATATTTGTAAAGAAATTATCGATTTTAAAAATTGTTTTATTTTTATTTTAAGAAATGAGTGCTTTATTTATTTTTCTAACAGTGTATATATACCCATATGGTAGTTTCTGAATCGAAAATTTTATTTATTTGTTCTTTTTTTTCTTTGTTTTCTCTTTAACTTTTTTGTTATTATTCCTAGTTCGACTGATTCCTGTAATAGGGCATTAGGCCAAAATGCTTATGCATGTGATTGTTTTAACTGATATTATTTTTCTGATTAAAAGAAATACAAAAAAATCTTAAACCGGGCTTGAGACCGGAAAAAACGGACCGGCTTCAAAAGTATCAAGTTCTACGCGCTTGATATCCTAATATGATTGAGTTAATATAAGAAGTAATACCTTTCTAAGTGGTATGCTTTCTCTGTGTGTCAGAGAACCTCAGTGCGACCGTCCACCCGCCACGACAAGCCATCGAGGCCGGCGGCACGGCGGTGTTCAACTGTTCCGTGCACGGCTACCCCGTCCGGACGGTCAACTGGCTAAAGGACGGACGACCAGCGACCGGACCACGTGTGGAGGCGCTACAGCCCCGCGGGCTCCGGGTGCGGGCGGTACGGCGCGAGGATCAGGGCATCTACCAGTGCTACGTCCTGGGTGAGGGACGGGATTCTGCGCAGGGGTCAGCTCTTCTTTTGTTGGCCGGTAAGTAATCTGCAACCTGGGCTACTGTTAGGACTAGAAAGCCATACCTAGTTGTTCAATTAGTCGGAGTGAAAGTCAGTCTGGGTTACTGTGGAGAATGGCGGAGGTGGTAGGGCTTGTTCCAGTCTCCACACCACTTCTTGAAAGTTATGCATATTCAACTTTCTAAATAGCACTTTAAAGAGAAGGAAGTTACCTAATTTTACCATTAAAGTTTAGATTTTAATAAAGAACACCACAATCTAAAAATTTTTGTAGTGAAAATGATTATAAAACTATACAACCAGTTTAACCGCATAAGTTTTTTTTTTATTTATGAAAAATCATTTTTAATTTCAAAGAGAAATAATTTAATATTTCTAACTTTTTGGATGACGTATGAAAAGGTTGAATATATGAAGAGTGATGGTCTATATATTGCCACGTGGAAAATTAGGGAAGACCAAAAAAACTTCAGGAGGAAACAAAATTTATTTCAGGGGAGGACAGCCTATCAAAAGTAAACAAAAGATAAGCCACGAGGGAAATTTACAGAGTCGCAAGATATAAAACATGTACAAACATATACAACTCTGTTAAATAAAAAATAATAAAATTAAGAATACTATGTTACATAAATAAAATTAATTAATACTACGTTACATAGCTTCTTCCCTGTGGGAGCTGTGACCCACAGCTAGCAATTATTGTAGATACTGACGTGGATTTGACATGCTTCTGCCAAAGATTCCATCGAAGTCTTGGAACTTTGTCTCTAGTACCTTTGCGTCCATTTTCTTGCGGCGTGAAGAGCGGCTTTGTCGTCGTATCGTCTATAGAGACATCGTAATCTTCGAGGGAAGTCTTGGCTTTAGCACGGCGGTGGAATCCTGATGTCAGTCTCCGAAAATGTAGATCAGAGCACCCATGGCTTCAAGGTCTTCTCGGCGATCTTCAGTTTGTCTTCCCTAACTTACCCAGCATCTCCACCAAGATGCCACGTGGAGCAGCGCCGGATCGGCCGTACGAAATTCGCCAGGTTGTCAAACGTAATGCCCATTTCGTGTGTTGACGACTCAGACGACTTGGCCGGCTTAATTCGCCGCATCGTTAGAGAAGAGATGCAAAAGGTTTTCTCAGCACCTGAAGTGATCAATCCTCTCCGAGAGGTGAACGCCCTGGAACAGACTGTGATGGAAGAGGTCAGCCGTGCTCTACAACCTACCAGACCACAAGTCAACGTGGTACAACAACAACCACGAACGCCCTTTTATAATATCGACCGACCAACCCAACCCAGGAAAACGGAACATTGGAGAACCTACGACGACAAACCTATCTGCTTCCACTGCGGACGACCCGGACATGTCGTCCGTTATTGTAGGGAACGACGGCAGGTCTTCGCTGAAGCCAGGTCAAGGAATGGCGGAGAAGGAAGAAATGTTGGATTTTCGAGTCGACCCCCCGAGATATGACGCCGACGACGACTATGTAACGCCCCAAACCTCGACGTACTTCTACCGGAGCTCTTCCCCACATCCAAACCGCGCAAGGTCGCCAGCTCGAAGACAATCCCAGTCGCCAGCCCGTCGTTTTAGCCGTTCTCCCATGCCTCAGAATGTGAAAAACTAAGTGGAGCGGCTTCTAACGGGGGTGAGGTCGACATTGAGGAAAATCCTCCAGGGTATATCGCCGCTAAATTAAAAGAAAATTTTGTTATGGTCGAAATAAATGGACGCAAAATTAAAGCATTGGTGGATTCAGGAGCCGACTTTTCTGTTATTTCAGACAAATTTCGACGCGAACTAAAGACACCTCTCTTCAAAGAACCAGGTCCCATTCTTAAAGCCGCAAATAAAAATTTAATAGAGACCCTAGGAAAATGTGTCCTGAACATAGAAGTTAATGGTCTGAATATCTCATTTGAATTCGTTGTTATGGTGGAATGCAGCCATGACATCATATTTGGATGGGACTTCTTCAAGGCCACCGAGGCCGTCATTGATTGTGGCAGAAATGAACTCCATCTCGGGGAAACCTCCGTCCTGGAATCTCGAGAGGAGGAAAACCAGAGATTGTTTGCTTCCGACGACTTTGTCATCCCGCCTAAATCAAAAAAGATCAGTGTGATGAACGAAGAAATATGTGGTGTTAGAGATGTTTTAGTCTCAACTTCTAAGGACTTATTATTAAGAAAGGAAGTTCTTATACCAAACTCAGTGGTTACATTTCGACACGGCCGAGGTAGCATTTGGGTGGCGAATGGAGCGTCTTGGCCGCAACTGATTCCAGCAGGAATGAATATGTGCACCATGGAAAGTTATGAGAATGGGAATATCTGCAGTCTTATTGAATCCAGCGATAAGTTACAAGAAACGCAGCTAAAGTCACGTGAATGGTCACAGAAGATAAACCTTACTCTAGATCCAGGGCTGTCTGAAATTCAAAGGTTACAGCTTGTTTCATGCCATGACGAGTTTATTGGCATATTTGACTTTGGGAGTACTCCTATTAAGCCCACCAGTACTGTGAAGCACAAGATAAACACAGGCGACCAAACTCCTATCAAACAGCGGCCCTATAGAGTAGCACCAAGTGAACGACGACTAATTCAAGATGAAGTGAACAAGATGATTGAAAATCACATCGTGAAGCCCTCTGAAAGTCCTTGGTCATCTCCTGTTATTCTAGTTCGAAAGAAAGACGGGACCTGGAGATTCTGCGTAGATTACCGTCGATTAAATAAGATAACAAAAAAAGATGTTTACCCGCTGCCACGCATTGACGATTCCTTGGACAGTTTAGCCGGCTCTAGTTACTTCTACACGATGGATCTTCGGTCCGGGTATTGGCAGATTGAAGTGGACGAAAAAGACAGGGAGAAAACTGCTTTCATCACTCCAGATGGGCTATATGAATTCCAAGTAATACCTTTCGGTCTTTGCAACGCTCCAGCAACGTTTGAAAGGATGATAGATAGTGTTCTGGGCAGTCTTAAATGGAACATGTGCCTTTGCTACCTGGACGACATCGTAGTTTACGCACCTACCTTTGAGGAACATCTACGTCGTCTACAACTTGTATTAAGCTGCATCCAGAAAGCTGGACTAAGCTTGAACCACAAAAAGTGTATTTTTGGATCAAGGAGG
>CP092863.1:166064478-166319021 GCA_030710605.1 Cordylochernes scorpioides | reverse complement strand
AAATGTTAAATTGTTCTTTCAATTTTGCAGGCCAAGGTTACAAGGCCACAAACATCTTTCGTGGATGGCTTTTCTTGATTCATCAAGAAAATGGGTTGGCCAAATATCAGGGATAGTTAAAATCAATGTTTAGTTGATTTCTGTTCCACCAATTGGTGTTCTACCATCTAAAAGCACATGTGCTTTTGGTCAGGATATGCCTTCATTATTTTTACCAAAATATATATTTATATATGGAAAAATTGCCGGGAGGAAATTGATCCATAGAAGCATAGGGCGCTTCTCCCGTCAAAATAAACGTCAAAACGTCGGTATGACTGACGCCATCTATTGACTGTCGCCGCAAACTAGCGGCCTCGGGTCGGTAACAAAGCCACAACACTAGCTTTGGCTAATTGAGAAGCGTCCACCTAGAGACGTCCTATATATATATATATATATATATATATATATATATATATATATATATATATGGTGAGGTATCCAGTCGACTTAATCTATAGCGTGCAATCCTGTCGACTCTCATTATACTGTACTATCCTGAGCGTCTCTTGCTGTGGTGTTGTAACCGAGAGGGGCAAACCTGTAGTAACCGAGAGGGACAGTCAGGGCGTGGAGAGTTTTCTAGTACCTCTCTGCACCTTGGAAGACCTTTAACAGTTCTCACAGAGTACAGGCAGTCGTGGTCGAGGCAGAGTGGAAAGCTTGGGAATGTCCATACACAAAAAAATGAAGAGACACAGTTGTACTAGGGAAGTTCCGTGAACATATAGGAGTCGAGCTAAGCAGCAAAAGATGGAGAGATAAAAAGCTTTCTTACTAGTCTACGGCATGGTCGAGCATCAGAAAATGAAGTACGAGGGCTCACGCTGATGGTGAAGTGACTATTTATTTCTGGCTCTGTTGGAGGCTTATATATCTTTACGAGAGGAAGTATTGAGTTTCAGCGGATGTTAAAGGCGTGGATAGGAAGAGATATTGTACACTCTGTCAACGCCCTGACATCTTCTAGGCCTCGTTGAACTTCTATAAAAATCTCTTTCTTTAGCTCAACCCCTAATCTATTACAGAGTTTTATTTATTTATCCTCAGTTTGTACAAAGTACATTACATATGGTGATGTAATGACACATGTCAATCATGTATATAATTATTTACATAAGTGTTTATTATACAACATGAACATCTTGTTATAAATATTATACAATATAAGGTTGTTGGTTCAAATTACCATATACATGATTATTATTCAGGTTCCAAATATTCAATCCATTAGCTTTTCATTTCATGGGGTAATATATTTGATTGTATATACTTGTCAATAATAAATCTGTATTGACGCAAATATCCCCAATAAGGTTATGTGTTTTGAATAAAATATAAAATAAAATTATTTTTAAAAATATTTTATTCTCATTAAAGGAATTTATGTTGGACAAGGGCATAAATTAGCACCAATAACAAATATATTGAAAATAATATTGTAAATACAATATAAATACAATAACAATACTTATATAATGTAATAACCATATAAATTTCGGTAATGTTTTATCAAATATTGGTGAATTAAATCATTTTATTATAAATACAATATATACTTCTACTTATAATGAATAGGTATTTATTATTATATTAATATATAAGATATGAAACATTCTGATAACTGAAAAAAATGAATTTTCAAAAATAATATTTTAAGAATTATCTATCTAAACGTAAAGTAAGCACATTGTGTAGAAATGTGAAAGAAAAAATATTTAATAGTAAAAAAAAAATAAAACAGAAGATGGAAGAAAAATAAATTTTAAAACTCGTTAATAAAGTAGATTAGACCTGCTAGAGAGCTTTCTTTAGTTTAATTTATTTTTTAGGCTAATCAGGGAGAATAAATGATGTTCAAAAACTCCATAAATGGATTTTATAGAGCAAAATATAAAGCCTCTTTTTTTATCACGGACACTGTGAGTAATGTATATAGTTTTGTAATTTATTTGCTATTTTAATTAGTGATATTTTTATTCTATTTGGGATTACTTTTTATTTATTTTCTTCTTTCTTTATGCACAGACATATTGTTAATTATAAAGAATTTTGTTCTTTTCTATTCAAGATGTCGAGGATATATTCGTTTTTAGTTTATATAATGTAGAAGTTGTGCATTATATATGCCTGATATACATTGTTGGATGGCTGATTTGAATATAAAAACGTTATAATAATCTTAAGGTTTTTTAAAATTTTCCTATTTTTAGTATGTAATATGTAATCTGGAGCATGAAACCATACCTTTTAATAGACCTTTTAATTGAATAATTCTCTAATATCTAGCATAATTTATTTTAAAAGATTCTTTAAAACTTTTTTAATCTGTAAATTGCTTTTCTCGAATACACACAATACTTTACAATTTGATTTCATTTAACAAAATTTGCATACCAACCCTTTGTACATATATCAATTGTATGTTGATTTTTATTTATCTTTTCATCTAACTAACTTGCATAATAATTCTGTACATATTTGAAATATTTTTCTTTCAAAATATTTGTTTATCTTTAAAGTGCAAGTGTCTCTAGGAGGACATAGCGCTCTAAGTCGAAATAAAGAATAGACATGAATAACTACTTGTTAGAAATATCGGAAAATGATTTATTAATCGATTTATTGAGTCAGAATAAATATTTCCACGTAGAAAATTAGGAAAGACAAACTTAAGGATGACACAGCAATTTATTTGATGCAAGAACAATTTGTGAATGATGAACAAAAAATAAACAATGAGGAAAATTTACATATTATCAAAATATAAACATGAAATATGATACTCTGTTAATAAATTACTAGTAATAAATACTTTGCGCTACAATATCTTCTCTCATAGATCATTTTTAATATAATATTATAAAATCTGATTTCATTTGCTTTCCTTCAATGATCAAGTTATGAATTTGAATCACAAATTTATTATATAAAAATTATTATTATAAGAGAATATTTGAAAGAAGAATGATATATATTTGTGATAAAATTAATATATATTTTTTAAATGTTCGCATTGTTGCAATGTACGTGTGAAAAGATATATTTTCCTTATTACCCCTTATAGTATTACTAGAGGAAACTAAATTTTCTAAAATAACCAAAATAAGGAATAATTGTATTATTTATATCGTAAAGATAGAAGCTGCCCCTGGCCGGAATTAATAGTTATTGAAATTAAAGATAAAAGTATAATTATTTTTATTATCTCGACGTTTCGATAAAAAATATTTTATTCTCTTCAGGAACGAATGAAAAATAAAACATTTGACAAGGCGTTGAAAATTCCATGAGTTAAATATTTGTTTTTTTTTTAATCTTGCTTTATATGTTGAACAAAAATTCAAATATTGTGTATCGCCCTTTCAACCTTAGAATATATTTTACCACCTTGCCAAATGTTTTTATTTTTGTTCGCTCCTGACGACGTCAAAAGATGTTTGTCGAAACGTCGATATAATTAAAATATTCATACTGGCCGAAGTATCTCTTTAATTTTAAATAACTATGTATTTATAAACTTATATTCTCGCTCTCTTATTTGTCAAAATTCCAATAAAAGCCAGACTTGTCAGAATTGCTCGATGACGCTATTCACTTTCATCACAGTTTGATTGGGATTGGTGGATGAGTAATATATATATATGTCCAACTACGACAGCCTATCCCGATATCGAATCACATTGGACACTTTTTACTGATACAAAATTTGCCTCAATATGGCCTTCGATTCTTACAAAAGTCAAATTCTACCAGTAAGTACAATTAATTAAACAAAATTAACAACACTTGTAAATGTAAATATCGAACATCTTTGTACAGTGAAGATTTGTGGTAAACCTGCAGTAAAAACAATCGTTAAACCACCATGACTACCATAGTCTGTACTAGAAATAAATTCAAAAATGGCAGTTTGTGTGATAGTTTCCTTTATATATATATATATATATTAAAAATGGCATAACCTGACCAGGAGCACATGTGCTTTACAGAAGGCAGAGCGCCATCTGGTGGAACATAAATCAACTAAACATTGATTTAGCCTGTTCCCTGATATTTGGCCAACCCAATTTCTTGATAAATCAAGAAAAGCCATCCACGTATATATATGGTATCCATATATTTCTATAAGCTCTTCACAGAACCTTCAATCACTGTGTGTGGGGTGCGGCCAAACCTAATATTCTTATCTCAGTGTTACATGGATTTCAAATCATATAAAATGCTTAAAACCTCCTTTTCCATACACCTTTTATAAAAGACTATCTCAAATTTAAATTAATAAATATGAAAAGGACAAATTTACAACAATAAATTCGTTTATACAACAATCCACTCTGTTTATACAAATTTTATGAACTATGTCGATTAAAACTTGCAATTTTGTGAATATTTAATCCTTAATTTCAATTGTCTGTTTCTCTTGTAATAGAGGCAAATACTTCAATATCGCGTCTTATTGATTAATGAATAAATGAAAAATGTATATATTATTCTTCAAAACCAAAATCTTTTAAATGAAGTTCGAAAATAAAATATAGAAAGAATATTTGTTAAAATTTGTTATTTTTGTGTTCCACAGATCCCAAGGGCAATGTCGCTCCCCGCATCTCTAGCAGGTTCTCCCGCGTGACCGTAGCGGAAGGGGACACGTTGGAAGTTCCTTGTGCCGGGCAAGGGGCCCCACCACCTCAATATCGCTGGTACCGTGACCAGCCAGGTGTACCGCTGGCCGGGCCCCGGGTATTCCACGCCGAGGGCACGCTCTTCATCCAACAGGCCATGAGACAGGACGCTGGGCGATACCTCTGTGTGGTGAACAACACCATGGGGTCCGAGTCTGCCGCTACTGAAGTCATCGTCACAAGTGAGTTAGTTCCCTCTCTGCTATATATGTATAACACATATTGAAAATCAAATACAGTCTAACCTGGACAATTCGAGATCAAAACAAATTCAGAATTATCCAAATATTCGAATTGTAAACGGAAATTCTATTCATAGGAAATTATAAGGACCAAGATAATTATTCAAATTGAAGACGTTCAAATTCTACTGAATATAGTTCAAATAGATAAAGAATAAGGCCTCTCGTTATAGTGCAACAGTAGGTTTCTGATAGCTTACGTCATCTGTCGGAATAGATTATAACTATTCTGTTGATTTTTAAAAATATTACAGAATTGTCCAAATTATCATTTTTGATTAATCAAGAAAAACTAACCACGTATGCGTTTCGGGCTGTTGGCCCTCTTCAGGGTAGTTTAAACTGTACCCCAACGACCACAGAAATGGTCATTCAGGCTTCCTGAAAAATCATTAAATGGGTAGTTAAGGCCAGAAGTGCTTGAGAACGAGCGAACCTGAGTATTCTGGAATGATTAAAACAGAATAGTTGATATTAATTACGACAGATGGGTCAATCTATGACATAGTACAAATAATGATTGACATAGTTCAAATAATGATTCAAAAATTGATTAAAAAATAAAACAAAACTAGAAAGTTAGCAACGAATTTCTTATTCAAATCAATACAGACAAAATATCTAATCAAAGGCCTTTTCTTGCATGATCCTAAAGGTAGAAAAAAACTACATAGAAACTTATTAAATTACATCTGACATGACATTTACCATATATTCTCAGCTTATTGTAGTCTGATTTTACATATCGGCTTTCGAAAATCCTTTGGTTCTAACACTTGCCAGGTACGTTACTGAATAAAGAAATTTGTCGCTTAAAACCATTCTTGATTTTTTAGTTTTTTAATACAGAAGTACATTTTTTTTGTATGTGAACGGGAAATTAAGATAAATTTGATTTGAAGAATAAAGATCAATGAATAGTTTCCTTGGCTAAACACATATCTGATTGTTTAATTAAAATATCGCATATATTAGTAAATAAATTATATTTGGATCCAATATATGCATTTATAAATAAAGATTTATTTATGGATTGCTCTATTCTCAAAATGATACCTGATTGTGTTAAATAGATCAACAATAAAGTTATAAAGTACCATATCAACATTAATGGTAACAAAACTTAAAAATGCATATTTTGATTTCTAAAAGGAGTAAATTACACAGACACAAATTTGACACCCACAATATTGTGTTTATTATTCATATATTTAAAAAGTAATAAATATGTTCATATATTTATTCCAGAGAGGTTTTGAATAAATGATAATAGAGGTTAAGATATTTGTGGGTATTTTAAAAGTTTGGAATGAGTTGATATTTTCTATATGAATAATAAATAACTTGTTAGAAATATTTATTGGCGTTGTTATTAGTTTCCTATGTTCTAATAAAACTGTAATTTAAGATTGTGAAAATAGCTTATTTATTATTTATGTGAAATAAATGTGAAATTTATCCGACTTGATAAACTTTAATTTAACGCTTAACGGACATTTAATTTATTTTCTTAAATAATAATCGATTTCAGATTTATAAATGTGTCACGTATTCTTCATATTAATAGTATGAATAGTTCTATTACAAAGGTTGTTAATAAATATAAGAAAATTTAACCAAATTTATATATCTGATATCAGAATATAAAACGTTTATGGAGATAAGTATCTTTATTTTGATCTTCTCAAGCATTCGGGCTTGTCTGCCCTTCTACAGGAGAAACAATATATAAAGAAAATATAACGCCGCCTGATGCTAAAACTATTATGTTAACTATGAAAACTACTATAATTAGCATCAGGCGGCGTTATATTTTATTTATATATTGTTTCTCCTGTAGAAGGGCAGACAAGCCCGAAAGCTTGAGAAGATCAAAATAAAGATACTTATCTCCATAAACGTTTCATATTCTGATATCAGATATCCAAAGGATATTTAAATTGATTCTTTTCAAATTCATATATATTAATTAATTAATTATATGGTAATAATGCGCGATCTATTCATAAGAAAGAAAAACATTTAAGCAGGCAAGTTTCTTTTAAGCATAAAACATGCTTATACTGTCTTTCAGTAGAGCGTACATAAAAATAATGAACCAATACAGTATTAGAGATCTAAAAAGCGGTCCGGTAGATTATATTGGTGAAAACACTGAGAGGGTTAACCACTAATGAGCCAAATCCTCCCAATATATTTTTCATCGCAGTAAGGAGAGTACAAAAGCGTGGTTTATGTTTAAAATATACTTGTGTGCTTAAATGTTTTCTTTCTTATATATATATATATATATATATATATATATATATATATATATATGTGATATGATCCTGTCGACTTTCAATGTGACAATATAGTGATAATATGAGGAAATGGAAATAATCACGCCACAAATTGGTAGAGGAATTTGGAAGCCATCCGAGAGAGAGGGAGCGCCACCGCTGAACGGCCGTTTGTTGTGTCGCACGCCCCCCGCAAAACTGTTCAAAAACCTCAGGTGTTGACGGGCGGGCCCCATTTGCCGCCCCTTTGGAATGTCGCTGCTTTCTCAATTGACCGGACTTTACATCCCATCTCTCTCTGGGATGGCTCTAGGTTTGTTTCATTATTCCTGGAAGGGTATATATTATGACATATATATATATATATAGTTTTACATACTCGTGAATTGATACGCGAGCATCTCAAAACAATCTTGTTCCCCGAAGAGGTTTGGCGAGTTGTCTTACGAAATATTGGAAAATAAACCTTTATGATCCAAAATAAGCTTTTTAAAATAATTTAATATATTTATTTTATTTTTTATTTATTGTTACAAAAGCACGTCCATAGTCCAAAGGACTATTGTGCTGTGCTAGTAGTATTTACATATATATGATTAATTATTTACACGATGGATTAGTATTGTTTTGTAAATTATTGTACAAATAGTTCTAAACTTAACAAAGTTCTCATAGAATAGAGTATATACACAAAGAGAATTTGGTAATGTTTCAAAGTATCTACATACAATTTGATTAGTCAGAGGGCAAGTTAAAAGAAGATGCTCTGGTGATTCAACATCTAAGTGGCATTCACATGTTGGATCATTGATAGCATTCAGTTTGAATAGGAAACTTAAGAAGGGTCCTTTGCCTTAAAATAATTTAATATATGGATTGCTCTATCTTTCAAACTTATATATATATCACTTAATGTTTGTGTTTCTTATGTTTATACATTTGAAATTATTTTCGGAATTTTGATAAAAACATTTTCCATAACAATAGGTAAACATATTTAAAACACAAATATTGATATGGTTTAACATTTATTTCTTATTTTCTATCCATTGCTTGTTTTCTATTTCTGTGAAATTCAATTTACTCGAAGCATATCAAAGTCAAAGGTAAATAAATATAAAATGTATTTTAAAAGTTAAAGCATTGACACTGAAATATGCAAATACACTATTTATTTTAGGCTTCCTGACCGTTCACATGAACATTTTAAATCTCAGAACGCCATCTATTGGAATAAAATCCAAATAAATGTTTATTCAGTTTTGTCCATAATATTTGACCAATCCATTTCCTTAATGAATCAAGAAAAGCCAACCATGAACGCGTTTAGGGTTATTGGTTCTCGTAAGCTTGTTGCAGTCTGTACCTCAACGACCAAAAAAGCCTCCTGATTCTTATTTAGAATAAAAATGTAATTATTTTGAAATAATTTTTCAAAAATTATTTTGTTTATTAGATATAATTATTCGATGTTGTGTGTGTGTTTGTGTGTGTGTGTGTGTGTGACAATTGACAATTAAAAATTATTTATTGTCTTCTAGACAATATTACATCAATCAATCAATGAGAGAGAGAAAGAGAAGAAAAAGAAAAATATAACAAAAAGAATGAATGAAATATTTACATATATATTACATATATTTTACAAGGGTGATGAAGATACGAAACCTCGACGCTGGAGGGTCCTGGACCAGGCGATGACCGGGTCCTCCACCGCTTCTCCGAGCCCAACCTGGACAAAGTAACGATAAATTCGCAACTTTGCCGACGCCAGGATGGAAAGGGCGTCGTCCTCAAGGCCGGACCCGCCGAAGATCCAAGCCTGCAGGTCAGGGGGCCGCCCTATGATGTTGAAGGCCTCTCTGATGAGAGGCCTGATGGAGCGGCAGCACCAGTAACGGTGGCCGAGGGAGCGGTCGATGGACCCGCAGGCAGGACAAGAGGGGCCGACCGAGGCAGGATGGGCCGGATGGGGCAGGGCGTGGAGGGCCAACTTGAGGGCCGCGTCAGCCTCGTGGCCCGAGTGGGCGCAGCGCCGCAGCGAGGCCCAGTCGATCCTGGATGGTGGTAGACCGATGGTGGGCGACCATCTCGAGGTGAACTTTGAGATGGGCGTGGCGGCGAGGCGCGGGCGATCCAGGGCCCGTCGGGCCGAGCGGGTCGTGAGGCCGTTGAGGAACGGCGTAGCCGTCCCTCGCAGCACCACGGCCGCAGCTAAAGAGCTAGATGAGGGTGCAGACTCCGCCCCGAAGCCCACGGCGTTCTCGGAGGTCAGCCTCCGACAGAAGGCGCCCAGGGCCGCGGCGTCAGCCAGGGCCGAGCGCGTAGGTCGGGCGGTGAGGTGGGCCTCCACGGTGAGGTCCCGGACTCGGGCTCGGCGCCAGCGGGCAGGGGCCAGGAGGTCGGGAGGGCGGAGGAACCGGCAGCCGCCGATGATGGGGAGGTCCAGCAGCTGAGCCGTGGGGACCGCCCGGTGGTTGAGGCCCAGGATGTTGGAGGCCTCCTCCCATAGCTTCAGCAGCCGGAGACGGCGGGGCTGGAGACGGGTGCCGTCCGGTGGAGGGTGGATCCAGGCTTCCCCGCTGTTGCCGCCAACCAGCCAGCTGAAGGCATTTTTGCCCCCGCGGAGCGCGACCTGTACCCCCTTGAGGCAGGCGAGCTGGAGCTGGGTCGCGAGGTCGAGGAGGACGGCGTAAGTCTGGCATTCCGGCACAAGGGTCCGCAGGTGGGGCTTGAGGCGCCGGTAAAGGATGGCGGCCAGGACCCTGTAGTAGGCCGAGGGCAGCGCGACGGGCCTGTAGCCGTCAAGACCGCGACCTCCGCGGGCCTTGGGCACGAGGCAGATGGAGCTGCGCCGCGTCGACGGAGGCAGGGCACCGCGGAGCCGTGATGCCGCGAACACCCGGGCCAGAGCTTCCGCGAAGAAGTCCTCGCTGAAGGCGACGAGGAGCTCGCACGGCAAGCCGTCCCAGCCGGGGGCCTTTCCGCGAGGGAGGTGCTCGATGGCGTTGGCGATCTCGCTGGGGCTGATGTCCGGCCGGTGGAGCGGGTCCTCCTCACTCAGCTCGCGGGCGGATGGCGCGTGCTAGGTCCGGCAGCGATGGGTAGTCGGCCCGGATGGAGGAGGCCTCGAGCTGCGCCGCGATATAGCGCCTTGCCCTGTAGATGTAGCTGTCGCTGGCAGCGTGGCGCGGATCGTGCAGGGATCTGGCCTCCGCCAGCAGTCCCGCCTTGATGGTGGTCCACCTGTCCCATAGGATCCCGTCGTCGTATCGTGCGCCGTGTCTTCCTCGAGCTCCCGGATGTAACCAGTAACCAGCCAGATGTTCGAGAACGAGGCCCGAGCGGAGCATCGCGGCCAAGCGAGGCTGGGTGGGGGAGGAGACGGCGGTGGTGGGCTGGCCCACCTGGAGCAGCACGAGGCGGTGGTCCGAGAGGTGGTAGTGGCTGGTCGCGTAGATGGACACGCGATCCAGGACTCCAACAGGGACGAGGATCCGGTCCAGGTGGTTCGATTCGACTTGGTCGCCGTGCATGGCGACTCTGGTGGGCAGGTGGGCGGCGTCGAACTGGGTGGCCACGTCGACCAGCGCGGCCAGGTCCAGAAGAGCGGCGAGGGCATCCGACGATGATGATGATGAGGGCCCTCGATCCCCGATATTAAAATCGCCGATGATCCAGCAGGCCCCCTTCTCCTCCTGTGCCGCTGTCGCCGCCAGGAGCTCCAGTTGCCGGTTTCTCTCCCGGGGTTCATGCGCCAAATGAACGGCGATGGCCGTCATCTCCTCGCCGCGGACATCTATGGTTGCCAAGGCGATGTGGCCTGGCCACAGGATGCGTTGTTGTAGCACGGCTACGCCCGGTCCGAAGACGCAGGCGAGTCCGGATCCCGAGATGGCTACGGGATGGGCCAATACAACAGCACTGTAGCCAAGGCAGAGGTCTTGGCCGCTGCCCAGATGAAATGCGTTTGTCTCCTGGACAAACGCGATGTCCACGTGATGTTGCCTGAGGAGATGACAAAGGGCAATGCTCCTCCCCCGAGTGGCGAGCCCTCGCGCGTTGATGCTGGCGATGCGGAAGCTTATTGTTGCCCTCCTGTAGGCATCTTCCCCAAGGTCTTCCGGAGGGTCTTGCGGATGGTGTGGTTGGAGTCTGGAACCGAGGCTATGATGGTGTTGGCCAGCTCTTTGAGGGCGGCGACCTGTGCCACTGTCAGCAAGTGCGCTCGGTTCTTCATGGTGGTCTCAGAGGTGAGGAGCTTCTGAACCTCCTCGCATTTAAGGTCGGGCAGCCCGTTCCAGTCGATGGAGAGGCTGGGGGACTTCCTGAGGTGCTCCAGCAGCTGTTCGAGTGCGGCCTTTCCCCGGGCAGGCGTGGCGAGAGGTGAGGACAGCTTCTCCTCCGACATCACGTGGGCGAGCGGAGGGATGCGAGGCTCGGGGGGCCGCGGGGCAGCCAGGGAAGCAGGGTGGGCAGCAGGGGCGGGGTGAGTGAGATCCATCTGTTCGGCAGGCTGGTGTGCCGAGGGGGTCACTGGAGCCTCAGTTGAAGACTTCGCCGGTTGGACAGGGGACGCCGATGTTGCGGGCGCAGGTGTCGGCCTCCTTGGCTGCTGAGGAGGAGGAGGAGATGGGGGGGGGGGCTTGCGTCGGTGGGAGACGCTGCTTGCCTGGGGCTGCTGTTCTGCCTGGCGAGCGATGGGCAGTTTGCTCTGCGGTGGCCCTGCTTTCCGAATTTGGAACACTTGATTCCAAAGGAGAGGAAGGCCGACAGGGTGTCTCCCTTGGAGTGGATGGTCAGTCGGGTGGGCAGCGTCTCCAGCCTTACGCCATCGCGGAGCAGGATGAACGCCTCCCGGCGGCCGTCGGTGAAGGTGAACTCCCCCATTTTGACCAGGATGGGGGCGATGGAGGTGACCCTCCCAAATTGGCCCAGGGCGGTCGCGATGGTGCTGTCCTCCACAAATCCGGGCAGGTTGGCGATGACGATTCGCTCTGCTCTCTTGCGGAAGGGGAAGACCTTGAGGGTCGTACCCTCGATCTCCAGGCCGCCCGCGACCAGACGGTTTGCAAGGTCCTTGGTCTCGAGGCCCACGATGTAGTGTCCGTTCATTCTATTGAACTGCGTGATGCCTCTTGGCCCCCCGAGTAGCGTGCTCATTGCCTTGAGGTAGAGGTAGTCCGGGATGTCTGGGCACAGCTCCACGAAGACGTAGTTCTCGTGGTTGGTTGTGACCTGCCTCGCCTTGGCTGCGGCGATGTTGGCGCGTGTCGCCTTGATCTCCTGAGGCGGCACTGCTCTCGGCCCTGTTGGCCGCTTCCGCTGCTGCTGGGAGCTGCGCTGCTCTCCAGGCTTGTTGGGCTGCCTTGCAGCGTGCTCAGGTGATGTAGAGCCGCGGCGCCTCTTCTTGCCCTTCACGACTGTGTAGTCGTCGTTGGCGTCCACCTCCGCCATCTCGCTGTCGGCCCAGTTGAGCGAGGCCGGGCTAGCTGGAGTTGCGCTGGTCGAAGCAGCAGTCTTCGGCGCCGTGACGTCATCACGCGCGGCGGCCGGATTTGCATGCATGTCGCCTGCCGGCGAATTTGCATTCTCTTGATTTTCTAGAGATTTTTCAGAATTTTTGTTCTGTAAAGTGATTTTTGGTGATATCTCTTCACCAGTTTGGAATTTTGAGCTGGGCCTTTCACGCTATTGGCCTATTTTCCTCCATCTACACACACTCCAGAGGCGAAAACGGCGGAGCTCGCAAAAGCGTGGCCGCACGCTCGAGTGTGTGTGTGTGTGTGTTCGAGCTATAGTCAGACACATTATTAAAATTTAATTAATAGGAAAAATATTAGGTTGATATGAAAATATACACACTATATGTATTTAACACAAGGTAATAAGACTAAATCCAAATAAATAAATAGTGTGTGACGTTTGGTTAACAGCGTTGTTACCATCAGACAAAAGTACTGTTGTTTGAAAATGGTGAAAACGCTGTTAACGAACGCCACACACTATTTATATATTTGTATTTGGATATCCTCAAACTTTCCAACAGCAAATGATCACTCTAACAGACTGAAAATCAAATTTAATCAATATTAGCAAAATAACATCAAACACCGCTGGTTCAATAGGAAAACTCCCCACCTGAAAACCAACTTACATCTTAACAGATCAGACTTCACCATGCTTTCCCGTCTTAGAACAGACCTTCTACGTCTAATGATTTTCAAAAGTGGATCCAAAACCTTTCTTAATTGCACCAAATGTCAGGATTCTCCAGCGAGCCCAGAACACATCATGCAAAGCATCGGGCATTGCCGAAAAAACATCTACAACGACCCAGCTATGGTCAGCGAGACGATAAAGAGGCATGGCCTTCAGGATCTGGTCTAGACTTGAAGTCCAGACCTGGGACAAGAAAAAATGTATTTGGTCTTATTACCTTGTGTTTATATAATCTATAATCCAAATAGTTAAAGTTTAATTAGTAACAAAAATACATTCTCAGAGATATTTCATCTATTCACATTGAATCTAAAACTGAATAAAAATGAAACGATACAACTTCTAGGCAAGTTTATCGATTTAGATAATAAGAAAGTAAAAATGTGAAGCACATCCCGATGTAAAGCCATACTTCCAGTAATTATATTTAAAATGGAGAGCTCGGTTTAATGTGTCTAAATCTCAGCCATTAAATTACTACAAAAAGCACGTCGATGTCGTTATTTTAAAACCACCAAATAAATCACCTAAATTTGGAGGTTACAATGGGAGCGATGTGGGCTGGAATTTCTAACAGAGAGATGGATTTCCTCAACTGCGGCAATTTACTGACTTTGAGTCGTTTCTCTCTAACCACATTGTATAATATTGGGTGAAGTTTTACATTTGGATATTTATGTAAATTTCGAGGGAATAAGGATTACTCTAATAGTATATCTTGAAATAAATAATTCAAATAGACGATTAATAAATTGTTGTGATATATATGTGTGTAAAAATGAATATCAGGTAAAAGGTTTCTTCTAATTTTATATTTGCAAGCTTTCGAGCAAATATACTGCTCTTCAACGGGCTGATACTCTATGTAAAATCTCTAAATGATATTTATACAAAATAATTGAAAATAATTGTCATTTGTATGTGCTAATGACTGTTTCCAGCTAAAGCACGCCCGAAAGAGCACATGCTAATAACAAAGGTTTTCAATTATTTTGTGTAAATATCATTTAGAGATTGAAAATAGAGTATCAGCCCGTTGAAGAGAAGTATATTTACTCGAAAGCTTGAAAATGTAAAAATAAAAATAACTATCACGTGATATTGCTCACATATGTGTGTGTATATATTGCCACGTGGAGAATTAAGAAAGATAAACTTCGGGATGACACAGCAATTTATTTAAGGCAATAACAAACTATGAATGATAAAAAAAAATGATAAGCAAAAAGAGAAGTTTACAGAGTAGCAAATTATAAACATGACAAAATAATATTCTGTTAATAAAATGATAAATTCTTTGCTAAAATATATGAATAAATATTTATATATATGGTTCTGAATTTTACATATTTCTGATCCTACATAAGTACATACGTTTCACATTCTACATAATACCTTCAATTCTTACTTTTTCCCTATGTTCCGCTAATATGACACGTCACTGCCGAACTTGTTAAATCCCTATTTTGTTGCATAAAATACCAAACCTTTATTATACCTTAAAAATAATATTGATTGACTTTCTTTTTTTTCAACTCTTTTCCAAGATTTTAATTTAAGACGTTGCAGTTGGCAAAGAGGAAATGTAAAATTTCAGGTGGATATATCCGCTCACTCCAAGAGTGAACTAACAATAAGACTACGTTTCCTGTCAATATGAGAGGTTAAAAAGGCGTTATCTCGATCATTCTAATTTAGTCATGATACCCTAAGTTAAGTCCAAAACTTTTACTTTGTCAGATACTTCTGCCATTTATTGTATTTTCATGTGGTACAGCATATTGTAAAACGACATTTGAAAATTATCCAGCATGTGTTTCTTTTGTACGAAAAATCGAAATTTATTTCAAGGAGAAATAACGATTATTTCTAACCTTAGGGATGAGGTATGAAAGGATGAATTGGGAAGAGTAATGATAAACGGAAAAATAAAAGTGTCCAGGTTTGAGAATCGAACCCACAGTTTTCCGCTTACCGGGAAAATAGGGCAGATAGATTCATTATATATGCTATTTAACCAATTATGTATACATATATCAGATATATATTATTTTAAAAAGAAAGAAATCTCCATAGTTAAATAATGAAAAGGCACATAGAACTACACACACAGAAACATATATCTTCAAATGAAAAGGCATATATTGGATCAAAATATCTGACCAATATATGCCTTTTTAATTAGAGATTCATTTATGGATTGCTCAATTTTAAAAACAAACATATATATATATATATATATAGAATTAAAATCCAATACACAATATCTATTAAATATTTATATATATATATATATATATATATATATATATAGTATATATGTAATATATTTTGAAGCGTTTCTATTCGAGAGTTCAAGTTAAATATTCTCCCCACACAGACATATCAGCCATCAACATTTCCAATATTTCTTCCTAAATTTTATATATGACCGCTTTGGAATTGCACCCCATTTTTATTGCTCCAAGCACGTATATTATCTAGTTTATTTTTGTGTTCTATATATAGAGATTCCAAATATTTTGAATATTTTAGTATTGAAATAAAATTAGTTTCCGAAAATATTTTGCAATAGAAGAAAGTGATCATTATATATATATTCAACTAGTATATATTGTATATATTCATTCTGGTGAATATAGTAAACATAGCAAATGAAAATATTAAGACGCGATCTTAACAAATAAATTAAACTTCTATTAGCCTTACTGCGATGAAAAAATATTGGAAGGGCTTGGATCATCAGTCGTAAACTCTTCCAGGCGGTTTCGCCAATTTAATCTACAAGACCGCTTCTGTACTGTATCAGATCAACCTACTTTTATATACTACACTGAGGGGGGGATTCTTTGAAATTATATTTGAGCAAACTATGGATATACAATTTTAGGATATTAGACTAGGAAGGAAAGTGGCCTACCAAGATTGTCGATTATCGTTCAGGGAAATCGGTAGTTGTGTTGGACGAAACCAAACAACTGTAATGCAGATATGTGATCGTTGGATGCAGGAAGGTACGACGGACCGACGTGATGGCACTAACTGATCGCTCATTCACATCACGAACCGTATCACAGCACATTCAGTCTGTAACGCATAATCCAGTGTCTGTGCGTACCATTCGACACCGTTTACAGCAGAGTGGTCTGTCCGCAAGACATCCATTGCTTCGTTTACCCTTGACGCAGAGCCACAGACGTCTCCGCCGCCAATGTTGCGATAAAAGAAGGATGTGGACGGCAGAATGGAATGAAATTGTCTTAACTACGAGTTACGCTTCTGTCTGCAACACCACGATGGTCGGATTCGAGTCTGGAGACATAGTGGAGAGAGAATGCTGAACAGCTGCATTATGCACCGCCACACTGGTCCTTCACCCGTTATTATGGTATCGGGAGTTATTGGATATCATTCTCGCACTCCTCTAGTACGCATTGCCGGTACTTTAAACAGCCAACGCTACATCTCCGAGGTGTTGGAGCCAGTTGTTCTTCCTTACCTTCAGGGATTGCCCACAGCCATATTTCAACAGGACACTGCGCGAACACACATGGTACGCATTGTGCAAAGGTTCTTCGTCAATCACCATATTGAATTGCTTCTCTGACCGGCTCGCTCTCCAGAATTTTCGCCGATAGAAAACATGTGGTCCATGGTTGCACAAAGAATGACCTAGATTTCATCCCCAGCTGCCAAACCAGTTCAACTTTGGCAACGTGTGGAAGCTGCTTGGTCTGGTGTACCCCAAGAACACATCCAATGTCTCTTTGAATCAATGTCGAGGCGTGTGGAAGCGGTGATCTCCAACAATGGCGGCTACTCTGGCTACTGATTCTAGCAGGAACCACACTTCGTAGAAAAGTCTTCAAATTTAATCATTTTATACTTGATCAACACGTTATCTACAAAATCATTTTTGTTGTGATATCTCTTGTCTTTCTTGGTGTTACAATATGGGTGACCCCCCCCCCCCCCCCAGCAGTGTATATTATTTATCATAGATCTTTTGAAATTAAATATGAGGCAGTAAAAAGTTAATAATAATTTTATAATAATATTCATTAATTCAATAAATTGACTTTAAATATATATTCCATCATAATATATTGAAAATATTGTTTTAAAAGATAACCATTTAGATTATTTTTAATAATATAGTTGAAAAATAAAATCATCATATATTTTCATATATATATATAATTGAAGTTTCTCTATAAAGGGGGCGTATATAGAGGAGAATGTTGGTTATATATAGGGGAAAAAAGACAATAAGTTTGGTCACCCACCCGCCTATCGACAAAAATTGACAATTTATGGTCGATCAGACAATCTATTTCTCGCGTGACCAAACTTGGCTAAACAATATATATATGAAGCTAAAAAGAATTAGTTTTGTGAAAAAAAACTTCTATCTATGCAATTTTATTATTATTTTATATAATCGCAACTACCTTTGACCTTAATTCATCAAATATCAATTTATCATTCCTAAAAAAAATGGAAAAACTATTTTTTCAAGTATATAATATATATAGATATGTGTGATAATAATTATTGAATAGATATGTGAGTTGTGTGTATTTGGAATTATATCTATAATTAGTTGAATTATAGTTTATATATTTAAATTTGGAATATATAAAGAATCAGTTATAGGGGTCATAGAATTCTGAATCAAAAAGTCAATACACGCAAGTACATATTGATTCAATTCATTTCGATTTTTTTTTCAAGTATACCAATACCTCGCTTTGCGTCGTTTCGTTTTGCGTTTTTTTCGAAGTTGCGTCGCTGCTTAATTTTTACTGATTTTCACTGTGCGTCGTTAGATTTTCGAAGTTGCGTTGTTTTGGATTCGAGTCTTTAATTTTTTTCCTAAAATATGGAAACACCTTTGTGTTTGATTGCGCTTTCACATATTTTCACTTTGCGTCGTTTCAATTTGCGTCGTTTTTTTTGTAACGTAACCCCGACGCAAAGCGAGGTATGGGTGTATATATATATATATATATAGATGTGTGGGAAGAAATTATATTTATAATTCATTGAATTACAGTTTATATTTAAATTTGGAATATGAAAAATAAAATATGGGGGGTTAAATTCGAAATTTGGAAGCGAATACACACAAGCACACATTGATTTAGCTCATTTCAAATTATGTAAATATTGTATCGTCGAATTCGAGTCTTGGAATATCTATACGACAATTATCAACAAGACTATCTAGAGCTAGAGAATCTTGAAAAAGCAAGCAAAGGAATATTTTTATGATGATTTTTACAAATACAGAATAATATATATTCATATAATCTGATGCACTAGCGCGCCATCTGTTATCAAAATTCAAAACTATTTTAAAGGCGTAAGATTCTTTTTGATATTAAACAATTTCTACTGCCCTTACTGCAATGGAAAAATTAATGAACATAATCTGTTGAATATTTTTATTGAATAATTATATTATATTGAATAATAAAATATAAATTATTTCTTTGGCACAATATTGTTGAATAATTGTTAATGCGCCGATTTTATAAATTGGTAGGATTCGAGACTGGAAACACCGCGGAAAGAGGATGCTGTTTAGCTGCGTTATGCACCGCCACACTGGTCCTGGACCGGTTATTATGGTATGGGGGGTATTGGATATCACTCTCGCACTCCTCTAGTACGCATTGCCGGTACTTTAAACAGCCAACTCTACATCTCCGAAGGTATTGGAGCCATGCTTGTTCTAGTATTGCTAGTAGATGCTAAATTAGAAATATTATAGAGAAAAACTGGTATAGCAATATTTCATTTTTCTAAAGATAGAATATAACAAACAAGCTAAATATCAATGTTTAGGGATGTTTTCTCGGGAAGAGATTCCCCGCTAGGTGGCCAACCGAAGAGGCAGCAGGTAACTACAGCTCCCGTTAAGTATTTCATTTTCTTGATATTTTTAGTTTTTGCCTTTCTGCTGAGTTACTCTAATTCTTCTATAGGGAAAGAGGAAATTTATCGTTTATTTCTCGGAAGAAAAGAGTGTAGAAAAGGAAAAATGAATATAGGTCTAATATATACATGTATCTTGTTTTTATGCATCACTCATCATGTAAATGAGCGCGTTGGCTGGCTGCTGGGTTATGCAAATTTTGATTTTAGCCATGAAAATGATGCAAATTGCGAAAGGCTGACTGCTTTAGATCAAGTGAAAATATTTGGGCTCTCTACACGTTTTCGTTACAGTAAATCAAATTTGAGAATTATAATACTAGCATTGTTATTGATCTCGGGTATCGAGAGTAACCCAGGCCCTAAAGTAACAAGACAAACAACTCTAGAAACGCCTATGGAGAAAGACCTAAAAGAACTGATTGCGGCACTCTCTACTAAAATGGATGATTGGGGCTCAAAACTCGAATCTAGGCTATCTGCGATTGAACTAGGGATGCAGAAATTTGACACCCGTGTACAACAGCTTGAATCTTCTCTGGAATTAACTGCGAGCGCCGTTGAAGTGAATTTCAAAAAGATTACAGAACTTGAGAGTCGAGTTAGTTTTATGGAGATGAAAAACAGAGAGAAAAACTTGCTTTTTTACGGTTTGGAAGATAATGGAAGTGAAAATCCTGATGAATCCCGCGCCAAAATAAAAAATTTGATAAAGGACAAGATGCAGATCTCGGATGAGATCACTATTTCCAGGTGCAGGAGGTTATCCAAAAAGGATAAAGCCCCAATGCTGGTAGAGGTTCCAGAACACAGCGATAGAATAAAGATATTTAAAAATTCATTTAAATTAAGGGACTTTAAGATCTTTGTAAACAAGGACTACTCTCCTAGTACCAGAGAACAACGCCGACTGTTGATTCTTAAATGGAAAGAATTCTTAAACAAAGGAATCACGGCAAAACTTAGGGATGATAAACTGATTGTTAATGGAACAGTTTATCGGGTTTAAATGGTAAAATTACCACCAAAGAAGGTGCGGAGTTATAGCAACTGGATGAAAATACAAAAAAAAAGAGAATTGGTAATATCACCAGACCTACAATTGAAACCTACTGAATGTAAAAACTCTATTGACATTTTATACTGGAACATAAATGGATACATGAGAGCTAGTTCATTGTTTGATCTTCTCGATTATGTAAAACATTATCATATTTTTGCACTTGCAGAAACCTGGCTCGACCGCAATATACAAGTTGACATATATGAATTTACTATTTATGAATCGCTGGCTACAAGATGTTTCAAGACTGGAAGACCGTCTGGTGGAATACTGGTCGGAATCAGTAAAATGCTTGCAAATTATATTTACAAAATAGAAATTGAGCCTAACTGGATTTCAATTTGTTTTAAACAAACCTCTATATGTAAACTAGTCGCATATTTACCACCTGGTGATACTTTTAAACTCAACCTAAACAAACTATTTAGGTTTATTGAGGAAAGATTATTATGTGGCTATGAAATAATGCTGGCGGGTGACCTTAACATTCGAACGGGATCTATGGGCGGTTTTCACAATGTATTTGCGCTCTCCACAAATATTTTCTCACTGCGTAATTCCAGTGATAAGATGATCTCTCCAAATGCAACCCATTTTGTTGAGTTCCTCGACAATAATTTACTGACAATATTAAATGGCAGATCGAGAGCAGATCAAAATGGCAATTTTACTTACATCTCAGACCGTGGCTCTTCAGTCTTGGGTTACTTTGTGGTGACCCCCTTGCTTTTGGATCTAATTGAGAACTTCCAAGTTGAATGTTCTCCATATTCGGACCATCTCCCTATCACCTTGTCTGCCCTTATAGTGCCCGGTTCTGATCGCAGAATTACCTCATTACAGTCGATGGTGAATTACTCGAGACATACAAATCCAACACCTTTAACAAGTTATAGATGGACACATGATAACTCACAGTTTTTCTCGCAGGCACTAAATGAAATACACCTGAATTGGAATCACTCAATAGATAGTACAATGAGGCTTTTAACTGGTAAAATCATTGATACTATGGGCAAAGCGGGGATGCAGAGAAGATCCAAAACATTGAACCCAAATTCAAAGCCCTGGTTTGATCGAGAATGTTATCTAACAAAAAAGAATACTAAATCCCATCTTAAAATCTACATGAAATCAAAAAAAGAAACAGACCGTGTTAACTATATTTCAAAAAATAAATTCTATGCTGCATTAATTAGAGATATAAAGAAAAAATACTACCAATCATTGCATGTAAATTTATCAAGCAATACTCATGACTCTAAAAACCTTTGGAAAACAATAAGCATTTATAAAAAAAGAAGTTTCATTCAAGGAAACATATCGCTTCAAGAATGGCACCAATTTTACGACAAACTACTCTCATCCGAAACATCAACAGAATATATTCTTCCTATACTGAACACGCTTTCAGTGGATACAGGCTTATTGGCGGAAATTACAATGAGGGAGATAACAGAAGAAATCTCGCGCTTAAAGAACTGTAGGGCAGCTGGAATCGACGAGGTACCGAACGAAGCAATCAAGCTCCTTCCCCACAGTTACTTGCTGTTACTCAAGGATCTATACAACAGAATACTAAGATCTGCTGTATTCCCATCCTCCTTCTCGAAGTCTATTATCCATCCGATTTTTAAAAATGGCGATTATGATAATCCATCCAACTACCGCGGAATCTCACTGCTGAGCAATTTGCGAAACTATTTATAGCAATACTTAGGTTCCGCCTAGTCAAATGGATTGAAACTAATGATATTATCCCAGAGAATCAAGCGGGCTTTAGATCTGCTCACTCATGTCAAGATCATATTTTCATTTTGACATCTGTAATCCAACTTGCCCTAAGGAAGAAAAGAGGTAAATGTTACTCCTTCTTCGTAGACTTAAAAAAAGCTTTTGACACGGTTCCTCACGCATTGCTATGGACAAAACTAGTCAAAATAGGACTGAATCACCGATTTGTCAATTTAATTAAATGTTATTATGAAGACATGACCGCTGCGGTTCGTTGGAACAATTTTATCACTGAATTCATTGAAATTCGTTCGGGGGTGCTCCAAGGTGACCCACTATCCCCATGCCTATTCCTGCTCTTTATTAATGATTTGATTAAAATTTTTGATGACTCGGGGTTGTCAGGAATATACTTACCCAATTTCGGAAACATACACCTCCTCCTATATGCCGACGATATTGTTTTGATAGGTGATTCTAAAATAAACCTTCAATTGAAAATCAATATACTGAAAACCTATCTAGAAACTAACTTACTAACTCTGAACGAAAACAAGTCAAGAATAATGGTTTTCCGTAATGGAGGAAAGGTGGCGCAGTTCAGAGAGATGGTATTGGGGTCAAAGTCCTTTAAGTGTTACATCAAAATATACGTACCTGGGCTACCCGCTCACCCCTTCGATTTCTTTCACTCAAGTTGCCTTAATTTATAGAGGCAGGACCATGGCCGCGATGGGTGCTGTGGGGGATATTATTCTGAATGCCAAGCTCAAATCCTTCCTTGCAAGCATGAGATTGTTGGATTCTATGATCTTGACAGTCCTACTCTATGCGGCCCCAATCTGGGCACATGATCAAGCCTTAATCTTAGATAGAATCCAGGATACCTTTCTCAGACGTTTTCTGTGCCTTCCAAGCTATACTCCGGGCTATATTTTGAGGGCCGAAACAGGAAGAAACTCTCTTGACATCACAGTGAAAAAACTAACTTTAAAATTCTGGACTAGAATTCTGAAAATGGACGGCAGCAGGCTACCTTCAATTTGTTTGGCACATTTGTGGGACATTTCAATTTCTTCAAAACAGAATATCGGACTGGTAAAAAGTATAACAGAGCTACTTAATAACACCGGCTTCTCATGGCTTGTTGGAAGTACAGACTTCAATATTCTACAAAGATACATCCCCCTAATTATTAGAACGGCAACCGATCAATCCTTGCAGCTGGATTATGTAAGAATAAGAAAATCAGTACTCTACTCTCACTTTAAATACTTTCATTCATCACCTACAATGGAATGCTATCTGAATGACAATATCCCCCTAACCTTAAAGAGAATCATTGCACAAGTAAGAAGCCTTTTTGCAGTACAGAGAATTAATCATGTTGCACTTTTGAAAACTAAGACCATAAAATCACATTATGCAACGGTGAATTTAGTCTCGATTTTCCACACTACATGTTCTACTGTACGGCAATGGAAGAAGAGAGAGAAATTCTTCGTCAAGAGACCGGCTACAATAGCAAATCGCCTTATGTTTTAATGGCAAAAGTCGTAAAATCCAGACCCTTTGCATTCGCTTTTTATAAATACTGGAAATCAGCTCAATCAAAATATTTAGCACAGACACCGGATCCAACTCGATAATTGGTCGAGGTCAATACCCAATATTTGTATATAACTATGATGCTAATTTGTTATTTATTTATTTTGTCCTACCGGGAGAATCCTGTATGGCACGTGTGCCTAATAAAGGCTTTTGTTGTTGTTGTTGTTTTCTCGGGAAGAAATTATTCTATAAAATAATGGTTACTTCTTCAATCAAAGTTGACGCTTACACTAAACTAGTGTTTTTATATCTTTGTCACTAACCTGAGTTTTCTAGTTTTCGCTCAGCTTTAGCGTCGATTTCGATTGGTAAGGTAACTTTCATAGGTTTTTTAGATCAATCTTCAACCGAAAAAAATGTATATCCATATTTTTGCCATTGTTATAGCCTAGATACTTTGACAGCAAGTTGTATTAAAAGTGAAGTGGCAATGCATGGACACATTTTACCTATAAATCTTTACATTAAAATAATGTTCATTCTCTCTATGACAATGTAAAATTTAGACGCCTAAAGCTTCAAGCCGGGACTTATAGAGCTTTTTAGTTACAATCGACAAAATAATTTCGATTAACAACCTGTATTTTGTTCTAGTAGTCCTTACACATAATTGATCTTCATATCACATTAAGGAGGAAATATTATGTGTTTCTATTAAAAACTTCAATTGATTTAAATCTCCTGAACATTATTCAAATAATTAAAAAAAGTTTCTGGAGATGAGTTTATTTTTATTTTATTTAAATAGTCTCAAGCTTTCGGGAATCTTTGTCCTTCTACATATAGTTCTCCTCTAGAAGAGCATAGATGCCTGAAAAAGCTTGAGACTGAATGAAATAAAAAGAAACTCATTTCTAGATTATGATATCTCCTTCAATCTAGCTGATCCACAGCGCGATCCAGTTTTACATTAAAATGTATCGTTATATTCAAATTACCTTGTAAGTCGAAATCTCTTTAACCGATAAAACGGATGAGAAGTATACATCCGTGTGATAGTATGTATTAATAAAATTTGATATATTAATAACACCAATATATATTTATTTATATGGGCATAAAGAGGTAATCGTTCCATTAAGGAACGTCTCATCATCGACGGAGCTATAAAGTAAATAGATTTGACTTCCAAAGAAGGTCTCCTCGCTATGAAACCTATAAAATAGATGAGATTTCTCCCCCTCTCTGCCAGCCTATTATGCGCATAAGAAAGGAATAGCTTCTGCAGCAACAGCCTGGATCGATGCTCATACAAATTCCTTGAACAATTGGAAATATTGTTCTGTGCTTCCCTCTCCCTTGTGTTTCCATTTATATAGAACACATTGGACCAGCTTCAATTAAACTTTGTGCTACGTTCTGTGATTACGTTTTTCCGAAGTTTATTTCAGATCTTTAAAAATGGCCTAACTACTGAGTTGTTGAAGATAAATATTTTGTATTAAATGTTTTATATCAAATTATCTTATTCCCCATTTGTATCCATTATTCGTAATACTATTTAAATCATATATAAATTATTATGCATATATGTGTGTAAATTCGAAACTATTATAGACGTATGATTATTTTAAATATTTTAGGTAGATTAAACTGGCCAAACATCTGGAAAGAATAACCACTGATGAGCCAGGCCCTCCCATTAATTTTTTTTTGAATTCAGTAAGGGTAGTATAAATTATTTAATTTTTAAAAGAATCATACGTGTCTAAAATAGTTTTGAATTTTCATAACAGATGGCGCGCTAATGCATCAAATATTTTCGTGAAATTGTTAAATATAGAATTTTGTACCTAAAGATTAACCTTTCATTTAAAATTCATCAACACAAAACTTTTTTAAAATATAGGTGCCTCTTTTCGGTAATTAAAAATCATCCTCCCGCGTGTAATTTCTAAATAATATATAGTTATTTATATAGGGTTAATAAATTATATTTTGATCTAATATATGCCTATTTAATTGAAATATATAGTTATATTCAAATCATATATACAAGCAAGTAAGTACTTGTTATTTACATTCATTATATTACAGGATTAAAGATTTAGACAAATTACAAAAAAACAGTATATTTTGAAATATGTGAATATATAAAAAAAAACAATAAGACGCCACAACTATTTTTATTCACTTGAATAAATGAAGCCTTCGAGCAAATCCTTCTTTAGCTAACTAAAAACTATAAGCAAGACAATATAGAGGGTTTATATAGGATTTCAAAAGATCCATTTATCCATGAAGACATGCGTATTTTACATAATTGAATAATTTGAATTATTAACAATAAAATCAGTGAAAAGGAAAAATAGAATGAATTTGGTTCTATATGCCTATTAGTTTTTTTTTAAGAAGTGAGGGAACGTTTTTTATTGATTAAGGTACTTAATGGTTTATTTTGTTTCAAAGATAAGTCTTTGAGTTTTATTTGTGACATTTTATAGAGAAGTGTAGTACTATTAAGCTGTATTGAGTATGTTCCGTTTTTCTCTGATGTGGTAAACTATTAAAGAGTGGGGGTCCTGCTTAGAAATATTACTTGAATGTTTTTAATTCTGATAGAGAGGTCTCTTTAGATTTCACCAATGTAGACATAATTGCAGTTAAGGCAGTGAATTTGGTATACTAAAATTTTATTGTTTCTAATGGATGCATTGGTGATTGGGTTTCTTCAAATCGAGGCTATGGATGGTGAACCTCTAAAGATGGTTGCAATGCCATTTTTTAAAGTTTGCGGGCTATTGTAATTGCGGAATTAGTATATGGTAAGTATCGGTAAGTAGCATATGTAATAACTTATTTCTGGGGGTTCCAGGTCTATATCTCTTTATTTCGACTTGTTCCTAGTTAATTATTCAAATGTATTAAATTATATGCATTTTGAAATTCTTATACCCTATATGGACATATAATCATTTCTAAAAATGCCATATAATCTCTCTCCATTGCCTTATTTATACGTTTTAGTTAGTTGAAGAAGGTCTTGCCCAAATACTTCCTTTAATCAAGTAATTAAAAAGAGTTACGACGTCTTATGGTTTTGAACGATTAGGAACTCTTAATAATTTATAATTTTGCATGTATAATATTGGAGAATTAAAAATTTAAAATTTAAATATATGACATATAATTTACTACGGTATAATCTAAAATTAAATATTAAATATAGAGATTAAAATATATAAAACTTAGCCATCAATAAAAATTGGGCTAGACACCAAGATACAGAAGACAGGGGGTCCCACCTACATGTGTTTAAATTGGAACAGAATAGTATATATGATTATTTGTAAAGAACCTGGTATATGTCTGGGATATCTATTTTTCTATTTTGGTTGGATATGACTGATTCTAAATAAAGTCTATTGTATTTATTGTGTATATTACGGTATAAGATTTTTGGTTGATCTAAATTAAACTGGTGACCTGTTTGTTCTGTGTGTTGATATATTAATGATTTAGGGTCTTTATTATGGATATTGCGTTTGTGTTCGGTTAGTCTGATATATGTCGTTCTGCCTGTCTCACCCACATATGTGGATGAGCAATCTTAACATGAGACGACATATACTGCTCCTGTAGAATGTATGGGAAGGTTAGGATTGTCAGCTTTGGTGATTGAATGTCTTAATATGGTGGCCAAACATGGAGAACTATTGTATTATACTTTAATTCCAAATGGACGGAGGATTCTGGATATTGCAAGTGATGAGGTAGAATATGGCCTGAAACAGGCAGCTCTGTGTATAGTGGTGGACCTTGAGACAGAAGGATCATAGAAATGCCTATAAATAAAGGGTCTAGGTTAACCTGCCTTAATTAAAATGGAAACTATTCTGGCTTTTTCTATTGTTTCAAATATAGTTAGGGAACAATGAGTGAAAATTCTCTTTGATAATGTCCTGACTGTATTAATTTTATATGCAATCGGACTATTGGAGGAGAAATGGGTATACTGCGGTGGAATGGTCTTCTTATAATATACAGTAAAGTGGAACTTATATGGAGTACGAATAATTAAAATATCCAAAAAAGGAAAAACACAATTTTGTTCTTTTTCGTATGTGAATTTTATATGGGAGTTGAAACTGTGTAGGGTGCTGTGAATTATACTAGCCGAATGACTCGGGCAACGCCCGGGTTTTACCCGATTAAATGCTTTTATTCAAATACTATTCGTTACAATTTATAAATTGGCGCCGTGGATGTCATTCTTGTATAATATATAAATGAGTTTTAAAAATTGTAAAAAAAAAAAAATGCATTGGCCGGGAATCGGCTATAAATTTAAAAAAATAAGAATAATTACAAAATTAACATTTAAGCTTCAAACAATATTGTTATAACATACAAAAAAAGAGCCTCATTATGTTGTATGTGACATTATTTTCTATATATATGATAATACCTATAAAATTTTCAAAACGTTTTATTATTTATATTATGAGAAATGGCCATATTAGGATATTTATTCCATTCACAAAGCAAACGGTGACAGAATTAAGAATTGTTGCTTGATTATGACGCTGATAACTGTATATATTAATTATACAAAAGTGAATACATTTATTACTAATCTAGTTTTTGCGATGTATTTTATTAGAATGGAACATAATTGATATTTTAACAATCCTTTCATAAATGATTTGTAACAAAAAAAAACTATAATAAAAAAAAATAATAAAGCCTCCAGTGCAAAGTTTCTTGTGCAACTTTTTATTTTCAACCTTTCGGATTTATCAGTCCTTCAACAGGAGTATCACGAATAAATTAATGATATATATGCACACGTGTATCAATCAATAGTATTAAAAGTATTTATGAATTCATACGTGTATATTAGAGTATCTATTAGATTAATTCATACATAAATCGAATTTGATAAACATGTTCAATATAATTTTGAAAATTATAATAAGGAAGTACCTATATTATAATAAATATAATGGATAATTTAATAATTTATAAAATCGATTTGATTTAAAGAAAATTACAACCTCATTACAAAAGTCTGAGTGAAATAAAAGTTGAACAGGCTGTGAATAAATCCGAGAAAGAAAACCAGTTGAAAGAAAGTGGATAAAGAAGTTTTAAAATTCTATGTTTTTTTAGAGATGTGAATGCGATAAGTTTGTACGATTCTTTCTGTCATCCAGCTTTGTCTTTCCCCCTATTTTACAACTCTTTTTTGACATTAAAAACGCTTTCAGGAATTTCCTTGACGGCTAAAATAGAATTATTAATTTTAATGCAAAAAAAAAACTGTTTTAATAAAAAATTAAACTTTTAATAAATTGAAGAACATTCAACACTATTGTTATAAATTTACAACATATTATTTATTTTAAATAAAGCCTCTACGCATTTAATATATAATAAATATTCTTACCGGGTTTACACCTATTCACATGCTATTTTATATTTATATATGAGTTTGAAAATATATAGATTTTATTCTCACGTTGAGAAAGATATTGCAAAATAATTTTCATTAGCGTTAATTTTTTATATATTCAAAACAACAATATAGAATTGTCTAATGCTCGTCTTTATCGTTTGAAACACATAAAAGAATTTGACTTAATTGGAAACTTTCTGTCTTTACATGTTATAGTGAAGTTTGAGGAATATAATAAAAATATAAAATTATTATATAATATTATAATTAAGGGATACCTCTTCTTTTAGTGCATCAGGCTATCTCCCTTCAACAATTTTAGTTGCAGGATAAAGAGAGCTGCTCATCAACTTTATTATTCATATCTTCAACTTCATAACCGATTTCTCGTATAAGCCTATATCTCTTTAAAAAGCCTTATTCAATTAATATGTTCGATCAATCCTTCGGAAATGTGTCTAGATCAAATTGTTTAAACTTAAAAATGAGCGAAATATTGACTCAATTTAGTAACCAGTTTAATAAATGTTATTTTTTACTATTATCACCCATTTTATCATATTCCTTGTATTATTATAGATGTTTCAACCTATGTTTGATTAAAGTAAATTGTCATCAAATTATTAGGTTTTTAGTATTACTAAGGTGTTTTGGGGCTCAAAAATCTGTATTAATCTTCAAGTATTTATGTATTTATAAAATAATACTTATATAGCATAAGTGTAGAAATAAATATATATTGTGTTGATAGACAATTTCCTATTAATGACATAGTAGCTTAGCCAACCAGTTGTAGCATTAGAATATATATTTTTATATCATAATTAAATATATGCTTTATATTTGTCCAAATAGAGAGAGTCTTTTTTTTTTTTTCAATTCATAGAATAAAATTCATAAAATTTGTTTTCCACCTCAGTACAAAAGGTACCATTGGTAACACAATATGTATCACAATGAAGGTCTTTGAAAATTTGGAAACATCAGAAAAAAAGTTTTGTTTTAATACATAAAAAAAAAAACGAAACGCTCCCTAGTTTTGTATACATATGTTCATCCGATAAATAAAATAAAGAATTGTGCTTGTGTATATTTATGATGAAAAAACTTTCACAAGTATATAAAGCTCCAGAGGATTAATTTTTAAAATTGTATATGAGGATAATAAATCCTTTAATAATATATTTCATTTTATATCAGGATTGTATAAATAGTTCCAATATTACTGAAGCAAGTATAATTAAATAGGATTGTTTTTACTAATAAGAAAAACCTAATTAATTTTACGGATAGATAAAAAAACCGCATATATAACACAAACATTTGAAGTGAAATTAATTTTCCAGAAAGTGTTCTTGCTGTTATTAATGAATTATGAAGAGAAAACAAATTATATTGTGGCTAGGCTGCTAGTGACAAAGGAAAACCTGTTTTTGGAACGGGAGAAGATTTTCCATCAATTACCCTAATGATTCAAACCTCGTTTTTAATTTATTAAACTTGCAATCAATTCTAGCAACTCCTCTCTAATAAATCTTGTCATGTTTTCTATTTACTCTCTATTATGTTTGGAGCTGTTATATATCTAACAAAGCTTCTAAAGTGATATGTGATTTATAATATATTATGATATATAATTGATTATATTTGTATGAAAAAGTGGAACTTCTATAAGCTTATAATTTTGCTTTGTTTTAAAAAATGAATAGATGTTGGTTCCATACGCTTGAATTGAATATTACACCTTAGTTCTATATTTTTATTGCTTAAAAAGGAACAAACAACAAAAAAAAAGAAAATACAATTGCAAATGATTTGTTAAATAACTAAGAAAAAACAATACCAAAATGATGATGATAAAAAATTGAATGTATCTGCCAGAGAAATGCTTCTATGAATTAAAAAAAATATGAATAATTACAAAATTAACATTTAAGCTTCAAACAATATTGTTATAACATACAAAAAACCCTCTTTATGTTGTATGTGACATTATTTTGTATATATATGATAATATCTATAAATTTCCAAAACATTTTATTATTTATATTATGCAATATATATGTTTTAATATATAGAGTTGTACTTTCGGAATCTATTTACATTATCCTTTCAAATATATAAGTAGATAATTTATTTCCTCAATTTTATAATAGGTATATGTCGTCATTAATTGGCTGTTTCAAATCTTATGCTATTTATTTACATTTCTTTTTTTCAATATAACCTATTTACTGGTGTAGTGTTCATATATATATCAGTATTTACTGCGAATTATATGTCATAATATACAGTTATAAAAATAATTATATATTATTATATAACTATTTGTGTTTGAGAACACGTGTAAGATATAGCATATAATAGAAGTTAAAATATTATTATGAATAGAATTGTTACGATAAGTTATCAAAATATGCAAGTTTCCTATTGTTTTTTGCATACATGACCCTATTTGAAAAAGGCTAAATATTTAAATATAAAAATAAAGGTCAATTCTTTAGTCAAAATAAGAAAATAGACGCTAACACCAACTGAGATTTTATTTATAATTATTTATTATTATAATTGTTAGTGAAAGGCACGCCCGCGCGACGAAGAGAAGAACAGTTTTCAACCAACACCACCCGCCACGGACGGTGGCGACGTCACGGTCGGCGCGCATGCGCGGCGGCGGCGGTCACGTGGGAAGCACGGGAGTGGGCCCTTCGAATTCTGACGGCCAACACGGACTGACTTCCTTCCCAATCCATCCTTTTCAATCGAACATTTTTTAACTTCTTTAATTACTAAAATTAATTTGTAACATAATATTTATATCTATATTTATCCTGAATAAAATTTAAAATATCAAGGATGATTAATTGAATCATTCTTTCAATACCAAACGAACCTGTCATAGTGTACCATTCAAAAAGTGTACCGAACATTGTGGCGAGCCCTGCCAGGATTTAAGATGGACAAACTCAAGAAAGCTTGTGAGACGAAAAAGAGGACTTTGGAAAGTGTTATTGCAGAAGCAGATGGCGAACTTGGAAAGCAAGAACCAAGCCTAGAAATGTTGATGTCTCTACGACCAAAGCTCCTCAGATGTAAAGACAGGTTCTTAATTGCCAGTGATTGTCTCATCGAACAACTGATAAAGGCGGATAGAGAAGATGAAGAAATTGAAGATGTCGATATCGTTCAAGCGAATCTATTTGGAAGGTCTGAAGGCGTTTTGCAAAAAATGGAACAATTATTAGCAAAACCAACAGTAGACCGAGAATCAATAGTTTCCGGGGGGAACGAAGGAAAGTCAAATCTTCATCGACTTCCGAAGTTGGAACTACAGAAATTTGGAGGAGAAGCACGGGAGTGGCTGCAGTTCTGGTCAGCCTTTCAAAGCGTCCACGATGATGACTCCATTTCGGCCTGTGTCAAATTCCAATACCTACAAAATTGCATGATAAAGGGATCGGTGTCGGAGGAAATAGTTTCATCCTTTCCAAACTCAGCGGCAAATTATCCACTTGCCATCAGCACTCTTAAGGAACGTTTTGGCCGTGAAGACATGTTGGTGGAAGTGTACGTAAGGGAATTGATTGCTATCACTTTGGAAAATGCTCATGGAAGGAACACGACACCTTTTTCGACTGTATACGTTCGGTTATCATCACAACTACGAGCGTTGGGGTCTTTAGGAGTCACAACAGATAAATGCGCTGCTATTCTGTACCCCATGGTGGAATCAGCTTTACCTGAAGATCTCTTCGTCGCGTGGGAAAGGACTCGTCATCATCACAAGCCTGATGAAGATGGAAAGCATAATTCAAGTGAAGTCCTCCTGGAGAAGCTTATGGAATTCCTAAAACACGAAGTTGAGGGAAGTGAAAGAATGCGTTTGGCTCGTCAACCGTTTTCGAGTTCGTATCCATCACAATTTAATCGAGATAAGCCGCCCAAGCCGAAGACATCTGTCGCCACCGCTGCAAGTCTGGTAGTTGCTGATGGGAAGTCAAATAACGCTTATAAATGTGTATTTTGTGATGAAAAACATTTGAGTGAACAATGCTGTAAAGCCATGTCAATGTCTCTTGAAGAAAGAAGGAAAATAATTCAAGAGAAACAGTGTTGTTATTCTTGCTTGAAGCCCGGACACTTTTCCAAGTATTGCAGAAACGTAGTGAAATGTGTCATCTGTAGTAAAAAACACAGGGCAATCTTATGTCCAGTTTCAAAAGGCAGCCAAAAATCTGATGGGATTGAAGAGAGAAGTAAGAACATAAATGCATCCGTGGACATGTCGAATCAAATTCGGTGCCAAGATGTCTTACTTCAAACAATCATGGTAAAGATTGATGGCGAAAATAAATCAAAAGTTGTTCGAGCAATGTTAGATAGTGGATCCCAGAACTCATATGTATTGGAACAAACTGCTTCCGAAGTTGGACTCACTATGCTCGGGAAAAAGGAAGTTGTACACTTACTATTTGGTGGAGTGAAATCGAGACCACAGCAGCACAAGCGGTATCGAATCTACATTTCTGATGTGGACTCCAAGTACAACTGCAATTTTGAAGTACAAGACTGCTCAACGATTTGTAGTGCAATGCCTTCCGCTCAACCTACCGAATGGATGACGGAACTTCGATCAAAGGGAATTGACTTGGATGTCTATAGGTCGAACACGGAGATTGAACTACTACTAGGAGCAGACGTATACGCCAAGCTACTAACAGGAAAGAAAATAGAATTGGAATCTGGTCCCGTCGCTCTCGAAACGAAGCTGGGCTGGACTGTTAGTGGAAAGGTTTTGGGAAATGTTCAAACAACTAAATCTCAATCATCAGTTCTGTCATGCTTAGTCCGTGATGCAACAATACAAGATCTTCGGAGATTAGATGTTATCAGTATCATGGAACCCATGAAGGAAAAGAGCAAAGAAGAGTTGTCAGTTGCAGCGTTGGAACATTTCAACCAAACAGTGAAACAGAATGAAGATGGTCGATATTCTGTCAATTTACCTTGGATAGGAGAACACCCACCACTCCCTAATTACAAGCTAATTTCGGAGAAGAAACTTGAATCTACTACTGCTTTAGCAGGGATTAAACGTGATATGAACTGGTCAGTGTTTGTCGCAGGAAGAGTAAAGAAGATTCGACAAAATTCAAGCATAACTGATTGGAGGCACGTTCCTGGTAAAGAAAATCCTGCAGACATCCCCTCACGTGGAGCTTCAATCTCGCAATTGATTACTACTAGATGGTGGGAGAGACCAGTTTGGCTTAAGAAAGAAGAACAATTTTGGACACAGTCTGCAGAAAGGGAGTCAATCGAAGAAGTCAATAGTGAACTGAGAAAGGCAGTCGTCACACCCTTCAACAGAAAAAGAAAAAAAAAAAAGGGGGAGAAGGATTTCATGGCCATTAGGAAAAGTGGAGGAGGTGCTACCTGGGGCCGATGGACAAGTTCGAGTCGCAAGAGTGAAGACATCATCGGGAGTTTTCTTCGTCCAGTACAGCGACTTTTTCCATTAGAAATAAAACAAATTTAGATTGGCCTCTACTATAGCCAAGAAAATATAGTATTAGAATTTAATTTATCAATTAAATTGGTGGGAGGAATGTTAGTGAAAGGCACGCCCGCGCGACGAAGAGAAGAACAGTTTTCAACCCACACCACCCCCGAAGGACGGTGGCGACTTCACGGTCGGCGCGCATGCGCGGCGGTGGCGGTCACGTGGGAAGCACGGGAGTGGGCCCTTCGAATTCTGACGGCCAACACGGACTGACTTCCTTCCCAATCCATCCTTTTCAATCGAACATTTTTTAACTTCTTTAATTACTAAAATTAATTTGTAACATAATATTTATATCTATATTTATCCTGAATAAAATTTAAAATATCAAGGATGATTAATTGAATCATTCTTTCAATACCAAACGAACCTGTCATAGTGTACCATTCAAAAAGTGTACCGAACAATAATTATTATATGAATTTATTTATTTTTAAAAATTCATTTTTTTCTATTTTTGTCACCTTACAGATGAATATTTTCTAATTCTCTCTGTATACAGTAAGTATTCCTGTTCAAGCAAGGGCCATTGCAGTGATTTGGTTAACTCATATTTTGTTTTTTATTCTTCTTTTACTTTCAAATATTGCTCAAATAATGTGTTTATACGTGTATAAACAACTTTTTGATATCTCTTCAGGTGTTATATACTACAATTAATATTTAATTTAGATACAAATATATATACAGTCCTAGAAGCGTATATAACTTATCTGAAAATTCCATCTACTACGCATCCAGTCTAATACATTAGTAGAGCGGTATGAATACCAAACTGGCAAAAACCGATGAGTTATGTTTACTACCAATTAGCCATGATTTTCTTTTTTAATTTGTATTTATTTAAGTATAAAAGATATATTGAAAATAGATTGAAGTGTTGAATTGAAATAAATTAGTTTTAATTTGATATCACAAACACACAACACATACATCTAATTTATTATATCTTTTTATAGTAGTTTTTTGCAGTTTTTCGAATCTTTCAATATATGTCAATTGAGAAAAAAAGATTCATTATTTGATGAAATAATTATGAAATTATATTCTATTCACTATTATTTATACATTCGAAATAAATTTAAAAACTAAACGACAATATCTTTTATCATCAATACCATGGTAAAATATAAGTCAAATAACTATAATAACTAAAGGTAGTATCATTAAAGCACAAATTAAATATAAAATATGTTATGGATATTATAATTTAGGCGCATATATATTTCTAAAAAGGTGCGATATGTTAGCTCTCACCTAAGCATAAGAAAATGTATAATACACGTGTTATAAAACAGAATATTTCACTATATAGATAGTTAGAATTAAAAACCAGACGATCCATCTTTAAGCCTCGGGTTAATTAAATTATTTCGTTTTCCCTAAACTATTTTTAATAAAATTACGTATGCTACTTGGACCAAACTTTGTTGTAATTAAAAAGACCTCCATTAAATATTTATAAATGGTGGAAGCACCCACTTATGTTTTTAATTTTTAAGGAGTTCATTGTCTTTATTGAATTTAGAAAGAAGAAAAGTTTCTGAGACCCTTCAAGTATTAGTAAAGAAATTAATCTAAAGTTTAAAGGATATAAATCTTCATTGTGTCTAGCCATCTAGAGTAAGAAATACGAAGATAATTTCATTTTGAAGTAATTTAACGCAAACTTATTAGCAGCTCCTTTGTTCAAAATATTAAATTCTCGCACCAAATTATAAATTCTAAACGTATTATATTTGTTTAATGTATTTAAATAAACGAATCTTTTGATAGAAATTTACATGTAATTATTATTGAGCGTAAAATAAGATTAATAAACGTAAAGAAAATACACACATTGTAGGTGTAGGTATTTTAAAATGTTCAAAATTATATTAATAATGCTCTAAGCAAATTTGATCGATTGCTTAAATGAGTATCCTTTTATGAGAAATTTTCTGTGATAATCTCTGACAGCTATTTGCTTTTGAAATATCATTGTACACTTTGATTCTGGATTCAATATCATTGAATGCTACGTTTCTTTACAATACGAGTTAAAATTCACAACAAATACTGATTTGTCAACGTATCTACATCTAGGGAGAACCAGTAGGTCGATTTAACTTTCTAAAAATAAATTGAAATTATAAAATTAACCAAGTGGTCGTAGATAAAATATTTACTATTAACACCTTATAGACAATTGACAGATAAAATAAATTTATTGACAACTTGCCAATACATGCAAAGGTGTATTGTCTGCAATATTTTAAAAAGATAATTATATAAATATATGCCTGATACTATGTACAAAGAATATGACGCCTCTTCTACCTCTTCAGAGTTAGGTGGAGAATCAACACATTATTAAAGCGAAGAGTTTCCTTATTTAGCATCTTGACAAGCTTTCAGGCCAGTTGATCCTGAAGAAGCTTTCTGACTAATAACAAACGATTGAATGAACAAACGTTCATTCAACGCGTTCGCTTGAATTTTCATGAATTATTTTATAAATGTACTTTATTTATAGAATATTCATTGATTAAATTGCACCTACTTCATATTTACGGACAATAAAACGTGGCTACAATATATATATATATAGTCCCAAAATATCTCGATAATAAACATTTTGAAGGATTCAATAGCTTGCCTTATTTTTGGATTTGATACCAAACGAAATCTCGTGTTCGCCTATGTCTTATTAAAAGGCATTCTTTCGACATACTTGATCTTTATGGAGGATAAAGCGTGGCTATCTGAATAAAGATAAAATTTTATGGATTGAATAGCTCAATAGCTATAAGCTCAATATGAATGTGATACCTAGTTGTTAGACTTTACACAACATATTTTAAATACATTTTAGTGATAATTTCATTCTTTATATTTTAAAAATATAAGTTAATATCATTGACATTTTTAAAAATTAGATTCAATTTGAAAATATTGTTATATATGGTTCTGAAATATGATTATTCCCTTGTCAAATAATTCAGATAGAATTATTACATTCCGTTTTATTTCTTTATCAATGTGAATATATTTCACCTACATATTTTTCTGTCTTTATCCTTCACAAAACGATATATATCAACGATAACAATCGACAATTTCAAGCAAAAAAATCGATAATTCTAATTTTAAAAATGTTCTTATTCTAGAATATTCGTAGTTATGTCTCAAATATATTTTAATTCGATAATTAAATATAAAGGAAAGAATTCATCACAATTCGTTTCTATTCATCATCTTATATCATACTTTAGTGTTAATGTTATTTTTATAAATATTTTCCAAAATGAAATTTTTATAGTTGACTGTTTTACCTCAATGCATTTATAATAGATACAATAATGTATTTACTCAAGTAGGAGACCTTTCTCTACCGATAATTATATTTTTAACAAACGATTGTTAGTAACTTCGGCTGACAAAATATTCATAAAATAGGGTCACTCTTTTGTTCCCATTTCTGATGAAATTCCTCAAATAGAATTATTTATTTCTATTTCACACATTGGGGACCTTCTACTTCTTTTTTTAATTTCCTGAAAAGATTTTTCAATTGGCTCATAAATGTCAATTTCGACCTAATAGCATTTATTTTTATTTCTTCTTTCAGCGAAGTTAAAGGAATAATTGGAATTCCTATTTGATTTTAAACTGAAATTCCCATTTTCTATATTCAATTTTAAATTTTCTTTCATGCTAATTTTTAACGTCTAATAACTAATTATATTTGCTAATAATTTATACAATTAATTATAATAAAATTCATAATATAAATATATTTAAAATAAATAAAAAAATCTAGTGCCAATAAATATATTCGTCATTATAAATACGTATTTCGTTCAAATAATTTATTGTAGTTGAGGATTTATTATTTTATTAACTGTTTATTAATTTACCTCAGATCCATGTCAGTATCTACAATATTTGCAAGCTGTGGGTCACAGTTCCTATAGGGAAGGAGCTATGTAGCAATGTATTCATTATTCCATTAACAGTTTATTAATTTTACCTCGGATCCATGTCAGTATCTACAATATTTGCAAGCTGTGGGTCACAGTTCCTATAGGGAAGGAGCTATGTAGCAATGTATTCATTATTCCATTAACAGTTTATTAATTTTACCTCGGATCCATGTCAGTATCTACAATATTTGCAAGCTGTGGGTCACAGTTCCTATAGGGAAGGAGCTATGTAGCAATGTATTCATTATTCCATTAACAGTTTATTAATTTTACCTCGGATCCATGTCAGTATCTACAATATTTGCAAGCTGTGGGTCACAGTTCCTATAGGGAAGGAGCTATGTAGCAATGTATTCATTATTCCATTAACAGTTTATTAATTTTACCTCGGATCCATGTCAGTATCTACAATATTTGCAAGCTGTGGGTCACAGTTCCTATAGGGAAGGAGCTATGTAGCAATGTATTCATTATTCCATTAACAGTTTATTAATTTTACCTCGGATCCATGTCAGTATCTACAATATTTGCAAGCTGTGGGTCACAGTTCCTATAGGGAAGGAGCTATGTAGCAATGTATTCATTATTCCATTAACAGTTTATTAATTTTACCTCGGATCCATGTCAGTATCTACAATATTTGCAAGCTGTGGGTCACAGTTCCTATAGGGAAGGAGCTATGTAGCAATGTATTCATTATTCCATTAACAGTTTATTAATTTTACCTCGGATCCATGTCAGTATCTACAATATTTGCAAGCTGTGGGTCACAGTTCCTATAGGGAAGGAGCTATGTAGCAATGTATTCATTATTCCATTAACAGTTTATTAATTTTACCTCGGATCCATGTCAGTATCTACAATATTTGCAAGCTGTGGGTCACAGTTCCTATAGGGAAGGAGCTATGTAGCAATGTATTCATTATTCCATTAACAGTTTATTAATTTTACCTCGGATCCATGTCAGTATCTACAATATTTGCAAACTGTAGGTCACAGTTCCTATAGGGAAGGAACTATGTAGCAATGTATTTATTATTCCATTAACAGTTTATTAATTTTACCTCGGATCCATGTCAGTATCTACAATATTTGCAAACTGTAGGTCACAGTTCCTATAGGGAAGGAACTATGTAGCAATGTATTCATTATTTTATTAACTGTTTATTAATTTTACCTCGGATACATGTCAGTACCTACAATATTTGCCAGCTGTGGGTTACAGCTCCTATAGGTAAGGAGCTATGTAGCAATGTATTTATTATTTCATTAACAGTTTATTAATTTTACCTCAGATCCATGTCAGAGTATCTAGAATATATGCAAGCTGTAGGTCACAGCTCCTATAGAAAAGGAGCTATGTAGCATATTATTAATTACTTTATTAACATATTATTAATTTTGATATTTTTATATTTTATTACTCTGCGTAAACTTTTCTCATTACCTTTCTTGTATTTTATCAATTTTCAAATAGTGCTTATGTCTTATATAGATTGTCGTGTCATCCTGAAGTTTGTCTTTCCTAATTTTCTATGTTACAATATTTATACAAAGAGTTCACTATATATCTGAATAACTTAATTGATATTATACTTGGATTTATTATATATTTCTTAAAAAATCTTACTTCTATTCCTTAAACCTGAACAATAAATTCTAAATAAAATTTGATGAAGAAGTTAAAGCAAAACAATGTTTTTATTATTTAAGAAAATACAATGACGGGATGAGAAATGAAAATAGCTTAAGAAGACTAAGACGATAGCAAAGCCTGTTGAAACTAATTAGAAAAAAACAGAAGAATATCAATGAATACCGAAATATTTCAATTAAAATTGATTGATAAATTTGATGGTGAAGGATAAAAAAGGATTGGAAAGAGAACTGCAGATATAATTGTGGAATTAGGAAATGTATATGAAAAGTAACTGATGATAAATAAAATGATAGCTAAAAATATAAAGGAATGACGCCGCTGGAGACCAAGATCTGCTCAAGTGTAAAGAAACGTGATCAAAAGATTATCAATTGAAGCGTCCCATAAATACAGTGGATTTATAAAGATTTTATAATCGAATGGAATTTTTGAAAATAGTTTGAAGGTAACATTCTAAAAGTTATTTTACCGACATATTATTTTGGAGGGCAGATGGTGAAGTAATTGTAGGGTAACCATAGCAACCCACCACCGCCTGATATAGAATCGTAGCGAGAAAAACTTCAGAGCAAATATTTTATAAGAAAAGTTTAAAACATAATAAACGTTTAAAATTCGCAGAAATATTTTTTTATAGAAAGTAATTAAGTTATTTGACGAATATCAGCTTGGAATAAATTCAAGAATTGGAAAACCTTCAAATTTTGAATTTAAACAAAATAAAGATAGAGAACGAAGCCGATATTGAAATAGAATATAACAAATTAAGACTTTAAGGCGCGAATTTTTCTTTGCACATATAAAACAAACTTCTAACTGCTCTTACTGCGATATATGAAAAGAAACATTCGCGTTTTAATGTCTTAATTCGTTATATATTGATGGCGCGTTATTGCTTTGTATTAAAAATATAATATATTTTTGGATCACAATATCAGTATGTGAATTAGACAATTTTAAAAATTCAAAAGATTTTAATGACACTCTTAGTTAATTGTTACAAATATTAATGAGAAATTAAACAAAGATAAATGTGATTATTCACAATTTAGTGATAAAATATAGAAAGCTGTTCTCAGGAAGGGAGGTTACTCCATCTTGAGAGAGTCCTCCTCCATTCAAGGACAGGATCTCTCAGTTCAATGTTGAGATAATACTTATAGAGACATGTTTTGGCAGAAGCAAAGATGGCCAGGGCTTCGTCATCCAGGCTTCGCTCGAAGACCCTGAAAAAAGAGAACTGAAGATACTAGGAAAGAAATCAATATTATTATTGATATTTTATTCAACAGATGGATTATTTCTAAATATTGACCTTATTTGGAGTCGACAATATCTCAGTTTAGAAGTTTGACTTATTTACTACTACAAGGGGTTGGTGGGTTGGGGGTTGGTGGCGGATTAGTCAAAGCAGTAGATTTTCGACAGTTACTACGTTCTTTCTGAGAAAAAAATAGTCCTCAATGGCCTCTGATTCTTGCAAAAGTTCGTCCTCACCATTGAAGGCAAGTAACTAAATAGGGTTCTCTGGCACAATTTTAAGTGCAAAATTCGAACTGCTTTATACTTGTATAGACATGTGGTGAATTAGCCCTAAAAGTAGACAATTACTAGTCCACCATGATGATCATGGAGTACCTGAGTACAACCACCACTATTATTCTGCGTTTCATCAAAGTATTCCATAATAAAACATTAAAGGAACTTATTATTTTGAGTGGTTATATTCCATTACGATGTGTATAATTGGCTGGAAGTGATACTTCTAGGTTTCCTGTTGAAGGGCATGTTGGTCTGAAAACTAGAGAAATAAAAAAAAAGAGTTAGAGAAACATGGCCATGGATTGATTGTTGATTTTGTTATATTCTACCTATTCATAATATTAAAGGATTTTTATTCACATTTCAAACAAATATGTATAGCTCTAAGTGATATTTATTTTGTATTTATTATTTTATATATTTAATATATATATATATATATATATATATATATATATATATATATATATATATCGTAATTTAAACAATGTGATATGTGAGTAATAAAGTATGACGTCTTTTCTAGTCGTCTCAAAGTGACACCAACTTGCCACCGGACAACCGGGGGATCCAGAGAGGGACAAAGAAGGGGCTTTGGTCCGGATGTTGACAGTTAGTTAGGTTACAGTGGATATTTTCGAAAAAGGCCCGCTCAGTACTAGGTTCGTGGACATCTCACGGCGGCCCTCGTGGCCGCCGTTTTGGCTCCTCTCTATCCCCGCGACTTCAGGCTGTACGCCGAGCTTTCCTCTGATATTACTCAACTTTCCCCTGGTTCTGGTGCCACTTGAAACGCCATGGGAGTGCGTCTTTTGATCCCAAACCTTTTCCTTACTGTCCCGTGCGGACTTCCCTCTCTGCACGCCTTCCACTCAACCCTGACTGCTTCCAACTCGCTTGTTGGCTTACCCGGGTTTACGGCATATATATTTTATTTTTAATTAAAAAGGCATATAATGGATCAAAATATTATTTAATTCACCAATATTTCAGTTGGCTAAACGCCAACCTATATATATATATATGATATAAAGTTGAGAGGAAGGATGTTATTATTGTACCAAAGGTTACACCTACCCCTATAGAAATGCAATTTCAATAGGAGATGTGCCAGATTTGTATATTATCCTCACCAAGCTTTATGTCTTATATATAATACATCATATAAATATTTAAAATATATTTCAAAGTTGAACATATTAATAATTGAATGATATCGAGAATATCTAATAGACGAATGTGTATTACCGCTCTCTTGTCTAACTATTTTATATATGGACTCTATATATAATTCATATCATATATTATATATATATTCATGTACTATAATATTGTTACCTTTTCAAATTACATTTCAAAAATATGCACATACCAATATATAAATATATTTTTGAACGCATAGGATATATTTTATTTTATAATATATATTTATTTTACCGATAGGTGTATTGTTTTCAGGTTTGACACTAAAGGGAATCTATATAGAAAAATCAAAGGCCTATTATATTCACGGTCTAAAATTATTGTAAATATATATATATAGAAAGTGCAAAGGCATTCATGTATAACAGTGCAAGTGTCCCTAGGGGGAAATAGCTCTTTAAATTCAAATAAATAAATATATAACAGATATATATAGATAATTTAAGTTAAAAGGTGAAAATAATGGATATATATTTTCTAAAAAAGGTACTTGGATCTGTGAAAAATAAGTAATGACTATGACACAAAGTTGTTTCCATTTGATCTGAAAGAATTTGTAAATTACTTTTAAGTTTATTGTGCAATAAATAGATAAATAGGGTCAAATCTTTCTAAATATTTGAAAGATTGTTTTTCTTTCACAGATTCTGGTATCCCTTTTTATATAAATATATTTGGAAAAGTGAGAAAATGAGGTATAGAATTTAAAATTTAAACAATGCAGGTATGAAGAGATAGAGCGAAAATAATGGGTAATAAAAATATGTTTATTTTATATTTTGATATTATATTTTATATATAATATTATCACTGTATAATATTTGTATCTCTATTTCTACAATTTGTTATGCAAATATTCATGTGAATAATACCTAAAATTGACTTTATAAAATAAGCTTGTTTTGGAATGCGGACTGAATAAAGTTTAGATATAAAACTACACTTTGCGGTTGGGCCCGAAAGCTTGAAATAATTTTTTTTTCCTAAAAGACACTTATCCCTTAGACTTATAGTTTTGAACACTTTGCATGATTGTTATTGGTAGCGCTAATCCTAATACCTATTTGACAAAGGAAATCCGCGACAATATAGTTTAAACACAATGTATCAATCAGGATAATTGTAAAATGTTGATTTATTGGCCTCAATTAGCCTTATGATAAGCTAACACTTGATAGTTTGTCATTTTTAACAGAATAGAAAAACATTTTACAATTATCCTGATTGATAGATCGTGTCTGAACCATTGTAATTATTTTAGAATAAGTGATATAGGTAAAAATATTATTTAAAATAAATGAAATAAATTTACACCGAGAGAGGGTATAAAACAACTGAAATAAGAACAAATTTTGAAAATAAACAGCGGGCATTTAAATAAAAGAGTGGCAGCAGCAACAAAGAGACACAAGAGAAGTGTAACTAAGAGACATTAGTCTACACAGGTAAATGAGGAATGGGCCATTAGCATTTAGATGAGAAAGGAAATGAAGCGGGTAGCGAATGACAGTCTTACTTTACTTGGAAAATGTCTTTGTTACACGCTTCACTCCAGTCTTGCTGTAATTGGAGACATACTCCTTGTGAATCGGATCCGCTAACATTTATTTAACCCTCGTTATAGATATGGTGAATGGAATAACGTTGCTTTTTTTATTAAGTTTATAATAGTTTTATTACATAGTTACATCTAACGAATGAAAATGTTAAGACGCGAGTGTTTCTTTTCACAAATTAATAAAGCTTCTACTGTGTCCTTGAACTAATGGATAAATAATGAACTAATTTTGGGAGGGCTTGGTTCATCAGTGGTGAACTCTCCCAGCGGTTTTACCAATTCAATCTACCAGACAGCTTCGTTAAGATATAATACTGTATTTGATCAGTCTACTTTTATATGCTACACTGAAGGGTAGATTCTTAGAAATAATATTTAAGCAAACTATGGATTTTGGGAATGTAGAACCACATTTAAATAGTTATATCTATAGAATTATCTTGAATATAGAGGTTACCTGGCCGGTATACATATTTCTAAAAAAATGGACACTTTTGATAGATAAAGTTATATTTTCTTAACGTTTCAACAACAATATTTTGTCTTCGTCAGGAGAAATAAAAATAAAACATTTCGCAAGGCGTTAAAAATTATTCTTGTATTAAAAAGGTTTAACGCCTTGACAAATACTTTTTTTTATTTCTTCTGACGAGAACAAAATATATTTTTTGAAATGTTGAGAAAAAAAATTTTATTTGAACAAAGTGTCTATATTTTTAGATCTATAGAATTGATTAAATAAATATCTTGATACCCAGAAAACTTTGAAGTAGTTTTTTGTCAAAGGAAAATAATGATTGAGTTGTAGATTATATATAAATCGACAAGCTACCTAGAAACTTACCTTATTCAGTTAACCCAACCTCGGCCCGACAATCCTTCGTCGCCTGTGGGCCCAACGAGCTGTCGCTGTTCCACTTGTACTGGTCCTGTCGCTTTATCACGTCTCTAATCCGGGACGCCTTCACCATCATCCAGCTATTCTGACTTGCAGGGCTTGATTTTCGAGGAATTCGTTGATCATGTTGACTTGGCCATTCTGGCGTCTACCAAGATATAAATTTGAAATATTTCTTCGGAATGGAACTAAGGGGGGTCTAAGAAGGCACCCTTCTTAAAAAACTCTACCAAGGTGTGGGAACCTCCTTCGCTGAACAAAGGTGACGATAAAGTGCACGATAATGCAACATAATAAAAAAAAAGGTTTGGTTCCTCTTTTTGTAAATAATACTGTACATATATTTTCTTTCTTATAACTTTTGATTAGGATTCCCTAAAGATGTTTCAAATTTTAAATTCCATTTTAATGATTTTTAATATATTATTTTGAACCCAAGTTAAAGGTGTATAAATTTATAAATATTAGCGTAGTAATAGCACTAGCGTGTTTTTTTAGACATTGCCGCTACCATGGAGCAAGTCTTGTTCTATATGACGTTATTCTATTTAAACATACAGTTGTACCATATTATAAAATACTATATATACAAATAAAATAACAAACTCAGTTTTATTCAACTAGTTGTATCAAATTTTACTTTTTTTCCGAATACCATCAAATACAGTTAAAATGTCATGCTGATTGAATAAGAAGAATAAACGTGTTTTATCTTATGTTATATGCCTGCGTGTTATCTGCTACCGAAGAAAGATTTATTATCACACGTAGGTTTCAGATTTTAGGTGAAAGAGTCAATAAAATTGGATTCTTTCTGTCCGTGAAAAACACCTCTTAGGTTTTATTATAGATTTCATTGATCAGAAATACATTTGAAAGAGATTCCACTATGGTTACATGCCTGAAAACTTTTGGAATTTGAAAGTCGTTCTGATTTCTATACACAGGTATAGAGGGAGAACACCTCTATCATTTATTACAGAATATTAATTATTGAGGTTGGTTAGATTATATCTATAGGCATGTCAGAGATATAAACTTCTATAAATATAAAATATACCTTATGACTCCAGATAGAGATGCTCATATATAGAACACCTCTGAGATTTATTAAAGCTATATGAATGATTGAGATGATCTTTGATAAATTTAGTTCTATAAACATGCCAGAAACCTTTGATAATTTGAAACTCGCTATAAAAAGAATATAAATATTTGTAAATCTTTAATTAAAAAGGTATATATTGGATCAAAATATTATTTATTTTACAAATAGTTCAGTTGGCTGAACGCCAACCTTTAGCCAACTGAAGCAGCCAACTAAATATTGGTAAAATAAATGATATTTTAACCCAATACATGCCCTTTTGATTAAATATATATTTATGGATTGCTCTATTTTCAAAACGATATTGGTAAATATTCAAATGTTTCGTAACATTTTTGTCCGGATAAGACCTCTATGGTGTTTTTTGAAAGGTTCTAACGATTTAGATGCCCATTAATTGGGTTAAATCTATAGACAGTCTATATATACATTTTGTAAGCTTTAAATCCATTTTGGACCCTAGAACAATGAATTTATCAATTCATATGATTAAGATATTTCTGTCCCTAGATTCTTTCTCCCTCTCTTTGTGGGTTTATAACCGATACCAATGATTGAGTGTCTATTAATTGGACTCAAACAGTAGTTGTATTAAGATATATTACGATTTATTGATAAATTGTTCGGTAATCGGATAAAATTAGGAGAATTGAGTATGAAACCCGATCAAAGTTGATAATTGAATGTGGCACACGATCAAATAGGAAAATTTGACGTGTAATCCTATTAAATAGGAAATTTTGGTTTTGTGTAACCGGATGGAATTGAGATAATTGAGTGTAAAACCCGATCAAAGTGGAGAATTGAATGTGATACACGATCAAATTTGAAGTTGGTCTGTAACCCGATAAAATTGAAGGAATTGAGTGTGAACCCCGATCAAAGTTAAGAATTGAATGTTTAACCCGATAAAATAGAAAATTTTGATTTGTGTAACCGGATAAAATTGAGAGAATTAAGTGTGAAACCCGATCAAAGTGGAGAAATGAATGTGGCACATTATCAAATTGTAAGTTGATGTGTAACCCGATAAAATTTTAAGAATTTAGTGTGAAACCGATCATAGTGGAGAATTGAATGTGGCACACGATCAATTTCAAAAATTTGAAGTGTAACCCGATTAAATTCGAAATTTTGGTTTTGTGTAACCGGATGGAATCAAGATAATTGAGGGTTAAACCCGATCAAAGTGGAGAATTGAGTATGGTACACGATCAAATTGGAAGTTGGTGTGTAACCTGATAGAATTGTAAGAATTGAGTGTGAACCCGATCGAATTGGGAGATTTGGTGTGATTTCCGATTAACCATTAAAGAATTAGTATGTTACTCAATCAAATTGGAAATATTAGTGTGAAACCTTACCGATAAAATTGGAAGAATTGAGTGTGTGTGTGTGACACACATCCAATCAAATTGAGAGAATTGGTGTAATACCTGATCAATTAGAAATAATTTGTTTGATACACTCGATCAATTTGTAAGAATTTAATTTGACATTTGATCAAATTGAAAGAATTGATTGATACCTGATAAAATCAAGAGTTTTTTTTTTGTTACACCCGTTCAAATTGGGAGAATATTAAATAGAATTGGAACGTCTAGAAACAAATCAATCGGAAAAAAAGATGTCATTTCAAACTTCGAATAAAAAGCATGAAAAATAAAGTCGAAAAAACGAAAAACAAAATGAACGAACTATGACACCATGAAATATCAGAAAGAAATACAATTGTTTGGGATAAAAAAAAGTATAGATAGTTAGAGTCCATATAAAGGGGCTTCACAGTTTAAATTAGCTTTTCAGATATCTTGGTGTGGTTTCAATTGCGATAAACCAATGGGAAAGGTTTATTTATGAACTAAATGTAATTGTAGCGTTTCTAAAAGGTCCGAGAGTCCGTGGACCCCAGTCTCGGAGGACCCCTATACTTAAAGGAGTAATAAGTTGCAAGGAAGTCCAATTTCACGCTCTCCTGCTCCCAATCAATCGACTCTGTATCAATTCTTTATGCCACACTCCTAATTGTTACCACACTACTTTATCTCTAAATAACCTTTACTTATCTATTCAATTAAATAGCAATTCTTCCAATTAAATATATATTCGTTCCTTTAGTTACTATCGTATATATATTTGATATTATTGCCACATGGAAAATTAGGAAATAAAACTTCAGGATTACACTGCGATTTATTTGAGGTAAGAATAAACTATGAATGAAAGGATAGGTAATGAGGGAAATTTACAGAGTAGCATAAACATCAATTGGAAATTATAATATTTAACCCTCCCGATAAAATTAGAAGAATTGAGTGTGACACACACACCCAATCAAATTGGGATAATTGGTTTGATTTCCGATCACCTTTAAAGAATTAATATGCTACCCAATCAAATTGCAGGAAATCTATTCGACACTCGATCAAATTGAAAGAATTGGTCGATACCCGATAAAATCAAGAGTTTTTTTTTTTACACCCGTTCAAATGATACTCTGTTATTAAAATAATAAATACTTTACTACAATATAATTGATATTTTTCTGTCCGGAGAATTACTCAGGTATTTTTCTGGTTCTGTTAAGTAAGGTACCTATCCTTTAAAAGCCCGATCTTAAGGTATGACCGCTAATTTTTTTTTTAGAAAGAGTTTTGAAGTAGAGCGAGGAAAAAGGATCAAGGGGATAAATATAATATATTATTGTTACGGCGCTTTAAATCCATTGTTGTTTACGTACAAGAGTTCTAAATAACAAGAGGGGTTCTATGTAGATACAGATTAGCGCGAAGAGCTTTATTAAATTTCTATTAGAATCATGGATTAGATGCACTTGTCTCGAGAGTCCGCCACCAGAAGGATATTTCTTGCCAACAGCCAGCTATCGTCCAGGTCGGGCAAGCTTCTCTGGCACCCTCTTGCAGGATCATCCACACGGCTACACTCGCGAAGACAATTTGACGCTTCCTCTAATTTCGCCAATGTCACCAGACTGTCTGTTCTCCCCCACCTGTGGGGGATGTGATAGAAGAGAGAGAAATCAGATAAATATTATTTTACATGAAAGTTGCATACATGTTAGAACACTATCTGAATTTTTACATAATTTTAGAATAAAAAATTATAAATAGGTAAGTTCATTATATTTTAGAAATGATAATTCCATAGAAATTCCAAGTTATGATAAAATGGCGATATATATATTTTAGTGGCTATTGTAGGCTGCTTTTAATTGAATTATTTTTTTTCTTATTCTATAATTGTTTGAATAAAATTAAAACAATGAAATCAATCAAATAAATCACTGTATCAACAACATATTTATTAACAATCAAATTAAAATTTTCTCTCCATTGAATTAAATAAAACGTATTTTTCAAACTTAATTCTAATGACATTATGTGGGACCGAGTTTGTTGTTGATACACATTAAAATGTTATAATACTTCGAAAAATATTTGCGTTCAGCCAACTGAAATATTGGTAAAATAAATGATATTTTGATCCAATATATGCCTTTTTAATTGAAGATTTATTTATGGATTGCTTTATTTTCAAATTTTATATACTTATTTTGAAATTATGAATATAGTCAAGGGGCGTGATAATATTTTTACAGATTATTAAATAATTTTAGATAAATTTATATTTATAAATAAGGCATATATTTTACTGAATGAGATCTATATACAATATATGTAATTTAAACCATTTATTGAATAGTCATATATTGTCCTTGAGCATTAAAATATTGTTAGGGCCACTCATCATTTCAGAAACCTAAAAGCTGTTACACTAGTTAAATCTAGACTGCTTTAGTATGCATTGAATTGTATTGCAAAGTTCACCCTGATATATTTTTAAAATAAACTTTTTTTGCATTTCGAGTTTTATCTTTCAAGTAAAAAAGAAGATATGAGAAAGAGAATTAAATTTAAAATTATTGTATATATATGTATAGACAAATGTAAAAACATACATGTATTACATCGCAAGTGTCCTTAGGGGGACATAGCGCTTCAAAATAAAATAAAATAATAAAAAAAAAGAAAATTATATTTCACTTCAGGAAAACAAACCCCCCTTATGTCCATAGGTTCCCTAAGCATCCCTAAGTTACCTCCATTAGAAAAATTGCGAAGGGTATATAAGAAAACCAATCCAATACAATGGTAGAGCGGCCTATAGATTAATTTGGCGAAACCGCTGAGAGGGTTTACCACTGACATGAGCTATGCCCTAAAATTCAATAATTTTTATCGTTGCAGTAAGGTATGTAGGAATTTTATTTAATGATATCATCAAGAATATAAACTCCGCATTTGCCGGTCCCAAGCCCGGATGAAAAAGGAGGAGGGGGAGCAGTAACAAGCTCACTAAAAAACCTGGGCTCAACTGGCCCGGCTGATAGTACCCTGTAAGGGCTCCTAATCCAGGGATACATGATGAGTAGCGTATGTACTCCATGTTAGGAGCGGCTGCACATGGTGTCTGTTCCTCATGTTAGAGGAGGCCATTTTTTTGGAGCTAAGTCGGCCTGCCACTAAGTAGTGCTCTTGATGACAAAGGCAGACGCATTCTACCTCACCCAGTGTGGAGATAAGAAAAAAGAAGACGATCAAAAATATACGTATTTTTTTCCAGTAAATATAATTGTTACAAATTCGAAAAATATATATTGTATGTTTCTATTCAATGTTGGTATTCGAAATGGTTTATAAAATAATGTTCAAAGAGAGAAGATTAATATTGTTAATATATTAATATATAATAAATTATATAAAAACTTCATACGTTTTTTTTTTTTGATAGTGTATAAAACTAATAAATAAAACGACATAGAATATTTTTATATGAATTAACTATAATAATTCCGAATACAATAAATATATAGAATTACTATTTTTTAAATATCTAGTTGAATAAGAAATAAGAAAGGTCTACCTTCCTATATATTCATTTCTTTAGCAAAAGAACGTTAAAACACAAGTTATTTTAATTGAGCGCACAAAGCCAACTTTCTAAAAGATGGAACCATTAGAATAATGAATTTCCACGTCAATTACTAAGTTTCTTCTAATTCTTTTGATATATCGTTTTAGCCAAATGGTCATTTGAATACAATTTCAGAAATTAGCTTGAAATATAGATTACTTAAAAATTGATAGAATGTGAAATGAAACAAATGAGTTATTTTTGTCATTAATTAGTTTCATGTATATTGCTATTAATCTTTTGGAAAATTTAGGTGAACGTGAGAATAGCCACTTATATAATATATATATTTTATTAATTAATATTTTATATTTGGTTCATATTAATATGATGCAATATAGCTCTATCTGTTATAAGAATACATATAATCTGTATAAACTATTTTTACACATATGTTGCAAAAAAAAAAACAGACGCGTCAAAATAGTTTATATTTCTGATACAAAATATATTAGTTATTATCTGAAATTGTGGCCAATCTCACAGGCTTATGTTCAAAACATTATACATAACAATTTTTATAATCTATCTCAAATTAAAAAAAAAAGTGAAATATATACACTCGGTTTCATATTGAAGTAATTGAATCGTAGAGAACCGTTAAATAAAAATATACTTATGCCTTTAAAACGAGCCTGGAAATATTACGGGAATGTTCAGTCATCTCCTGATGGACACAGATCTATCCGTCTCACCAACGTAAGTGGCAGGGCACTGTTCATTTGAGACGGAGTAGACTGCGCCCACAGAACGAAGGGGGTCAGGAGGAGCTGAGGACCTAGTATGAGGATGACGGAGGGATGAAAGAAGGTTCGGGGAGTTTTTATATATGGTACGGATGCCATAGGAGTTAAGTTTTTTTGCTATATGAACTGAGAAGGGGAGTAAGGGAGAAAACACAATGATCTGTATGTCATGGAAGGATTAGAAGATGTAGGTGTATAAGTATATTTATTAATGAAAGAGAGCGGAAAAGAAGCTGCGGAGAGCTGGGTTATGATACGATTTCTTTCTATTGTTTTAAAGATGTCTATGGAACAATGGGTGAATATTCTTTTTGTAAGAGTTCTAACAATTTTGATTTTATGGGAGGTAGGACAGTGATAATATTGTAGTGAGTGTAGCGGGGGGGGGGGGCATTGTTTCTTTTTTTTGATAAACTGTAGTGTTAAATGAGGATGGGGTGCGGATAATTAAAATATCTAGGAATGTGATAACATGGTTAGTTTCAGTTTCTAGAGTAAAGGAAATATCCTGGTTGTAATTATTAAGGGTTAATAGTATGAAGCTCTCCTGACCTTTTTTGCATATACAGAAGATATAATCAATGTATCTTCGCCAGAACTGAATTTCTCTGGAGAGGGTATGGGTGATCCAATCATCTATTCTAGTCATGACTATTTCAGCTAAACGATAAATAATAGTTACCAACAATAGGTGCTTTATCCATTGTTAAAGCCTAACGTAAAAATAGAAAGGATATCTCATTTATTTGCTTCTATTAGCATGATGTAATATATATTTATTGTTTCCTATATTCAACATGTAAATAATAATATATATTTGATATCATTTGTACTCTTTTTAGTCAGGATGATACAAAGACGACAACTGAGTTTGTGAATGATTATAGAGCTTTATTAGAGTCATTTTGAATGGAAGAACTTGCCTTTAACTTCTGCTGTCAGAAGGACAATAGACACTGTAAATGCCACTCTTGCGAAGTGTCCCGCTCCACACACAGGTCCTCGTCTGAGCAGGACGGTACTGACTTGTAGACTGATCCGCTGCTACTGTAAACCAACACCCTCTTTCCTATATCCACTTTCTAAACAGTAATCCGATCCGTTAAGTTCAGACACCAACTCATCCTGGTAAGCCTCAGATTTTCTCCACGGTCACACAACACAACTGCTATATATTCAACTCTGATTTGAAATTGTCTTCATATTTTTTAATAAGGTAAACGTATGTGTTGTACCATAAAGCTTGATTTTGATATTGATAAAAGAATTCAAAAAGAGGTTTCTCTACTAAAGTTTTATTTGAATCGTTTTCTTATTCAACTAGTCATATTTTTCTTTGAAACTAATGAGAGACTGTGTGGTACAAATTTTAATTACATAAATAAATATTGATTAGAAAAAAAGGAAAGGCTGGGTTAAATCAAGTTCACAATAATATTTATATCTAAAAACACAATACACTATATATATATTTCAAATAATTCTGTTTTCCAATATATACGTATATATATATATATATATATATATATATTCACACTATATATATAAACTAATGTATATTATATATATAGCATTAGAGCGTATTGTATATTTATATTTTATAAATACTTGTGAATCGAATATACAAAAAAAAAAAGAATATTGCAGATCTATTTCATTTTTTTTTTGTGAAAAATCCTAAATAAAGAAGTGAAGGTAGATATTCAGATTATGCATATATATTGAGCGATATATATTTCTTGTTTTTAATTGAAACAACATCCTATTGTTTTTACTGAGATGATTAAATATTAGGAGGGCCTGGCTCATTAGTGTAGAACACTCGCAGTTGTTAATTTTTTTATTCAATTTAGCTGTTATTCCATCGTGGTAAGGACAGTAGAGGTTTGTTTTATGTGTAAAGGAAACATTCATAATTTGAGGATTGTTTTCATGTACTAAAAGCGGCACTTCCCCCTTTAAAAAGGCAATATTACAAAGAATATTTAATGGGAGAGTTGCCTTTTTTAATACATATAAATATCCTTTATATATATCTATAAAAATGAAATCCAAAATCAATGTTTGTTATCGTGTTGAGCAAAATATACAGAATCAATCATTATGAAATTTCGCCTGTAGGTAGCCGAAGATTTCGTTTAACATATAGGCAAATAACTAAAAAGATTAATGTCTATTTAAAAAAAAAATTAAAACCACTGGTCGCGACGATAAATGAATTTGATTGGTTAATAATTTTACACGTAGTTTGTTTACACGATGAATGTTAGTCTGTTTACACGATGAATTCTTTTAAAAGGTAAGATTATCCAATCGCCGTTAAACTTTAGAAAGTTATTTATTTTACTACTGGGAGGGTTTCTGGTTTAAATTTGATTTGAAATAAATATTTTTTGCAATTTTATTTGCAAATTTTCTACTTTCACTCGCAAGCAGCGCCTCTAGCGGCGTCTGGTGAAATTATATTTATAAATTGTAACAATGCTTGAAATGTGTTCCAAGTATAATAAATTCAATATTTAATTTGAGGATTCAGTAATATAATATTCCAATGACGTTGTTAAAAAAAATAATATTAATTTCAATATTAATATAAATTTGAAGAAAATAGCTTATTTAAAAGTTAATAAATGTTTTGAAAAATGTATGTGTTTCAAAAATATATTTAAACGCATATAACAATATTTATATACGTTTTTAAATATATATATATATATATAGGTAGATTGGATGTTTTCTAGAATCTTTTTAACAAATATTCGTTAGGAAAACTTTTACTCGGGTAAAAACCGGGCGAAGCCGGGAACATTCGCTAGTATACCATATATGCATATCTTTTTGACAGATCTTGTTCTTTCCTTTAACTTTAAACATTGCAGAAACTTGAGATCTTCAAATCTACAGGTTTGATAATAATTTTTGTAAGATTTATTTTTTCACATATCTCACATTGGAATCCTTATTGTTTCAATGAATATTTCAATAATTAAATTCAAGAAATTTGCAATTAACAACTTTTATCAATATAGAGACAATTATTTTAATATTTTTACGCTTTTTTATAAGAAATTAAATAGATTAAAATCGAATTTTAAAGAACCAAAAGAAATTTTGTAACACCTTTCTACTCCCATCGCCTGCAGAAAAGCAAACAAAGTTTACAAGACAACCGAAAGTTTTATCCAGACTCAAACAGACTTTGTTTGCTACAAAAATACCGATTTATACCCGAGTATTCTTTAATCTTCATGAAAGTCTGAAACTACATCCAGAATATTTTATATTGAAAATGATTTTTATTGTATATATATACTGAGATTTGAAAATAGAGCGATCCATATTTAATTCATTAGATAATAAAAAGGCATATATTGGATTTAATAAAATATTTATTTTGCCAATATTTCGGCTGGCTGAACGCCAACCTTTATCGAGGTATTACATTTTTGTATACACAAACTCAGCGCCGCATAGTGTTATAATATCACATTTGAAATAATTTAAAAAACAAAGTAGGTGGTGAAAATATTTTTTTCATGAACAAATTGTTCCCCACCTACTTTGTATTTTAAATGATTTCAACTGTGATATTATAACACTATGCGGCGCTGAGTTTGTGTGTACAAAAATGTAATGCCTCGATAAAGGTTGGCGTTCAGCCAGCCGAAATATTGGCAAAATTATTATTTTTTAATTATTTTTTTTATTATATAATACTGATAATTGTAACAAATAAATGTACTTATATGAGTTTCCTTACAATAATATTCATAAAATAATATCTCTAAGGTTGATAATGATGATAAAGATAAAAGTTATTGAATGAGAGGGCTTGGTTCATCAGTAGTGAACCCTCTCAGCGGTTTCGCCAAGAGGGTTCACTGATGTTGCGCCAAACCCTCTCATTTAATAACTTTAATCATTGCAGTAAAGTCTGTAGATATATTATTTGATAATATTATTAAGAATAAACACATTGCAGTACATTTATTTGTTACAAATTTTATCGATAGATACGCAATTGAATTTATAAATTTAATATACTGATATACAAAATCTTTTAATTACGTATCTTTCATAGAGAGATGTGATATGTCTTGGATTTTAAAAAAACCCATCTTTACAGAGTAAATTTTCATAAATATAAGAAATATTTTTAAAATTTCTTTATTTTATTATTATATCCTATATTATTATTATATTTAAATATGTTTAAAATAAAAATATATGCAACAAAAATTGATGTTATCATATTTATATGAATATACAAAACGTTATAATTCCGTATCTTTCATAGATAGATATGAGAAGTCTTAAAAACCCATATTTATACAGTAAATATTCGTAAATGAAAAAATATTTTTATAATTTCATTGAAATATATACAGCAAAATTTTATTTCATTATTATCATACTGATATACAAAAGGTTATGATTCCGCATCTTTCACAGATAGATGTGAGACATATGTCTTGGGTTTTAAAAAAATCCATCTTTATATAATAAAAAAATATAAATTTAACGAATATTGTTAACATTTCATTAATATGTATATTATATAATCTAAATTGCAAATATTTTATTTTTCAAAAACATATATTTTATTATCATCATTGATTATTCTTTTATTTTTGACCGTAGATTTAGAATACTTTTAATTTTTGTTGTAAATTTTTATATAGTTAACCTACCTATATTTTATAAATCACGAATATAGAATTCATTTTATAAATTATATATTAATACGATAAATAATTTTATGTGTAATTATCTACAAGTAATTCAAAATAAAAACTACTTGATAAGTGAATAATTTATTTCCTATTTTCACGACTTCACCTTCAATTCTCTATCTTTTTCAACAACAAAACAAAATACTCATAACACACACACACACACACACATATATATATATATAGTGGACCCTCGGTTTACGAGCACTTTGGAGTACGAGCTTTTCGCAGTACGAGCAAATTTTTTTTAAAAATTTTACCTCGGATTACGAGTGAAATTTCGCATTACGAGCAACTCGTGATGGTTGCCCGTAATCGTGATGGATGAAAATTCACTGGGATCCCTCCCTTCAGATCAGATTCGGGAAATATGTAAAATGTGGGAAACTGTGCAATTGTTCGTGGCAAGAAGAATTGCCCGAGTTTCAATTATTAAAAATAAGAAATTAGTATCGCACTACGAGCGTTTTGGAGTACGAGCATGGCTCTGGAACGGATTATGCTCGCAAACCGAGGGTCCACTGTATATATAAATTTGTTTTTTCTTCAAATATACATTTCAAATTGAATATATCTCTTTCAAATTATTATATTATTCACCATTATATGTTCACCTAAAAGATAATAATATTAAAAATATAATAGTTCAATCAGAATCTAGTTTAATTCCTAATATAATTTTTATTTATATATATGGTTTTGGCATAATTATATATATATAAGTACATATGAATTTTATGTATATATTAGATAATAAAAAAGGCTTATATTGGATTGAATAAATGTATATATTTGCAAATATATCGGTTGGCTGAACGCCAAACTGTATCTAAGCATTACACTTTTGTATAAAGTTCGTTTTAGCGTTTGGGCTACCGAAATATTGCAAAAAAATCCTTTATTCAATCCCATATATTCCTTATTATCTAATGATTTAAATATGGATTGCTCTATTTTAAAAATATGTATAAATGTATACATACACCTAAATATATTGAAATAATAACAAAATCGCTTATTATATACAAATTCTAAAATTTTTAATATATAAGAGATGTTTAATAATATTTGAAAACAAAAATAAAAACGGAAATTGCATTTCCTCAAGTTTAATTTGAATAATTAGCGTGTTCTCTCAAATATATTTCTTAAAGAATAACAAGCAACAAGCAATTAATCTCTCAGGTAATTAGTTAATCTTACCAAATTTATTGCTGTGCTTTCCACTCCTTATAATTCAAAAGTAATTAAAAGTTTTATTTTATCGTTTTTTTTTCTGGTTGAATAATTTATCATGAACTTTCACAAATAATTTAAGGATTCTTTGATTTAGAATTTATAGTATATATATATAAATTATATTGGTTATAGTGGAGTTTAGATAATTATTCTTAAAATAATTCTCAAATTAATTACTTGTAATATATGAATTATTCTTATTTCCAATATTTGTAAAGAAATTATCGATTTTAAAAATTGTTTTATTTTTATTTTAAGAAATGAGTGCTTTATTTTATTTTTCTAACAGTGTATATATACCCATATGGTAGTTTCTGAATCGAAAATTTTATTTATTTGTTCTTTTTTTTCTTTGTTTTCTCTTTACCTTTTTTGTTATTATTCCAAGTTCGACTGATTCCTGTAATAGGGCATTAGGCCAAAATGCTTATGTATGTGATTGTTTTAACTGATATTATTTTTCTGATTAAAAGAAATACAAAAAGATCTAAAACCGGGCTTGAGACCGGAAAAACGGCCCGGCTTCAAAAGTATCAAGTTCTACGCGCTTGATATCCTAATATGATTGAGTTAATATAAGAATGAATACCTTTCTAAGTGGTATGCTTTCTCTGTGTGTCAGAGAACCTCAGTGCGACCGTCCACCCGCCACGACAAGCCATCGAGGCCGGCGGCACGGCGGTGTTCAACTGTTCCGTGCGCGGCTACCCCGTCCGGACGGTCAACTGGCTAAAGGACGGACGACCAGCGACCGGACCCCGTGTGGAGGCGCTACAGCCTCGCGGGCTCCGGGTGCGAGCGGTACGGCGCGAGGATCAGGGCATCTACCAGTGCTACGTCCTGGGTGAGGGACGAGATTCTGCGCAGGGGTCAGCTCTTCTTCTGTTAGCCGGTAAGTGATCTGCAACCTGGGCTACAGTTAGGACTATAAAGCCATACCTAGTTGGTCAATTAGTCGGAGTGAAAGTCAGTCTGGGTTACTGTGGAGAATGGCGGAGGTGGTAGGGCTTGTTCCAGCCTCCACACCACTTCTTGAAAGTTATGCATATTCAACTTTCTAAATAGCACTTTAAAGAGAAGGAAGTTACCTAATTTTACGATTAAAGTTTAGATTTTAATAAAGAATACCACAATCTGAAAATTTGTGTAGTGAAAATAATTATATATCTTAATCGACATTTTGGCTAATATGTTTTTTTCGTCGTCGGGAATGAAAATCAACAAAGAAATGTAATCAAATAGATGCTACAGTTTTCTGAAGATGAGTTTCTTCATTGACCGTAATTTCAAGCTTTCGGGCATATTTGCCCTTAACAGGGAGAACATAGAAGGGAAGAGATGCCCGAAGCTCGAGATTAAGTTTAATAAAGAAAACCATTTCTGGAATCCTGTAGCATCTTTTTGATTAATATATTCAGGAGATTTAAATCAATTTATAGAGAAATGTTATATAGTCAGAAAAATTTCAAAATCGAACTTCAATCTTATTTCCTGACATACAGCACACACAAAGTGACTATAATATTCTCTAGATAAAACTGAGTAAAATATATTATTTTACTATGAAATGGCGAAATTTCTTTTTATACTATGATAGGTAGCCAGAAGGAAAAATTGCAGTTTCAATAGAAATAATTTTCTTAAAAGGAGAAACCATTTATCAAGTTCGGTATCAAATGAATTGTAATTTGCTGTTTATAAATTAACTATATAGAAATTATAAATTACTTCCTTATTTGTTCGGAGGTCGAGGGAAAGGTGGAATAAAGTGTAAAACCCATCGAGTGTCCTTAGACACAACACGCGATCAAATCCCGCATTTGGCAATTTTTTCTTAATAAAAAAAATAATAAAAATGCTTCTTTGGCTCTCTATTTTTGAAGATGTCTAACCCTACCAACGAGTGAAAGTAATCTAACAAGCCTCTAGCACACTTTTAATTGAAAAGGTCGAACTTCTTTTTACATGTGCAAACATGTGGTGCACTTGCATTAAGAGCAGTCGCTAACTAGCCACCATGATTATTATGGCCTGTAAACACGTGTACTTGGGATGTATAACACATATATCTCACTATTTGTCTTATATGTCGTATGAGGTTTGAAAATTCGTTTTTATTTTTATTTTATTAAATATTCCTATATTTATATCTTTCACTATACTTTTTTTTATTATCCCTAGTACATGTGGTGCAGGCCTTGATAATTATGGTGGATGGTTAGCGACTGCCTTTACTGTAAATGCACCAAATGTCTAAGCATATGAAAATCAGTTAGACCTTTGTACTTACATTTTTCCGAAGCCCCGTTTGGTTATTTTCACTCGCTGGTTGGAATGTACGTATTATACATATTCTATACTAATACAAGTACACGAATACTTGTATTTCACACTTAGATTTTGTATTTACTACAATTTGGATACATTAAATCGAGGTACATTATGGCGTAAAAGAATAAAACATTTTATTCGAAAAATAATTCACACATCCGTTGCCAGACGCGCTAACGCTGATGTTGTCAACCGAGGCACGTACCATGTCTGTAGATTATAACCAGGTGCCGACACTATTTTGCAACACCATTTATGCACTCTAATAAATTAAAACTTGTATATTCAACAAAATTTTAAATGCGGTTGATTACTAAAAAGGCAACAACAGAATGAAGATTTAGCTATATAGGCAGGAATAATATAAATATTGATACCTTGGCATCCCGAGAGATAAGATCATAGCTAAGATAATTTCATATGAAAAACACCTAGTTCGGTACAGGTCTATTTACATGTGATACAGGCAATATATATAATATAAAGGGCAGATTAATGAGGATAAGTCTATTCAAAATCGCGAAAGATTAGGTAGAATTAGGTAGAAGTAAATATAGTGTGGCTGGAGGTTAGTAATTAAGTACCATGATTGGCATCATGCGGCGTTTTATTTATTACATATGTACTCCTGTAGAAGGGCAGAGATGCCCGAAAGCTTGACACGGTTTAAATGAAAATATACTCATCTCCGGAAACATTTTTAATTGTTTAATATAGAGAGACTATTGATGTAATTTTTCCAAGAGAAATAATGTCTATAAAAAGCATATTCCGTCTTAAATTAAACTTCAAATCTAGACGCCATCTCAGTTTAACAAAGCTGGTGTTGTTTGTGGCTTTGTCACCCTTCCAAGGACGCTAGTTTGCAGCGTAGGTCAATAGATGAATTCTTGTTTTGAAATTTAATTTGACGAGAGAGGCGCCCTATAAATTTTATAGGAAACTATTGTATATAAATAAGCTGTAAATTGAGCTAATAATGATAATAATATTGGCAATACGATGTTATCTCATTTATTTTTCCTGATAGTATCACAATCGTTAAAAAGCAATGCAGATTGGAACATGAAAATAAATTCGGATCCTAGACTACAAGAAAACGTGCTATAGTCTCTTTAGGAATAGTTCGCCATAGACTGGGGTTACAATTGACAATTAAAAATAGTTTGCCATAGACTGGGGAGTGAGTATCCATTGAAGAAAGCCTCATGAAAACACACAGACCAGAAGAGAAAAGGTCAATTTAATTTACTTTTTCATGAATATAAAATATAAAAATCGTATTAAATTATTTAGAAGACATTTTTGAAATGAAAACAAATGTAGTATACCTTCAGTAATAGCTGAAATAAATTCCTTAGTTCATTAATACCATGGTCTGCCTATCCCATGTGTATTTGGGATACATAATTTTTCCACATAATCCGATATAAATTATGATTTATAATTATGATTCATAATAACTTAAGAAAATTTTTAAAATTAATTTTAAATTTCAACGTAAGCGAATATTTTGCTTAAAAAATTTTCGACCAAAATATCATCACAGAAAATATTTTGTGCAATAATATATCAAATTCATTTCTAGAATATTTCTACTTTTAAAAATAATATTTTTCTTTGTCAACAGAGAGACACAAAAAAGAATATTTTTCATATATAAAATCATATTTCTTTTTTCTAGGTTTATCATATAAAACATGCTATTTCACACACACACAATAACCATTAAAATATCTGAATAATTTATATATGCTTCACATTTTTCATTTTCAATCTATAAAGCTGAAAGCGCGGTCGGGATTTGTTCGAGAGGGGGGAAATAAAGCAAATGTCAGCAGACGAATAAAAGTACCCTCTTCTAGCAGCCGAATATCTATCTATCCACTAACTAAGCTGGTTACCTGGCAACGGATTGTCCAATCAGATGCGGTTTCTCTGATCACATGACTCTTGTAGTTAGAGATCCTTACATTTTTATTTTATTGAGGAGTCGAGAGTGTGACACATATTCTGTTTTTTTATATGTCAGATTTTTGAAGATTTTTTTTGTATTGGAATTGTTTGTTTAGGGAGAAAGAGAAAAATATTGTTTTTACATATTGTTACTTTAAGGCTATTTATATATTAGAAATTTACTTTTTGAAAGTTATTTTTGAATAGTTATTCATTTGATATATAAAATGTGACTTTATATTATAATTAAAACATTATAAATATGTGATAATAGTTTATATGAATAATATATTAGATATTAATTCAAGGCAGAAGATTATCATTATGTATACATTTGTTTGATAAAAAGTTAATAATAATAGTTAATAATAAAAGTTAATTATAGATGCAAATTTATCTGTGATTTTACTTATAAGATTAGAAATAATTTGAATATTGAATATAATTAGTATGGTATTAGTAAGTTTTATAGATATTGGTTAATTCTATCTCTTCTATTGAATAATTCTGACTTTGCTTAGACCTTTTAAAGATACCCCAAGAATTAATTTTATTGATTTACATGAAAGAGAACAAAATAAAATAATAACTTATACCAATAGTAAACAAAAATCTTATATTATTTTTAGTGTAAGCGCTTATTTTATTGTGATTTTAACACATACTCTGTGGTAACAATTAATAATTAAACTTTATTTATTATATTTATTTATTTATTATATTACAAAAACAAACATTCAATTTCCGACAATTAGTTTGAGGGAATTTTATTAAATTCTTTATCGATTTCCCAATTTTTTATAAGGGTAAACACTAACAGTGAATAACAGAGGCTAAAACTCTCAATCATTATCATGGCTTCTCCCTGGTAAATTTGGTATAAGTTTAAATATTGGTATGAACATTGGAATTTAAATATATCAAGTATATTTTGTATAGAATAATTTATTGATATTATTTGATATATATATGGAAGCAATGGTCGCCTTTCCCGTCAAAATAAACGTCAGAATCTGACGCCACCTATTGACCGTCGCCGCAACTAGCGGCATCGGGTCGGTGACAAAGCCACAACACCAACTTTTGCAAACTGATAAGCCTCCACCTAGAGACCATGGTTTCGGGCTGATGGTCCTCGTCAGTCTAGGGCGGACTTTATTCCATGAGATCCACACGGGATCTAATGGAATCCTCACGGGAGAGGCGACCATTGCTTCCATGGATTAATTTCCTCCCGGCAAATTTTCCATCTATGTTTTGCCAATAGATTTGGCCCAGCCACATTGCCAGCAAAACACCTCTTTGGTAGATTGTGAGGATTCCATCAGATCCCGTGTGGATCTCATGGAATAAGTCCGCCCTAGACTGACGAGGGCCATTAGCCCGAAACCATGGTCTCTAGGTGGACGCTTATCAGTTTGCCAAAGTTGGTGTTGTGGCTTTGTCACCGACTCGATGCCGCTAGTTGCGGCGACGGTCAATAGATGGCGTCAGATTCTGACGTTTATTTTGACGGGAGAGGCGACCTTGCTTCCATGGATTAATTTCCTCCCGGCAAATTTTCCATCTATATATATATATATATAAATGATATACACACAGCTTTATTAAGACAACCGGTCTTATACAGATTCAACAAGGAAGAAAGCATAGATGGTGTTCCTATACTACAGGAAGCACAGAACCCAACAACAGCATTCAGGTCCGACGCAAGGCAAACTGGTGTACCGTGACACTATGCTTAGCGTGCAGCAAAATTTACAAGATAAAATATCAAATAGTTTCTAAAATATCTCAAAAATTTCAAAACAACTTCAAAAAGCTTCATTAAGAACTTTTGGTCTTATACATATTTTCCGAGTAGAACAGTAATAGTAGCAATAATCAGAAATGCTATATTTATACATATAAAGTGATATTTAATTTTGTCGTTGAGGTTCTTTAGTTGAATAAATCTTTATTGTGCGTATTAATTTCCAAACCCTATAAAATATGAAATTAATATCTTCTGTTTTAATTTATGCATTATTTGATATTTTCACCAAACTTGTTTAATAGCTGTATGCTTCTTTATTTATTTCATCATTGCTTCTACTTTACATTTTTGAGAATTGTGAGGAGAAATGGTTGTAATCCCTTCTAACCAGGAGCGCTAGCTCGGTCGTTTTCAGCTAAACACATAGAAGTTATTATAAAGCAATAACTTCTATGTGTTTAGGTGAAAATGAACGAGCTAGCTTTATATATGCGTATATATATATGTGTGTGATTAGATAATTAAAGCATGATTGTTTCTCTTTCAAGTGGAACAAACTTCTACTGTCCGTACTGTGATGTAAAAATAGTGGTAGAGCTTGGCTCATTAATGGTGAACCCTCCCAGCGGTTTAACCAATTTAATCTACCAGATAGATTCTTAGCTTTAATACTAAATTTACGATTTTGTCTACACTGCGTGACATTGAAAATGGAACACCAAGAAATAGTGGGCAGAAAATTATGCAAATTTCAGGGTAGACGCGCCTAACCGAGTTATGCAAATGATGTAAAATGCGCAGCTCTCGTGCGCACATGGAGTAAGATATAAGGGAAGGAACTTGCAGAAAGGACAGTATTCGTGTCGTTATTTCTTCAAGGAAAATCATTGTAGAAATTTTGTTCTTGTGTCAAAAGACACGTGTAATACCAGAGAATGCCAGGTCATCGTAAACGGAGGCAGTTCAAGCAGACAGACGCTTTTACGAGGGGCATGGTGATCGGACTGAAAAGGGCAGGTTGGTCCATACGTCAAATCGCAGCTGATACACACCTTGGTGCGTCCACGGTGCACCGACTGTGGAGAAGATGGTTGGAACAAGGAAATGTGGCAATTTATAGGAATGCCGGTGCAACCAGAGTGACGTCAGCACGTGTGGATCGGCGTATCCTTCGACAAGCAGTGGCGGCCCCACAAGCCACTTGTACCGCCATCCTGCAACATGTGCAAGACACCCTAGATCATTCCATCTCGACCAGAACCATTTCCCGTCGATTGGTTGCTAATGGCTTGCACTCATGCCGTCCGCTAAGAAGACTGCCATTGACCCCACCGAATAGGCGCCAACGTTTGGAATGGTGCCGGCTTAGATCGACGTGGATGACGGAATGGCACAGGGTCGTGTTCTCAGATGAGTCGCGTTTCTGCTTGTCCAGTGATAGTCGCCGTGTACGCGTGTAGCGTCGACGTGGAGAAAGGTCCAATCCGGAAGCAATTGTGGAACGCCCCACCGTGCGACAACGTGGAATCATGGTTTGGGGCGCAATCGCGTATGATTCCAGGTCACCTTTACTTCGTATTCAGGGCACTATGACGGCCCAACGATACGTTGATGATGTGCTGCGACCGGTGACACTCCCCTACCTTCAGGGGGTACCCAATGCCCTTTATCAGCAGGATAACACCCGACCGCACACTGCTCGCATTAGCCAACAAGCTCTGCAAGATATACAGATGCTTCCGTGGCCACCGTACTCTCCTGATCTCTCACCAATCGAGCACGTCTGGGACATCATTGGACGCCGTTTGCATGCCTTGCCACAGCCGCGTTCAGAAGACGAACTGTGGCAAATGGTTGAGAGGGAATGGAGAGCCATCCCTCAGGACGCCATCCGTACTCTGATTGACTCTCTACCTAGACGTGTTGCTGCGTGCATCGCCGTCCGCGGTGGTCCTACTTGCTACTAAGCCGACGCCGTTTTCGCTCTGTATTATGACTATCATTTAGAAATAAAGATCACTTATTGTTCGTCCCTGTCTCTCTCTGTCTGCCGAGTTTCATCACCTTCTGGCGACTATTTCTTGGTGTTCCATTTTCAATGTCACGCAGTGTATATATGCTACACTGAAGGATGAATATTCCTCATTACAGTAAAGAGATTAGAAGTTTGTTTCAGGTGTAAAAGAAACGTTCGTTCTTCAATGCTTTCATTTCATACATCGATGTTAATATTGTAACATAGTGTTTATTAATTTTATTTATGTAACATAATATTTCTTCTTATTATTATTTTTTTATTTAACAGAGTGGTCATTTTTATGTTTCATATCTTGCGACTCTGTAAATTTCCCTCGTGACTTATCTTTTGTTTACATTGGATAGTTTGTCCTTCCCTGAAATAAATTTTGTTTCCTCCTGAAGTTTTTGTCTTCCCTAATTTTCCACGTGGCAATATAGTATAGTGTACTCTTCAAGATGGTAGTTTTTCAATCGAGAAAAATCAATTAGGGCTATCATGGCAATGGCAGGTTCCTTGAAGTATCGTTAACTATAACATACAAATGTATTACACATATTTTATTTTAAATTAAACTGAACATATATATTGATAATAACTGTAATCTCCTCGGCTATAATAATCGTTAGTAAAACATATTTCAAATATTTACAAACATTTTTATTTTCTCCTGACGAAGACAAAAGAATTTTGTCGAAACCTAGAGATAATAAAAAAAATTAACTATACGAAGTATCTTTAATTTTAAGAATTAAAAAACTTTATATTTCGACTTTTCATATTAATTTTCAACTTTTAGATAAACATTAGAAAGTATGAGTCCGTGTCTGAATTCTTAATGTTTGATTCTTTATTAATTTATTTTCTATATAAAAAAAGAAAGGTATTCATTAAAACTTTTAATTTTAAAAACTTTTTAAAATATTATATTGAAAAAACGAAGTTTAATTTGTAAAATATAGTTTTTATTTTTAAAATAAGGCTTTTTTTTGGATTATGGTAAGATTTTTTTATTAATCCAATATTTCGATGGACCAATCGTCCATCTTTTACGAGGTTTTTGATTTGAAGCACACAGCAGGTCGCGCGCTTCTGTTGAGCCACGGACGTCTTAGAAGCTTATTGGGCGATTTAACCATCTATGATATACATTCTAAACAAAAGTAAATATAATTATGCAATTAGCGCGCCATCTGTTATGAAAATTCGGAACTATTATAGACAACATTAATTATTCCATTGCAGTAAGGGCAGTATAAATTGTTTAATTTTCAAAAGAATCATACGCGTCTATAATAGTTTCAAAATTATATATAATAAAAATATAAATAGTGTATATATATCGATAATTTTAAAAAAATAATTATTTTTAAGATAATTCATGTTTGACAGTAGGATAAATTAATAATTTAGCCTTCAATGAGAAACAAATTTCTGATACATTAAATGTATTTTTCTACAATATGATTAATTGTTTTTCTATAATGACACGTTGTTAATTAATTAAAAGATGAGAGATTTAAAAATACAATCCTCTTTGGTAAAATTAACATTTAATTTATTTACTCTGTTTTTTTTTCTCTAACGTTTGCTTTGTTTCTTTCTCTCTCTATAGAGATAGAATCTAGTAATTAATTTATTTGCACAAATGGAAAACAAAGGTATTGTTAAAGAGTAAAAAAGGGCAATCAACAATTTGTTTTACAAGGTTTTAATCTGCTTATGTCAGTTATTTAGAAAGTTAATTCTAGCAATTTATTCAGTAGGAAAAATAGCTCGATAGTTAAATTTTACTAATATCAGGTTGGTGAATTTATAAAAACATCATATCTCTTGATAATGTAATTGAAAGTTGCTGATGGCCTGCGCCATTTAATGGAATAAGTTGTCCGATCACAAGATACATTTTTCTTGTTTTTTTTCTTTTATATTCTTTTTTTAGTAGCAGACACACACACACACACAAGCTTTTATTAGGGACTTGCCCCATACAGGTTTTCCCAATTGGGTAAAGTAATAATCATCTTGTGTTATTTACATAGGTAGTAAGATAGAAATTGATCTGGCTTTACTCTTGTTTTCAAAGTCATTCAATTGTTGACTGGTCCTTACATAATGATGATCTAAAAAAATTATAGTAAGCTATTGCCTTAGATTTGTATGCTGATGTTTTTGAAAGCAATACGTAGGGTGAAGTGTTGGTACATTTAATTTGTTGATATAGGGTCTTCCTCTCTGCATCAAGGGCTGTACAATTAAGCAGGTAATGGGGGAGTTCTTCAGTAATTTCCTTATCACACAGTGTACATATTAGGTTTTTTGGCCTCAAACGTCAGAACGTGTTTTTTTTTAAGATTGTAAATAGTATTCTCGATTGAGCTATATATCGTTTGACTGTTAAAGGGAGATCATCGGTTAGGTAGCACATTCTGTTTCTATTAAGGTATGGAATTTGTTTTTTCTAGTAACTATCAAAGCCTAATATTTCCGAATCATAATTGCCCCATCTATATTCCTAAATATGAACTATACTTCTCGATAATTTTTTCCGAACAAACAATTCCTCACAAATTGGTAGGGTCTGGTTCATTTTTGGTAAATTCTTTAAGCGGAATCATCAGTTTTTATATAAAATAAATATTTAATATATATCTGGCATCGGAGGAAGTATTCATCACTAATAAGCCTGGCCTTCCTTATAATTTTGTTTTCGCATCAGGGTCATTAGAAAATGGTTATCTGAAAAAAAAAAGAACATTCTTCTGGAATATTTTTTAAAATACTAATGTATGTAATTTTACAGAAGATTAATAAATACTTTTATAATCATTAATTAAAAAAACGGTTTATATTTTAGTAAGTCTCTAAATATATATTATAATTATCTATTTTTGCTTTTCTCTACCATAATTCATTTAAAAATATTTTGAAGTTTATGAATATTTTCGAAATAAAATATATTTTTTGCTGCTATAACTTGAATGAAAATTAATGGAAGAACCTGGCTCCTCAGTAGTGAACCCTCCCAGAGGCTTGGCCCGTTAAATCTACAATAACGCTGTAATATTGCATTGGGCTGTATTGCTAAATACAACATTACAGCGGTATGGTAAATTGAACTGTCGAAACCGCTAGGAGGGTTCTTAACATATGAGCCAGGTTCTCTAATTAATTTATTATTTCAGTGAAGATATCCTCCCAAAATTTTATCCTACAGCCTCAAAGTGGCGGGAGGGTGTAAACGGGTAACACAGGACGTCGGGAGTTTAACTCCTGGTAGGGCCAACATGTGCTACATACCTGGCTAATGCATCAATTGTCTGTTCTCCATACAAGCGGTAACACTCTATGTCAGGAGACCAAAAGAAGTAATCTCACACTGAGTGGTACTTCCAGGTCTTCAGACCAACAGCAGGTGTACCCCTCTTTCCTTCTCCATGATATCTACTCTTGAGGAATAAGCAACAACAACAAAGGTAGTAGAAAATTGTTTTATTTCATAAAGAATCATAAGCGTTAAATAGTTTAAATATTTTATAACTGATGGGAGCTCTAATGTATCATGTCAATATTTCTATACCAGTTAAAGATCTGATGATGTTCAGCTTGTGTGAAAAAAAGAGTGGTGAATAAGGCAAAATTGTAAATAAAAAAGAAATCTTGAAGAACTAAATTGCTAGTTAATGATATGATAAGTGAGAATGTGTATAGGTGTCTATAGGTTCAAAAAATATGATAGAATCTATTTCAAGTCCATTATTTAAAAAAGTGAAAAAAATAAAGAGTCGGTGGACGAGTGGGTAACACCCTCGATTCCCGACAGCCATGAACCGGGATCGAATCCTGAGTTGTGTGAACCCTTTGTTTCAATATAAATAACCTTCACATATTATTCATTGTTGTAAATATCATAAACTAGGTTGCTCTTTTTAAGCGGTACCTAATAAAGTGATTTTGGAACAAGAAAGGTTTATATATTTGTGCAGAATTTTCTAAAATAAAATTTATTATTAAAACAGGAAGTAGGTGAATAGCGTGGTAAGTTTCTTTATTCCGCACAACAAGCTTTCGGGCATCAGCTGCCCTTCATCAGGTACAATGCGTGATTAGAAAGAGTGAACCAATATTTACTGCATATAAATATTGGTTCACTCTTTCTAATCACGCATTGTACCTGATGAAGGGCAGCTGATGCCCGAAAGCTTGTTGTGCGGAATAAAGAAACTTACCACGCTATTCACCTACTTCCTGTTTTAATCTATCAAGCGTGGCTATACTATGTCTGATCCTAAAATTTATTATATAATCTAATAAAATATATTCAATTACTTATGCACATGCATTAATTAAAATAGTGAATTAAATTTATAAATCCAATTGCCATATATCGAGAACATTTGTAACAAATAAATTTACTGGCAATGTTTCTTTTTAAAAGAGAAAAGCCCTCTCATTCAATAACTTTAATAATTGCAGTAAGGTCTGTAGAAATAATATCTGATGATATGATATTTAAAAAAAACATTATCAGTGAATTATTTTATTACAAATTTTATAAATCTTATAGTTCACAAATGTTACTTCTAATTCCAAAAATAATATTCACGGATAGCTTAAAAAAATGTTTTCCTATCTGTTCTCTTGTTTATACATTTGATAACAGTACAATTTAGGGACATGCTGTAATATATTTTCTCATTTATTCTTTTGTCTGATGATGGTAACAATGTTCCCTTATCGAAACGTCACACACTATTAATTTATTTGGATTTGTTCTTATTTTATTATAATCCATAATCCAAATGGGGTTTTATCAGTTCACAAATGTATAGAAATGTATTTTCAATTTTGGTAATATAAATATTTGTTAAAAACATTAATAAGTTGGAAGAAAATAATCCAATAACAAAATCAACAAATAAATGTTATTATGTCAAATTCAAATAGGCTATTTCAAATTCAATAGCTTAGTTTATCATATGGAATGGAGATATACATGTTGAGTCTAAATTCAAACATTCCGGTCTAATCTTATTGTAAATTCGTTTATCTAATAGGAGATGTATTGTGCGTGGAATAATTTAAATGGTAATATAGATAAAATAATGATTTTAGATAGGTTCATTTTAAGCTTTGATCTACAAATATCGAACATATTTATTCAGAAAATACTTTATATTGAACTTTGTATAGATAAAAAACAGGAGGCGTGATCGTTTTATTAGAGTAGAATACAGCCAAAACCTGATTTGCTAAAGGGTGAGGTGAGTTTCATCAACCGAAGTATATCGAATTTGACAGTAAATCTTTGAATTAGTGTAAATGTGCAATAAATAATTCTCTAACAGGTTTCAATTGATCTCATAGCGAAATAAGATGTACATCAAACATCATAAATATTGAGAGGTAAATATTTTAGTAAAAGCGTGGCACTAAATCATTGAAGCTATTGCTCTACTTTAATCTAAGTACTTTGAAATATTTATGGTTTACGTTTTTAAAATTCATTTGAATATTCCTTTGAAATGAATAAATGTAGCTATATATTTATCTATTTTTAGTATCACAAATGATTTGCTCTAAAATTTCCTTTGGATCTTATAAATTAATTCTAAACTTATATTATTTTATACTCAAGTTTACGATTTTTTATATATCATTTAAGGAGTTACTGAAAATATAATGGATTTATATATTATTTATATAAGATGAGGCTACCAGATTTATATTTAATAAAGAGATCATATCACTTATCAAAATCAATACTTAATAGAACAACTGTTTTTGTGTGAAAAATAGTACAAAAGTGTGAAATTGTACAGAGATCAGATTGATATATTAAGAGGAGAACATCTCCCGATCTTAAAGCTAAAGGTTGCTGATGTCTTGCGCCATCTCTCGGAATGAATATCAACTAATCTTTGATTTTTAATTATACCAGAATTGGCTGAATATTCTTTCTTAATGAAGTAATAAAAGTTAAACATGGATTCGGTTTAGGCTGTTGGCCCTCATCAGTGTTCTGCAAACTGTACCTGTTTGACGTTCTCAAACGCTTACAATATTAACTACCCACCCTTTGATTTTCGCTAAATCTCGAAAGACCATATTATCGGTCGTTAGGAAAGGTTTGTACTACGCTAATTAAAGCCAGTAGCCTGAAACGCATTTGTGATTAGCTTTTCATGATTAATCAGGAAAGAGTATTTGACCTATTCTGGTATAATTTGAAATCAACGATTAATTCATATTCAATTCGAAAGATGGCGCAAAATAATTAGCAACCTTTAGTTACATGATCTGAGAAGATGTCTTCCGATTAACTAACCTTTAGTTTTGACTCAGATAGCAAGAACCGGTTTCTCCTAGGCGTAGATTACCACAGTAAATCCGCATTTGACATATCGAAAGTTGACAATATCAGAATGGAGAGGCGCATTATAAAATGGACTGAATTAAAACGACTCAGTTCATATGTCTTATGAATCAGTTCTAGCGCAAATAGCGTTTAATTCCTGAATTCATTTTTTTAAGTTACTGAAGTTAGGACTTCAAGTATGTTCGTCTTTCTCACCGAATATCTTCATCATAAGCTCAAACAAGATTATTTTATTATCAGACGAATGGTCCGAATTATTCTAAGGTTCTGCCATGATGTTTGTTTGGATACTAATAATATGATAGACATTTCGAAAGTATTCGCCTTATTTTTAAACCTAGCCCAATTTACATATTCCTAGTTGGAACCTATGACATTGGCCACTACCAATAACACTACCACCTCTTGCAGGCGAAATATTTGTTACATGATGATTGATTCTTTGTAATTAACAATAATTACTTGCTTTAAACTATTGTTCTTTCTAATAACACGTGACTTGCTAAACGTTTACACCCCTGATAAGGATTCTACGATCGACATTAGCTTAGATGGTTTCGTTTATGTTGTTAGTTGTTGTTAGTTATCATCAATGTATACATTTATCTAATTTGATATGTTAATAGATATATCATTCAGTGACATTCCGGTAGCATTCTTCCTTTAATTTTTCCAACATCATCATCTTTTTAAATCCAATCGCTCTCATTGTTTCCGAATAATTGATCATATGTTATCTAAATCTTCAAAATGTTATGCTGAAAGAGTTTATTATTTTTTTGAAATTAAAAAAAAAAGCAATGACAATTGAGAGCGTTATCTCCAAGGAAGTCACATATACTTAGAAATAACTATAATGCTCGAAGATGAGTTTATTTTCATATATATAATAAAAGATAAATATTTAAGCTAAAGAATCTTCAGTGAGTCTAGCAGTAGAATAAGACTTTTCGGACCTTTACTGCTTGGAACAATGAAGACAATTTAGATATAAATCTCGCTTGTCATGCACTCCAATCAACGAATTACATCGCTAAACACACTTATTATTTAGTTTTAATCCATTTTAGAAATATTATTTATAATTAATCAGCCCAAAAAAATCAATTAAGCAATATATCTTCAATACGACGTAGGCAGTACACGAAAGAAGGAATATTTTGAAGAACAAATGTATCAAAATAAAGAGGAACAAATAAAAGGCATTTACTTAAGTACAGATCATATCAAAGTTATCAGCCTATTATCATGTGTTAGGTTTATTATTATTATTATTGTATTTTATTAATTAATTATAATTCATATTCATAGAATTTTATTGTTACTTATCATCATTTTTTTGTTTTTTTTTTCTTCTTCTGTTTTCTTTTGTGTTATAAATACAACTAAATCGCATTAAATCGTAGTGTAATTCTCTTTTGTTTTTTGAAATAAATCGAATTGAGTCAGCTCGTTCTTTCTAGAAGAAACTTCAAAGAAAACGTTCTAACAACATGTATGAAACACTTAATCTTCAATACAACGTTTGCATTACGCGAAAAGAAAATACATTTCAAATGCAAAATTCTACAGAATAGAGAGGAACAAATTGAAGGCACTTAATTTAGTACAGATGGATGGATCCCATTAGAGTTCTTGTTTTGAATCCAGAAGAGAAACAAAGAGACGTTATTTAAGCTCAACAACAATAGAATGCTATTGTGGTGAGGGTGAAGTGTGTTTAGACAACCTGGAAACTTGCAAGACAACTAAACCTTTAAAAACATTGTTATATTTTAAACGGTTTCTCTCAGTGTAACTCCAGGGTAAAACTAGAGAAAATAATCTCTCTCTAGTTCCAGTATTTCATTTGGGATATTTATAAATTGTAGGTATTTGGTTATTTTAAATGCAAAAATTCACTAAAAATAGAATAAGCTATAAATTCGAAAAGATCATTTTGTATTGAATTTCTCTTTCATTGAGAATTTTCTATATAATAATATTTTAAACTATATTTATAAAGCGTTTAGAGTTAAAATATTTGTTTTACATAAATGTTTACACATATGCCAAAATTTTATTGCGCATTTCAATATCTTTTTTTAAATGTATGATATGCGTTGATGAATAATTATAAAAATTGGAAACTATTATAGACGCTTATGATTCTTTTTAAAAATAAACAATAATAATTTTCAATAGTTTCCAATTTTGACAACAGATGGCCCGCTAATGAATAATTATATTGATGCCCTTTTAATAAAGAGAAATGGAGAATCCTTTGAAACACGTCTTTCTTTGAATAAAAAAAATGGAAAATGTCCTGTGGAACCAAGAGATCTGTGTAAAATTAGCTGTTATACCTTGGAATTGTAAGCATGGATTGTATAGCTTTGCAGATACTTTAATAGCAGGCCTTGTTCTGTCTGTCGGCTAATGAATTTACAAAAGTTACTGGCGTGTCTCTCTGAGCCACGAAACCACTCTTATACTTGAACTCATACTTTATTTGTCAATCACCAAAAGACATATAAAGTAACAAGACTACTCAACTCTTAACGCTGGACTGGACCCCTCAACATCAACCATATGTCCTATTTAGAGCACAAATAAGTTAAACTGAAACTATTTTAATTGTGCTACAACAAAGAACAAATATACAAAGACGTAACAGTTACCATCTACTTGACACGAAAAATGTTGACTATACACGGGTTGACAGAATAATAACGGTCACTGTAAAAAGCGTTATACTATAAGAGAGAGAGGTATAATTATCAAAAATACATAAATGAATAATATAATAATAATTTTAACTATATTGCTAAAAACACTTGAGAAGCAGTGATTAAAGGAGGTAAAAGGATAATTTGAAAATCGGTAAAACCATCAGATTGCTAATGAAAATATTTTATAGAATATAATTTAATAAAAAGTGCGGTTTACAGAGGACCGTCCCGAACTCCGACATACCTTCCCCCGTCAGGTAGCGGACGCAGGCGGGCGAGTGGCCCTGCGGTGTGTAGCGGCGGGAAATCCACTCCCTCGCGTCACCTGGACTCTCGACGGAGGCCCTCTACCCGGGGACACTGGACCCAGGAGACATTACGGGGACTTCGTCAACCGACGCGGGGAGGTCGTGAGCTTTGTCAACATCAGTGGACTGCTCCCTGAAGACGGCGGGGTATACGCCTGCGAGGCTCGCAGCGAGGCGGGTGTTGCTATACACGAAGCCAGGGTGGACGTACGAGGCCCACCACACGTCCGAGACATGCCAAACATCACCGTGGTAGCAGGGGAGACACTGGTGTACCGCTGTCCAGTGTCCGGCTACCCCGAGCCCAAGGTGACCTGGCTCAGAGGTGAGTGAGCGCTCTCATAGCAGAGATATAGAACAGCCTATATTATGAGGTTAAAAAAAACTTGATTTAAAAATTTGGTGTTAGTTACCGCAAGCTTTCAAACACATCTACATTTTATATATGCTATTTATTTGTTAGTTTAATCCAGTATAGGAAAATAGATATCGTAAAAAGGTTTGTGCTAGCGAAACCTATCTTTCTTCGCCCAAGAAAATATCTTTCACCTTCTTGTTATGAAGCTGAGCTAATGGACATGAAAAAAAAAAAAATTCTTTAACCTTTGAAAATGGCTGACTTTTTCCGCCAATCGATATATTGATGAAATTCTTCATATAAATATTTATTCATTTATTATTTTAAAAAATTAATGTCTTCATCAACTAAATAATCATTTAGGATTTGTCCCCCTTTTAAAAAAGGAGCCGAAATCGAATCACGCATTGGGCACCTATTCTTAAGAAAAAATGCTTTAATGACCCCCGGTTATTGTAAAGACCCAACCAATCTAGTGTTTCAAAGTAGTCAAATTCTCTCTATATGGGTTTATATGTTGAGGTTAAAGCAGTCGTTAACTACTCACCATGATTAGCATTGCCGGTCCCAAGCCCGGATGAAAAAGGAGGAGGGGGAGTAGTAACAAGCTCGCTAAAAAACCTGGGCTCAGCTGGCCCGGCTGATAGTACCCTGTAAGGGCTCCTGATCCAGGGATACAGGATAAGCAGCGTTTGTACTCCATGTTAGGAGCGGCTGCACATGGCGTCTGTTCCTCATGTCAGAGGCGGCCATTTCTTTTGGAGCTAAGTCGGCCTGCCACTGAGTAGTGCTCCCAGTCTTAATGACAAAGGCAGACGCATTTTACTTTACCCAATCATGATGGTTGTCAAATCAGACACCATCAAAAATATCAAGCTTTACAAGCTTGATACCTTAATATGATTGAGTGGAGATAAGAAAGAAGAAGAAGAATAAGCATGGCCTTTACCAGGTGTAATAAGGATAATTAAAAGAATAGATAAAATATATTGATGAACTAAGTAACTGAAGAAATGGTGTCGCAGGTGACCAGGAACTGCCCCTAACTGAACGCCACTCAGTGAGCAACTCGACCCTCAGAATCAGCCCGGTGTCACGGGAGAATGACCAAGGGACCTATGTCTGCCGCGCCACGATGGGGACACAGTCTGTTTCCAAAAGTCTCCATCTTCGAGTTCTCAGTGAGTTTCTCTCTATATCTAACCTATTCCTGTACACATACACATAAATATCTTTTATATGAATCTTACCGCCATATCAAGGATCCTTCATGGTTAGATAGAACAAAGAGAGAAAAGAAATGGTAATAAATAGAAATATAGAAACACACTCATTCTATATATAGTTACGAGCGTCATTCCTCATCGGCCTCTGTCACCGTTTGCTTTTTTTTTGGAATGGCGCCCTCCTATTGGTTGGCTACGGTCACGCCACCTTTGCCCCCCCCCCCCCCCCCCATCATGCCTTCCCCACTCGCTCTTTCCTTTTTGTAACTATTGGCTTGGAGCGGGTCGCTCTTTAAATAAATGCATATATTAGTTAATAACAAAATGAAATCCTCTCTTTCCTTTTCCCAGTATGAGACGCCTACGGAAGCCAACAGTACATAGACAGATAAAGCACATAGGCTATAGTTATTAACTAATATATGCATTTATTAAAGGCGCCAAATTTATAATTGTAACAAATAGTATTTGAATAAAAACATTCAATCGGGTAAAACGCGGGCGTTGCCCGGGTCATTCGGCTAATTGACCATATTTAGCAATTTTTCAATTCAGAATCTTCATGAAAATTAACAAACTGATGGAAAAATATTTGTTTTCTATCAACTTATATAAGAGGAAGAATAATGTTAGCATCCCATTCTGTAAAAAGGTTTTAAAATTCTTCCATTAAAGCTATACATATAAATATTTAGAGAGATATTTCGTATTCAATTATGTGTTTTTATAATGTATATATCACAACATTTCTTTGGTCATTTTAGCATAATATTATGGTTTTTATGGGTAAAAAAAAACGAAAAGGTTTCAGAATTGCGCAATGCAACGCTAGCTGGCAGAGAGAAATTTCCGAGTTACTTTTCCTCTGTGCTAAAAGAAGTAAGTATAAATTCGTGATGTGAATTGAAGTTAGTTACCCTTTTTAGCCACACCAACCAATGATTTATTTCTAGTTAAATCATTGATTGATGTGAATATATAATTTCTCTGAATCAATTTCCAACCAGAAAAGTATCTTCGAAATTAGCCTTGTTAGGTAATTTTTGATCAACTAACCTATGACCCATAGAATAGCGGAAGACTGATACTTCTAAAAATAAAGGTACTAATCTTGAAAATTATTGTGATAAGTTTGCCACAAAAGTACTTTAGACAATTTTATAAGATCAATTAAATAAAATTTCTTTTTAGATATAGTCAAGCATATTTTACTCCATTAATATTTATAATGGCGTTTTATAAATGGCATGGACGTTGTTAGGTCTTTAGAATATTAATACTAGAGTATTATTCCCAGATTGAACTAACTAATGATTTTTATTATAGAGAAAACCACAATTGCAGGTTTTGGATTTTTGATTTAATAAATTTGAAAACTTCCCTAATAGGCTTTCTGCCTTTTTTTTAATGGGAGACAGTGGGTAGCTGAAATGTCAAAAGAGCAATAAACTTTTATAAAAGGAAAAATAGTACAAATGTAATATTGTACTGGGATAAGGTGCATACAGGTCCGTGGTTAGCTTTTCTTGATTAATCAAGAATGGGTATTTGGCCAATTCTGGAATAATTAAAAATCAACGAGAATAGTTTATATTTATTCCGATAGATGGCGCAAGCCATCAGCAACACTCAGTTGCACGATAAGGAGAAGCCTTTTTCTTAATTTTATAAAAGGGTTTATTAAGTATGCAACTTGAATTTATGATTTTAAATAAAAATATAGAAATAAAGTATGCCATGTCAATTCTAGATGATATTGGCATTTTAATTTATAAATTAAATCAAAACTGCACGAGAGAAAATATAAATTACTTGTGAACAAGAGATTGCTTGCGGATGTACTATGAAGAAGTTACATTTCCTTACGTTAGGTCGATGTGTCTTTATTTGTTTAGCATTGTTAAGCCAATCTTTCGGGAGATATCGGGACCATGTTTACCGATCCTAATCTAATCTAGTCTAAACAGACATTTCCTAACCACAGCATTGTTTGTGAACTTGTTAGGCTAGATTAAGATAAATTAAACTATCTCAGTACAATTTCCCATTTGTACTATAACATTGTTTCGCGTTCTCACGCAATTCTGGCCTTAACTACCCGTTTCATCATTTTTCAGGATGCCTGAATGACCAGTTTTTTGGTCTTTGAGATACAGATTGCATCACGCTGAAGAGGACCAACAGCCCGAAACGCGTACATGGTTAGCTTTTTTTGATTAATCAAGAATGAATATTCGGCCAATTATAGGATAATTTAAAATCAACGAAAGGTTTATATTCCGATAGATGGCGAAAGGGCACGCCTTCTTAATGTATTGACCTTATCCCAGTATAATTTCTTATTTTTACTATTTTTTTCATTAGAATAATTTAACATGTGACCCGTTCCATAAACAACCTCAATCCTTTAAGCTCCTCAAAGCTTACACCGACAAAAGCACATTTACCATTTCTGTTTTATTTCATATTTTTGTCCAAGTTAGAAGGTGTTTGGTTCAAATTTTACCATTTCATAGCATTACACATTAATAACTCAAGAGTATCAATTTTTTTGAGCATTTCAAAATTTGTGGCAAACTACAAAAAAAAAAAATAAAAATAAAAATGGGGAGGTACAGAAAGAGCTCTGATTGAAAAGGCTATTTTTCGGCTCAAATATTCATATCTGAAATGAAAATCAATATACTCGCTTATACCTTTTTATTTTTTTTTATTCAATTTAAAAAATATAAAATGGTAAACCCCGCACTTTTATGTCAATACTACTTCCATATTTTAAGCCTATTCTTAGATCATCTTGAGTATCATTGATCACAGAATACACAAGATCGAAACTAAATTTTAGAAATTATCTTCATATCTTCTGCATTGTACCATATCTTATTTGAGAAAGAGCGAGTTAGAAAACGAATATTATTCTGAAAAATATATTGCATTTATAAATCTTATATTAATATGGCAACGTGGAAAATTAGGGAAGACCAACTTCGAGATGAGACAACAATTTATTTCAGACAAGAACAAACTATTAGTGATAAACAATAGGTAAGCAAAAGAGGGAAGTGTACAGAGTATAGCAAAATATAAACATAAAATATAATACTCTGCTAATAAAATAATAATACTTTGTTACAATATTGTGCATTAGGGCGTCATTTATAATAGAATATATGAACTATATTTGACGCGTAATAATTATTTCTAAAAATAAATAAATTTTCTACTGCCTTTACTGCAATGATAGAATCGAAAAATGCAATATAACAGCGGTATGGTAGATTAAACTGCCGAAACCGCTGGGAAAGTTTACCACTGATGAACCAAGCCCTTCCATTATTTTATCATCGCAATAAAGACAGTACAAAATTAATTCATTTTTAAAAATAATCATATGCGTCAAAATTATTCAATTATTCAAAATTAAAGTTTTTAAAAATCTTATATATTTTTAAAATTTTGAAACACTAATCATAGTAGTTTATTGTCTGCAGCGAGATACCTGTAGTTAAAATTCAAGTGTAATTCTAGAAAAATATGTGCGAGCAGGATCTTTAAAATCAAAGAAAGTGGGAGCATCCCTGCAGCGAAACACCGAAATGTGTGATTAAAACTTACATTTTGACCAAAGGTGTCACGCTGCAGGCATAATTCTATCTTATTTAATTAAAAAAATCGATTCGCACAATTATTCTAGAATTACACTTGCATAGTGGTTTATCCACAATATTAGTTTAATTTCTATAATTTTTACTCCGAAATATTATGGAATCTTCACATTGAGGTAGTGATGCAGATATCTGTAATATGAACTACGAACTACTAACGATAAAATTATCACATCGCCGGTGGTTAGGCTACCATTTTAAATCGTAGTTAAGAACATAGTAAGATAGTCTATACATGAAGGGGTGGTTATCAAGAATATGGATAAAATACATAGTAAAACCTATATACATTCCTATTTTAGATCTTGAAAATAAAAATACTTCGGCCAGTAAATATTTTTATTACCTCGACCTTTCGACAAAATTATTTTGTTTTCGTCAGAAGAAAACAAAATTAAGACATTTAGCAAGGCGTTAAAGATTATTCTGGTGAAAATATGCGTTGCGTTAAATCAAATAGCTTTCACTGTCGAAGAGATATTGATGGATATTTTTCTCTTTCTAAGGTACACGTAGAGCTATCACAGATCTTGAATCTTGTTTGGACTCCTACATTGCTTGAATTCAATAGGTTTATTGGCAATATATTCGCGAACGCGAATCTTTACGATTCTTATTTTAATTGGATCATAGTTTATTTATTATATTATTTGTGTTAAGCGTGCAGATATTGTACGGATTGGCTAATCCCTTGAGACAAATACTCACTCCAGACGGAACAGAATTTTTTATTTACTAACTGAGAGGTTTGGAACATTGCGATGTGAGCTTTGATAAATATTAAGTTTATATATGTAGACTTTGGGAATTATGTCACGAAATCAAAATATTCATGTAAATATTTGAGTTAGTAATGTGGTTTCCTATGAATGACACTTGGTGAACATTTCTGTTCTATCAAATAGCTTTCACTGTCGAAGAAATATTATTGGATATTTATCTCTCTCTCAGAAACACGTAGAGCTCTCACAGATCTTAATTCTTGTTTGGACTTCTACATTGCTTGATTTATATAGGTTCATTGCGCAATATATTCGAGAACGAAATTTAACGCAAGTAGCGATTTTGAATAAATGTTTAATCAAATATTTATACTTTTTATAGTTTTGTTCATTCATATCTTATTCACTTGGTTATTTCATTAATTCCCTTATGATTGGATCTACTTCAGCCTGATTTTTAAAAATCAAAACTTCCTACTGTCCTTATTTCTAATAAAAAATATTATTCAGGAGAACCTAGGTCATTAGTGTTTCTTCCTTACTGAGAAGCCAGACTCTTCCAATATTTTTTCATCTAAGTAGGAAGCTATTATATTTTTTAAAAATTTCGATAATATATTTTTTTCAATTATATTGTTGAAATGGGCGGTATTTCTATATGTCTACTCTCCCTGTTAATATTTCTACTTAGAAAATTAGGAAAGACGCACTTCAGGATGACACAGCAATTTAGCTAAGGCAAATGCAAGTCATAAATGATTAAATATAATATAGGCAATAAGGAAACTTTAGAGAGTAGCAAAGTATTTTTTTAAAAATCAAAATTGATAATCTGTTAATAAGATAGGACCTTTACCCCCTGGTCCCAAGTCCGGATGAAAAGGAGGGGGATGAGCAGTAACGAGCTCGCTAAAAAACCTGGGTTCAGCTGGCCCGGCTGATTGTACCCTGTGAGGGCTCCTAATCCAGGGATACAGGATGAGCAGCGTTTATACTCCATGTTAGGGGCGTCTGCACATGGCGTCTGTTCCTCATGTCAGAGGCGGCCATTTATTTTAGAGCTAAGTCCTCCTGCTACTGACTAGTGCTTCCACTCTAAATGACGAAGGCAGACACATTCTACTCCACCCAGTTATTATGGCTGTCAAGAGATAAGAAATAAGAGGATAATTAATAAAATAATAAATACTTTGCTACAATATATATTTTGTCTTCATGTGATAGGGAATAGAAAAATAAATAAATACTTTGTATCCTCCATACAGTATAGTGAGCGTATTTATCTGATTGATTGTGTACGTCCGCAGAAAAGCCGGTGCTTAGCCCGCTGGTGATACCGAAAGGCCTGGCCGAGGGTATGCGGGTGCTAGTCACCTGCAGCGTACTGACGGGGGATCCGCCCGTAACGGTCCGCTGGATGAAGGATAACCAGCCGCTGAACGGACTCCCGGACGTGGAGGAGTCGGCCCTGGGGGACATGGGGTCCTCGCTGGCGTTCGGCAGGGTGGGGTCGGCCCACAACGGCAACTACAGCTGTGTGGCCGAGAACATGGCTGGAAGGGCGCTGGTGTGGGGCACCATGACTGTCAACGGTAAGTCTTATAATACAGAACACTACAATGAAATTACAATATAAACAGTAGCAATGCGTTGCTTTATTCGTGCAAAGTACATTTTTCGGATCTTTATAATCCTTCCACAGGCATATAAACAGAACATAAACAGTAGAAATGCGTTTCTTTTCGTGCAAAGTACATTTTTCGGATCTTTATAATACTTCCACAGGCATATAAACAGTAGCAATACGTTTCTTTATTTGTGCAGAGTGCAACCTTTCGGATCTTTATAATCCTTCAACAGGCATATAAAAAGATTGTAAACAGTAAATATGCGTTTTTATTCGTGCAATGTGCAACCTTTCGTATCTTTATAATCCTACCACAGGCATATAAACATATTATAAACAGTAGAAATGCGTTTATTTATTCGTGAAAAGTGCTTTTTCGGATCTTTATAATCCTTCTACAGGCATATAAACAGAATATGAACAGTAGCAATGCGTTTCTTATTCGGGCAAAGTGAATTTTTCAGGTTTTATAATCCTTCCACGGGCATAGCTATTAGTTAATAGAATTTTCTTAACTTATAGGTTGCACTTTGCCTAAATAAAGAAACGCATTTCTAGAGTTTATATTCTTATTTCATACTTTATAGCAATTTTCTATTCTACCAGACTACAATGTATTTGGAAAAATTCACCCAAGGAAATGCTTCTTTTATAAACATTGTTAATATCGTATCTTACGCTTTCTGACTTTGGTTTCATTCCCTACATGGGAATTAATAAATAAAATTTAACAGTTGTCTGGATACCATTTTTCAAATGATTTAGTTAATTGAGCGAAATATATTAGTTAGCATTTAATTTGCTGGATACGTTATAAATAAGGATTAGAGAAAGTTAGAGTAGAAAAACTCCGAGCAGACTTGGGAATTTATTTACCCTAACCAAACCTCAACTCATCTATTGTAACTATGAATAATGAAACAGCCAATATATATGCAAATACTATTTAGCATGTTGATAATATGAAATTATCTCTAATATATATTTACATATTCATTCTAAGATCGTAATAAACAATAGATGTGTTGTATGCACAAAAAATATCATTCGTTTTGTCTGCTTCGAATAATAAAATTTGGCATGGAGAGAGAGAGAGAGAGACACGCTAAATTAAAATTATATATTATCATTTAAATATATAACAATTATGAATGTTAGTTATATATAGATGGCGCGTTATTGCTTCATATTAATTTAAACATATTTTATTTCGGAATATATTATTTATTTTTATACTATACTAGCGGATGTACCCGGCTTCGCCCAGGTTTTTCTCTAGGGAATGTTTGTAATCTAGTAATAAGAAAATATACTACACCTAAAAACTATCAGAGAAAAGAGAAACCACGGAAGGTGAACAGAAAAATGCTTACAATGGATGTTATGTTTACGATATCAAGTTAAATAAAAACAAAGATAAAATTTGCATATGTTGGTCACTATAAATTTGTATATTTGTTAGGCGAAATTAGAAACATCATAAAACAATTGGGTATTTAAAAACAAATGTAGAAATAAAAGTTGAAGTATAATAAACAATGTTAAAGATTAGTTTTAATTATTAATCAAGATTGTGTGTGAATATGTGAGAAAGATGTAATATCGTTGTTGTTTTCTTGGCCGACTGTTTTACATATGGTGCTATCTTAAAATTGCTTGTTTTGAATATTTTTTAGATTGAGATTATTAGCTAGTATGTAAAAAAATTAACTCTGTTGAAATTTAATTTTGTATTTATATATAAATAAAATTAACTCTGTTGATTTTTTTTTTGTATTTAATCGATAACAGCGAAGTTACGCATGTTAATGTTAGGAAATATATTTTGATGTTAAGCAAAACCTGCTCCATCTCGTTTTACATAAATGTTGAAAATTTGGTTGAAATTGATGCATTGTAACGAAAGTTTTTAGTGATGTCTTCTTATGAAATTTCCATTTTATTAATATAGATATTCAAGGTATTTTAGTGAAATATTTAAATACAAAAAGAACGATAAATCCAATAACTATCTTAACAATATTACTAAACATAAGACCATATAACGAGCAATATCTATGAATAAGAAATAAACCACAAAACACGTAATATTGAACTTATAAATTATATTGAATCTAAAATAATTAAATATGTTTTGGCTCAACTTTCTATTGAGGATCAAAATGCTTTTAGCACATGCTCCAAGTATAATAAGATCATTTTTAAGTGTGAAAATGGATGAATTATTTGTAAAAACAAATGAAACATTCCAAAGCTTTTTTCCGTTTGGAATTCCAACATTTTTCCGTTCCAAATTTTATAATACCCAGTTTACAACGAACCATGGAAATATTAAGAGATTTTTAACAACAATTGGAGCGGTTGAGGACTCTAGCTGTCATTGTGGCAAGGAAATCCAGGACTCGAGACACCTACTGCTGGAATGTCCACTCTTCTTTATTGCTAGACAAGAGACAATAAATAATATTGTAGATCTATACCAATTTGTAAATAGCAGAGATAATTATCACAGAATCAACTATTTTTGTAAATATAATTATAATTATCTTTCTAGCCTGAAAGGTTCAGGTTTCTTATTTATATTGTTGTTTCTATTTTCAATTTATTTATTTTCTCTTGCGTAATATTTTTATAACTGTTCCTGTTTAGAAATGTAAATCGACGCAATTACCCATAGCCGGGAAATCGCTTTTTGTGTGTTGAAATAAAATAAATGTACGTAAGCTTATTTGTAAACCAAATGAAACAAACTATAACTGTTGTAATAATATAGCAATCCATAAATAGATATTTAATTAAAAAGGAATTTATTAGATCAAATTATCATTTATTTTACCAATATTTCAGTTGGCTGAAAGCCAATCTTTCTCAAGGTATTATAAAATATTATTGTCATTATAACATTAAAACCTTGATAAATATTGGCGTTCAGCTAACTGAAATATTGGTAAAGGAAATAATATTATTATCAAATAGATGCATTTTTAAACAAACATAACTGTATGTGTCCATACTGCAATGAAACAAATATACATAAGTTTGTTTCATTTGGTTTAAAATGAAACATTAATGATCTGTGATTTACTTCTTAAATTATATCTAATCATGTCCTTTTTGAAGAAGGAGAGCTATAATGCCTACAGTGTTTTTTAATCGAAAAACCTATCGCGAAATATGTTTGATCTTTTGGATAAACTCATACAGTAATACTTATACAGTTTTAGAGCTCTAAAGGAGCGATCTGGTAGATAAAATAGGCGAAATTGCTGGGAGGATTCACCACTGATGAGCCAAGCCCGGCCAATATTTCTGAATCGCAGTAAAGCCAGTAGAAGTTTTATTTATTTGTGAAAATAAACATTCGCGTCTTAATTCGTTATATATAGATGGCGTGTTATTGCTTTATATTAACGCATAAACGTATTTTATAATACAATATAATGCGGCTTATGATTGTAGAACGACATTTGAAAATTATCCCGCATATGTTTCTTTTGAACTAAAATTAAAAAATATTTTAAGGAGAAATAACGATTATTTCTAACCTAAGGAATAAAGTATGAAAGGATGAATTGTGAAGAGTAATGATAAACGGGAAAATAAAGTGTCCAGTGTTCCCATCCCTGGACACTCTATTTTCACGTTTATAATTACTTTTTACAATTCATCCTTTCATACTTCATTTCTTAGGTTCGAAATAATCGTTATTTCTCCTTAAAATATTTTTTATTTTTAGTTCAAAAGAAACACCTGCTGGATAATTTTCAAATGTCGTTCTACAAGCATGAAAGTATATCTCATAATTTCTTTATATTTGATTATGAACCCAAACCTTCTAAAATGTTTTATACAACTGAAACAAATTTCCTTGTATTATATCTATTAAAATATCAATTTGTAGTCTAAATTGGTAATAAAAGCTATAAAATATGATATAAATGGTAGGTAAACACACTATAGACATAAGAAAAGAAAATGCTTCAACAGAATGTTCCAGAACTTTGAATTCTTTGTTTAAACAGAGAGAGCTTATAGGAAGGTAAGTGAAGTAATGAGCCGGGGGACAGAATAAACTCTCCAGGTCTAACGATGTGTACACACAACAATGGAACAATAAGGGACTGAGTAGAACATTGATTATGGATATACCAGATCCAGATAATCCTTGACAAACTAGGCTGCCATCTTAGTGGCCAAAGAAATAATAACTTAGTTTTATTCGACTCTATTTATATCCCCATTTTTTTGGTAAAGCGCTTATATATATATGTACGTTTCTATCTTTATATATATATTGTCTAATATAAATCATTAATATATTGTTATATATGAAAAATATTGTATTGCTATCTTTGTCTAAACTCAATATCTATATGATTCATATATATTTATCATATTCGAATTCATTTTTTTTGTTTAATAATTGGTATTTGTTCCACTCTCGTCTTGTTTATTCGGTAAATATTATATAATTTTGTTATTTGTCTTGTTATTATTGTTCAAAATACATTGCATACTGTAAAAAAATAAAAATATTAGTTCTATTAACTTCAAATATATTATTAACTCAATTTTTTACGCCTTTGTATTAGATAGTGTTTAGTTTTATATATTTGAAAAGAATAAATTAATAAATTGAGGTCATTTATATGCTTCTAATTGCTATTAAAATTACTTGTCTTTTGTAGAGTTTTAACTACCTACAATGGCGCAGAGAAACTTCTATTTTTTATTTATTCTGAATAGAAAAGAGTTAAAAAGAGAGAGGTTAAAGAAATTAAAACCTTTTGACCAGAATATATCACTGATTTATTATTACTTACAACCCACAGGTTCCTGGAGTGCACAGAACGCCAACTTCCCTGATTTATCCAGGGTGCGGCAGATATAATAGAAAAAAAGGATGCCTATGAGAAAAAATGAATAGACAAAGTAAAAAGAGCATTTATTACATATTGAAGTTTTATATTGATGAATATATACCTAAAGAGGACAACATCATTCAATGAATCCGCCATCAACCTACCATTAGAGGCAATAATAGCTTATTCTAGACGCTGTCGAAACCGACTGCAGGAAGTAATAAGATGCATGACCGTAGGTACCCCATCAGGGAATTTACACAGACACCGATCAAATTTTTGGTTCACCTTCTGGTCCTGAGCAAATTTCTTCTGGTTAATGGAAGAAAAAAACAGATTTCGGACATGAACTTTCCACTCCGCCTCACGTATGGTTTGTAATGGAGGTTCTCATGAACCACACGTCGGATGGTAGCCTCATCAACCTGCAGCTCTCTGGCGAGTTACCTCAAAGAATTTACGTGGTCCTCATCGATAGCATTTTGGACATGGCTTATGAAGTATGGCGTCCTGATACTGTCAGAACGTCGAAAAGGTCGTTTCCTTGAGGAAACTTCCGCCCTTCACCCCTCTCATTTAAGTTCTTAAATCGACCTATCGTTTTCCAACCGCTACTGGTCCTGCAGTGCCGTCCGCCCTGTTACCCGAGCGATGTTCTCCATCATCGGCCGGACCTGCAGTCCAGGATCTTTCCAGTTGATCTCGAGGACCACGTCATCACCATCTCCTCAAAAGCGAAGCATGCGATCTACGTTTCCTTCGTATATTGCGAAATGCATGGTATCACTGGAAATCCTCTAGCGATCTTCCATCAAGCTCTGCGGCGGTAGTTGAGGCGGCATGTACAAAGTCATTGTACATAGCATATAATTGAATTTTTCGTATTGTAATCATCATCATCATTACAAATTTCTCATCATTAGCTAAATAGTTGGAACTGTGCACTTTGACCTGTATTGACAAAATGTCAATTTAATTATGTTAATTTTCATTGTCTCTCTCTCTCTCTCTCTCTTACTCAAACTTACCTTACTTTAATTCACGGTTGTATATCTCTGAAATATTCATAGTTGAAGTTATTCTCTCATATTGACTTCAATATCACTAAATCCATAGTTACTAGGCTAAAAACAACAATGGTAACATAAAATAAATAAATTTTAAATATAGAATTATATATGTCGGACTCCTATCACGATTGTGGTTGTAGCAATAGTATTCTCTGAATATATTCCGAGAAAATAGGAGCGAAATATAATTTTATTCTAACGATGAAAAATATGAATATTTTGAAGTGAGATAACAATATAATTGCTAGGAAATATCGACAATATTATCATATGTACTATGAATACCTATCCTTTATATAAAAATTAAAAACTAGCAGTTTCACGCATAGAACATTAATATAAACAAATTTGTCTTCTTTAGCGTTATAAAGTCAGTCGAAAAATGTCTTCAGCTCGAAATTTTGAATGTTTTCTATATTTAAAGAAAATATACCCCTTGCTATTCCATATGGTACTATTCTCGAAAATTTCTCATGTTCGACCAATGTTAATTCGCCAGGCTTCTGCAAAATTGAAAGACATAGGTGATGATAAGGTTAATGGCGAACCTTTCCAGGATATATTCTCAGGTCAAGAATTCTCCCAGGATAGATAAACCTAAATACAAATAGATGATACAAAGGCCATTAAACAGTAGTGGTAATTACCAAACCAACAACTATATATTTCAATCCTCATACTATCCGTCGAATGTCAAGACGAATTTTGTTTTGTGTTTCAGATTCCTATAATTATTCACCTAAAACACCAATATTCAAACGTAACGTATAACGACATTAAAATATACAAGTATCAGAGTCATAATCAACAATCAATCAATTCTATCACCGTTTTATTTTGTGAATGGAATGAATACCCAAATATGGCCATTTTTTATAAGCATCGGTGGTTCAGTGGTAGAATGCTCGCCTGCAACGCGGGCGGCCCGGGTTCGATTCCCGGCCGATGCATTTTTTTTTTACAATTTTTAAAACTCATTTATATTATTATTATTAAAATATACAAGTATCAGAGTCATCAATTCTGTCATCGTTTGCTTTTGTGAATGGAATGCATTTACGTAATATACGTAAAATACGTAACTAATATGACTGAAATTTTAGCAGTATGTTAAGTAGAATCTGGAAAAACTTATATTGAATATTTGAGGTCTCTATCCCGAATATTCTTCGAGTTATTTGCAAATTTGAGTTGCAAATTTGCTCTTTCGCTCGCAAGTAGCGCTTCTAGCGGTGAAGATGGGAGGTAATATCAGCTGACCTAATGTACATGTAAAACGTTTTTTAACAGGACATAGAAATATATATGGAAGAGATATTTGTCGCATTTTTAGCCAAGAAAAATTGAAATTGACAGGTTCTGGGCAAAAATAGTTGTTTTTTCAGTCAGAAAATGATTATGACAATATTGCTGTATCATATTTGATTATCAGATACAAAATTATATCCGGAAAAATTCCAAAAAGCAGAGACCACGGGTGAAGCCAGTTCATTTTTAGTATGCAGCAACAAAATTCTAAAAGAAAAACATTCATTCGAGCAGAAGACACAAAGCCAGGTCATCTCTTTATAAAAATATCGCTTCTCAGACACAAAGTTTGGAGCGAGACGTTTCACAAGAATGACATCCACGGCGCCAATTTATAATTGTAACGAATAGTATTTGAATAAAAGCATTTAATCGGGTAAAACCCGGGCGTTGCCCGGGTTATTCGGCTAGTATATATATAAGATGCATAAAATGATTTGTAACTAGTTGTTTTTAATGTTTTAATACAAATTTGTAATATATTGAGAGTTTATATAAATAAGTTGGTGCGGTGTTGAGAAAGATGGCGCTACTAGTTTATTATTCCACTGTTTCATCTGGCAACAGCATTATTTTGAAGCGTCATAATAAGGCTTCCTTTTTCAGTAACCGTCATTTCCCTGAAGTCTAATCAACCTAGTTTCTTTTTGCTCCTTAAATGTCAACTTTTGTACCAATTAAATTCTGCTGGGGTTTACTTCATTAATTCAATATGACGAAAAAAGCTTTCGAGAGTCATCGTAGTTTATGGGGACCATGCTATAGCTGAACGAACGTGTCGTAATTAGCTTGCACGTTTTAAAAGTGTCAATTATGATTTGGAAAACAAAGAAATATCCGGAGCGCCCTCAAAGTTTGAGAATGATCCGAAAGGTAGAAAATTGGGTGCTGTATGAACTGACGCCAGAGACGTCGAACACCTTTTTTAAACGTGCGAACAACTGCTCCAACGTCAAAAAAGAGGTGTTTTTTTGCATCGAATTGTAACTGACGATGGGTCCATTACGATAATCCAAAACGTCGAGCAACGTATGGGTACCCTTTCCTTGCCTCATCATCGACGGCTAAGCCGAATATTCAAGGCGAGAAGATTATGCTGTGTATTAGGTGAGAACATATAGGAGTGGTATATTATGAGCTTCTACAACCAAACGAAAGGATCACAGGAACATGCGTTTGGGCCTAACATTGCAAGAAAAACTGCTCCAACACGCCAATAGACACAACAAAGTTATTTTGCAACATGATAATGCTCAGTCATATACTGCAGCACCCGTTTAAACGTACTTAGAAACGTTCAAATAAGAACTCCTGCCCCACAAGCCGTGTAGCCAAGATATTGCTCCTTCCGATTATTATTTCTTCAGAAAAATGTAACATGGCCTGGCCGACCAGCACGTCTCTGATTACGATAGGTGAATAAATGTTTAGGACAAATTAATAAAGCCTCCGAGGTTGTGTTTCTTTTTTTAAACATTTAATAACGCTCAAGCTTTCGGGAAACACAACCTCGGAGGCTTTATTAATTTGTCCTGAAGATTTCACAGAGGTTATAATTTCGGAGGTGAATAAATGGTTCTATAAATGGATAGCGGTCAAAGAGCCGGTTCTTTTCCGCGATGAGATCCGTCAATTGCCATGAAAATGGGAAAAAGTAGCGACGGACAATACTTTGAACATTGAATGTCTAACAAATTGAAACATTGAAAATTAACAAATTTCCAATTTTCGATAAAACCCGAACTTATTTATACTCCAAATAATAATAATTTCATAAATACATCAGTCATTACAGGTATATATATTTTTTTCAAAACGTAAATATAATTTTGTTCAAATTTCTTTATTGAAAAGAAAACTTACAAGTCATATGTGTCAACTATAATAACATAATTTCTAAATGCTCATTATTGATTAAATAAATGGTAAACACTGACAGATCGTTTCAATAATGCTTCTATTTATCTATTTCAAAATTTTACAGATAATTATATATAATATTATTTCCATAATGTAATATGCAGATTATATGAAATTTATATACGGGATTCGGAGCGCAGCGGTGTTTGCAAATTCTTACTGTGAGATCGTGTGGGAATGTACAAGACATTCTTTTATTTAGAATGCCAAATATTTCAAGAATTCCGAAAATATATGTCTTTGAAAAAATATATTTTTGTATTAGTACATTAATTCATATATTTAAAATAATGGAGCCGGGGCTACATCACCATTTACTCTCATGTATGGGGCTGAAAGACGAACGAGAAGTGCTCCTCAGTGAAATAGTCCTCGAGGGACTCTCTTTGGAGCTCCTGTTGAATGAGGTGGTGAGAAACAGAGCTGGAGCTTTTGCGTTGTTCAAATTTTGGAAGACGGCTGAAGAGAAGAGGAGGCTATATACATAATCTAATTGATGTAAATAATTATAAGTAAATAATCTTTGTCAGGATTAGAATGACGTAGACCAGTAAAAGGATTGTTGCTGCTGTTGTATATAGTCTGAGTGTAGAACATACTATACCTACTACATATATCTCTGCATTCTTAGTTCTCTTCTCTTGCTCTGTAAACTGGCGAATCCTGTATAGGACGAGAGGTCCTCAATAAAGGCTTTTGTTGTTGTTGTTTGTTGTTGTATATTTAAAATATAACTTTTAGATTTTAAAATTTCGTAAAATGATATTTACCATACTCTCATCAACATAATATTTATCGCAGTAAAGATAGTAGAAGTTTGTTTTATGTTTTTAAAGAAACATTAGTGCTTTAAGGCTTTCACCTCTTATTCACACAAACACACATATACTACAAACAAGAGGACATTTCCCTTTAAAAAAAAACTAGTGTTTTTATTGCCACCTGTTAATTATGCACATCAGTGATAACTGATATAATATGTTTTAATGCATTTCAAAGAGAGAAGGAAAAAATTTGGAATATAAATATATATGCTAGAATTGCAACCAAATTAAGGCAAATATCCCATACACCGATATCGAAAAATAAATAAAATATTCCCTAATTCTAAATTCTAAAATATTATCCTTGATTATTACATGTTTAGAACAGAATTTAAATTTTTCTTATTAGAAATAAAAATGAGATTTTAAGGAAATATTAAAAGTCAAATTGAGGTAAATCAACCAAGATGAATTTTCGTCTTAAAGAAAATAAAAAATTTAGTAAACCAAATTATTAGAGTTGTGCTAAGATTTAGAAAATATTTCTCCAAATAAATCTTAGCTGATCCTTTGCAAACCTTTGAAGTTTTTATTTTACAGAGCGCTAATGTTTTCACCTTTTAAAATAACATTTTAAATAAGGCGCTTTCATAATCTGATAGGATTTGCGATTCTTCTTTTTTTCTTTTATAAAGAAGGAATTTTAAAGATTTGGGCAGCCATTCATAAAACTGGATAATATATTTTCTGTAAATTATTTAAAAGCTTTAAAGCCTCTTCACATATTCTCTAACGGATGAAAGGAAAATACATTTACAAATAATTTCTATGAAAAATGAAAGCGTATTTTGTGAATTTCTCTCTCAAAAGGTTTAATAAATATATTATTTATAAAAAGAGTGGTAATAGGCAAGGATATTTAGTTTTCTTCGATTTGATATCAAAATATTCAAAATTTATATCTCCTTCATTTAAAATACATATAGATATACAGATATCTATAAATAAGATAAAATAGGCTGATCAATATTCCCTTATAATTACTCTATAATGTATTTGAAATATATGAGTATATATAAGTAGGTCAGGTGTTGATTTTAAAAATAAAGAAGGCATCTCCTGACCACAAGCACAGTTCGTGGATGGCTTTTCTTGATTTATCAAGAAATTAGGTTGGCCAAATATCTCGGAGCAAGCTAAATAAACGTTTAGTTTATTTTTGCTCCACTAGATGGCGCTCTGCCATCTAAAAAGCACATGTGCTCGTGGTCAGGAGATGCCTTCTTTATTTTTAATATCAACACCTGACCCACTTTTCTTTTATTTTTTTATATTGTTTTTTCATATATTGTTATGCATAGAATTAGGAAAGACAAACTTCAGGATGACGTGGCAATTTATTTGAGGCAAGCAAGTTTGAAGGAAGTTAAAGCAGAGTTATATAATATATAAACATCAAAATTATTAATCTATTAATAAAATAATAAATACTTTGCTACATAGCTCCTTCCATATTGGAGCTGTGACTCACAGCTTGCAAATATTGTAGTTACTAACATGGATCTGACGTGCTTCTGCAAAGGAGTCCATCGAAGTCTTGGAACTCTGTCCCTAGTACCTTTGCTTCCTTATTCTTGCGGCGTGAAGAGCGGCTTTGTCGTCATATCGTCTATAGAGACATATTCCTCTTGGAAGGATGTCTTGACTTTGACAGGGCGGTGGAATCCTGAAGTCAGTCTCTAAAAATGTAGATCACAGCACTCAATGCCTCAAGATCTCGGCGATCTTCAGTTTGTCTTCCCTAATCTATCCAGCATATCTATCAAAATATAACGTATAAATTTAGGAAAATAAGAATAACACAGCAATTTATTTAAGGCAAGCAAAAATAAAATTGGTAAAATACAAGATAAGCAATGATGGAAGTTTAATCAGAATAATAAATTACATAAATATCGAAATTAATAATATGATACTAAAATAATAAATAATTTGCTAAAACATTACTACTACTTTGATTATAACTACTAATTACTGATTCATGGTAAATAATTATTTTTCTATTTTAGTGATTTAAAATTAGTATCAACTATATACGTTTATAATAAAAATGAAAACACCAAAACGCGAATGTTTCTTTTTACAATTAAATCAAATTTCTACTGTCCTTACAGAGATGAATATATATTGGGAGGACTTGGCTCATCAGTGGTGAACCGTTTGGCCAACAACAAATGTATAATTTATTCACACATATATTTTTACATAATGAGGCTTTAAAGAATGCAAATAATATTCATCTATTTACATACACAACAGTTTTTATATATATTTTAGAAACACATTATAAACTGAATTGTGTGACCTGAACATTCACTATATTTGATTCCCATTAAACATGCTCAAGAGAGTCATAAAGGAAATGAGTTTCACCTTAACGCTTCTGTATTACAGACTTATTCAGGTAAAAGCTCATCCATTGACACAATGGATATAATCCCTGAGTACTTAGTCCTAACCATTGGCCGCATTTATTGGATAATCTGTTCCCATATTATACCTAGAGGTAGATAATATTCGCTATCAATTGTATTTTATGTGTAATAGCACAAACTATCTTCCAGAATGTTAGGCATATTCTCACAAATTTATAAAATATAAACATCAATACAATTAATAATTGAAAAGGCATATATTGAATCAAAAATATTTTAGTCGCCAATTTAGCTGAACGCCAACCTTTGTCAATGTATAAAAACATATTAATGTCAAAACACTTTAAAAAACAAAATACATTTTATATTAAAATAGTCATATTATATAATTTATATAGAATTGAGAGAAATTCTAAAGTGATACACTATCAGCAATCTCAAAAATAGATGTTTTAAATACAAGCAAAAGCTATTTTATAAAATAAAGATTTACAAATCAAAGAGTATGAATGAAATTTCAAAGCTTTTAAGAATCTAGATGTTTAGATATGAAATATATCTCATATATTTTAATGTTAGCCCTATATATATATATGTTTAGATTAATATTACCTATGGAAAGATATATCATAAAATAAATGAAGCTTCCAGGGTAAGGTTTCTTGTGCAACTTTTTATTTTCAAGCTTTCGGACTTGTTAGTCCTTTAACAGGATTATCACATTAAAAACTTAATAATAAATACAAAAGATATATCATATTTGTGAAATATACATATGCATATGAAAATAGTTACATATGTGGTATAATCTAAATCTAAGTTATAAAACAAAAAGAGGTAACTGACTACTTAGAGCTAACGGATTCGTAGCTTAACACCAGCGTCATTTAAAAGTACTTTAAGAGTTTTCTATCTCCAAATTCTAACAGCACACGCCAACACCTTTATTTCCAAGAAAGTAACCTCGCACGCAACAAATTTCACAATTTCGTATTTCAACCAGAAATTTCATTTGCACATTTATTTGCTCAAATTTCCCCCAATGACGTGTGTAGACTCTCACATACAAGAGAGGTAAGACAATTTATATGCTAATACTGAAAATATGTAACATCTATTGATGAATAACAGAAAATTCAAAATATTATCTTTTGGATATTTTAAAATACAAATATTGCGTTTTATTCCTTTTATTTGTTAATATTTTACAATATTTCAATATTTTTATATTATTTTTTTTATAACATTTTTGAAACTAGTAATATTATTTTCTTTCAAATTTAAATATTATATTTGAAGATTATATAAATATGTTTAATTTTTTCAAATATATTTTTATAGGTTCATGTATTATAATCGCAACTATATATTTTCTTTTCTGACCTCTATAATTTCCAAATTCATATCCTATTGAAAGAAATAATTTATTTTTAAAGTGAACAGAATTTATTTTTAAGATATAGCAATTTTAATATTCAATTTGAATAGATAATATTGAGTGAATATATAGTAAATGATGAAGGACAAAATCCAGAACCTTGGTAAACAGAATTCTTTATTTCTAATTTATCAAAATTTGTGTTGTGAATCATACCCTATCACCACCTTCAAGTTTATTACTGGCGACAAAATTAAAGCATTGAGATAAAAAAGGCATCTCCTTATCATGCAACTGAAAGTTGCTGATGGCTTGCGCCATCTATCGGAATAAATATCACTATTCTCGTTGATTTTTAATTTTTCCAGAATTGGCCAAATACCCATTCTTGATTAATCAAGAAAAGCTAACCACGGACGCGTTTCGGGCTGTAGGCCCTCATCAGCGTGGTGCAAACTGTACCTCAACGACCAAAAAATTGGTCATTTAAGGCATCCGTGGTTAGCTTTTCTTGATTAACCACGAATGGGTATTTGGCCAATTCTGGAATAATTAAAAATCAACGAGAATAGTTGATATTTATTCCGATAGATGGCGCAAGTCATGAGCAACTTTCAGTTGCACGATGAGGAGATGCCTTTTTTTCATAATTATGCACCTTATCCCAGTACAATTTCACATTTGTACTATTCTTTCACATTGTGTCGCGGTCTCACGCAATACTGGCCTTAACTACCCGTTTCATGATTTTTCAGGATGCCTTGAACGACCAATTTATTTGGTCGTTGAGGTATAGCTTACACCACGCTGATGAGGGCCAACAGCCCGAAACGCGTCCGTGGTTAGCTTTTCTTGATTAATCAAGAATGGGTATTTGGCCAATTCTGGAATAATTAAAAATCAACGAGAATAGTTGATATTAATTCCGATAGATGGCGCAAGCCATCAGCAACTTTCAGTTGCACGATAAGGGGATGCCTTTTTTTATAATTATGCACCTTATCCCAGTACAATATCATATTTGTACTATTCTTTCAAATTAAAGCATTGTTCAATCAATATATAATGGGAGATGTACTTCTTTTTTTACATATTATTTTTAAATATTGTAATAAAGACACATTTTCAGAGAGAAAAGGGAAAATTTTCGAATATTTCAAGAGTTTTTAATGATTAGAGATAGTGTTATTTTTTTATCTATCAATCTATTTTATCTATTCCAATCAATCTATTCAGGGTGGACAGGTTTTTGTCTTCTCAAAGATTTCTTTCAATGGCTCTTCTTTTGATTGTGTGCAAGGTTCTTTTTCCTAAATTGTCCACGAATTCCATTCTCGCCTCTCTCCTTTCCAGTACTACCTCCATGCATCCTTCCAACAATGAAAAGAAAAACACTCAAAGTGTCGAAATTTATAATTTTCGGAAATATTCAGTTACAAAAAATTACATTTTGCGTAAACGCAACAAATTCAATGGATCATCTTTTCTCTTTTATGCAACTCGCGTATATTTAGATGAATAAAATTGAGAAACATTAACTTATTACTTTATATTATTATATTATATTACTAATTAATTAGTATACATTAGTATATATACAAAGGGTCAGCGTGTATACCATGTCTTCTGGTTATGGAAATCATTATGGGACACTTGAAAACCTTAACCATATACGAGGAAAGTTATGATATCGGTTTAAATCGGTAAAAATTGCTCTTTCTAAAAATACATTAATTTCCTCGAAAAAGAAACAAATAATTATATTTTATTCATTTGACGACAACAAACATTGCAACTGTTGTGATAGCATGGAAAATTCTAAGGCTCTTCATTGGACACAATAACAATTACAAAACCCCTTTCGCATATTGCATAATATGGTCAGCCTAAAATTTCAAATTAATGAATTAATAAATACCAAAAGCAGTAGATTTTGCAATTAAACAAAATTTGCATAGAACTAATTACAGTATCTCACGATTATTAAATTAAAGAATTCAAAGATAGTTTCTACTATCTTTCGAATGTCATTAAAATCGATCTTTTAATATTAAAACTTATATTTCATTTATTTGATAACATTTCTGAAACTAGTAAGTCTTGATATAGCGTGTCATGATAATAAGTCTAGTAGTAGTCTTGATAGGATTATGAATAGAATGACACTACATCGCAATTTACTTGTCTTGATATATGTAATAATGGAGCATAAACAAAAAGAACTGTCTGCACTAGTTACAATAGATATCTCGGGGATTTTGATAATGCCTGGTGGCCAGCGATTATCAAAAGAATAGACTCAGATAATTTACCTGAAAAATTGATCGAAATTCTACAATCATGTTTAAATTCCAGGACCATTTCTTTCAGTTACGACAATTTAACAACTTCAAAGACAATTACCAAGGGGTGTCCTCAGGGCGGTCCACTTTCTCCACTTCTATGGACAATTTTACTGAATGATTTGCTGATGAATTTTCAGGTGCCCAATTGTGAGTTGATTTGTTATGCGGATTGTATATCGGTAATATGCTGGAATAAAGATCTAACATCACTAAAAATAGATATAGAGGAAGCATTAAATACTATCGAATTATGGTGTATTAAGAACAAGTTAGAAATCTTTTCCGAAAAAACAAACATTTTATATTTGCATAATAAAGAGAAGATCCCAGTTAAATTTAAAAGTGGATTAATTTCACCAGTACAAAAAATAAAAATTTTAGGAATAACAATTGCAAATCATAGAAGAAAAAATAAACTGAATTTTGCTTTTCATATAGAGGAATTAGTGAGCAGAACTCAAAGAATAAAAAAAATTCTATTCTCTCTTTGCAGCAAATCTTGGGGTCTGAGCTCCCATAAAATAATTACATTGTATAAATCTTTATTCAGATCAACTTTAACATATGGATCAGAGATATGGTTCAAATTTTTAAATAAAAAATCGATACAAAAATTAAACTCAATGCAATATCAGATATTAATATGGAGCATACAAGCATACAAGACACCTTCGTACAACTGTGTTCACAGTTTGGCTAAAACTCCATTGATTGCAGATTACATTGAAGCAAAAAAATATGAAATATGACTTGAATAACTTATCGTTCGAGGACAAGCAAAAATACAACATCGATATTCCCTTTATAATTAAATCCTATATAGACGAAAGAATGTTGCTCTTACTGAATAATACAAACGAGACATTTACAAGTTTTTTCAACCGGGGTATTCCAAATTATTTTCGCCCTAATTTCCACAACACACAATTTGTAACCAACCATGGTAACCTCGGGAGTTTTCTGGAAAGAACCCGCGCAGCGGAGGATCCGGGCTGTTTTTGTGGATGCCGCATTCAAGATTCTACTCATCTTTTACTTAAGTGCCCAGCATTTCAAGACTACAGACTCAATATGTTGGCCCGAGAAAGATAGAGAAATTTTTAAATGTAAGTACCATATAAGATAATTTATATTATGCTGATTGTACATATTGCCATACAATTCTTTCTTTTGTAGAATGTTCTTTTTCTCGATTTTCTCTCTTTCTCTTTGTTAATATCATATGACTATTCTATTCACAGCCTAATATGTATATATATAGGTATATATTAGAAAACAATAGAAATAAATAAAAGATAAGTGGGTCAGGTGTTGATATTAAAAATAAAAAAGGCATCTCCTGACCACGAGCACATGTGCTTTTTAGATGGCAGAGCGCCGTGGATCGTGGATGGATTTTCTTGATTTATCAAGAAATTGGGTTGGCCAAATATCACGGAGCAAGCTAAATAAACGTTGAATTTATTTTTGCTCCACTAGATGGCGCTCTGCCATCTAAAAAGCACATGTGCTCGTGGTCAGGAGATGCCTTCTTTATTTTTAATATATATATATATATATTTACAAATTGTGAGAGCACAAGTTTTCCTAGAGGGACTTGGCGCTTTAAATTGAAATGAATAAATATAAGATTTTCATTTTAATCATTTAATATGGAAGTTTCGACCTATAGAAAAGTCCTATTCTGTATTCACGTACATGAGCCTATCTAGGGCATACTTAAAATGAGGTATGAATAATGTAGTGAGCCATAAAATTCCTTATATAGTGAGTGGTATGACCAAGGTGATCTAATGGATTTTCCTAGGATATGGTAAATTAATTTCATTTTGTTAGTCAATTTCACTGATGGCTTCCTTAAAGCGCTTGATTTTGGCTTCCTCGCATTGCAAAATTTACATTGGGAAGACACGTTTACTATTAGTGCAAAAATTATTGAAATCAATGCACCTATCAAAACATTTTAATCGTCGAATGACAATTTCTTCTAAGATTACTCTCAGAAATGAAATTCTTCTAAATAAATGCTTCTTTCCGAGTTTACCTATATTCAATATAATTAATTTCATTATTAATATATTATTTAATAAAAAGAATATATATCATATATATTCAATATACAAGGGGGGATCAATAAATAAGGTGAATTATCTTATTTCTTGAAAATTAAAAAAGCAGAAATAATTTAAACCACAGGATATTAAAATATAACATCGAGAGACTATTTAAGGTGTTCTGTTCTTTTTTCCCACGCGTGGCGTGAGACTTATAAATAAACTAAAATGGAAGCTCCTTTGAAGGATTGCAACACGCTTGAACAACGTGCAGTTAATCGTTTCTTGAATGCAGAAGGCATTCAAACATCTCAAATATGCCAAAGAATGAAAAATATCTATGGTGAGTCTTGTTTGTCTCAAATAAACATTTAAAAATGGGTTAACGAGTTCAAAAATGGACGAATTACATGTACCGATATTGAGCGACCTGGACGACCAAGTGTTACAGCGACGCCAAGCACGATAAATGCGGTTGAAAGCTTAATTTTGGAGGATAGAAAAATATGCTGCATATAGATTCCACATTTCCTTAATTTGGACCAAAAACTTAACCGTATTCGGGTTTCAAAGGCTCTGTTAAAGCGGTATGAGGAGGAAGGTGATCATTTCCTTGACAAAATTGTAACTGGAGATGAGAGTTGGTGTTATCATTATGATCCTTAGACAAAACGTGCATCTATGGAATGGAAACGAGGCGACTCTCCAAGACCAAAAAAAAAAAATCAGGTCTCAACGTTCGGCCGGTAAAATTTTGTTAACAATTTTTGGGGATGTTGATGGACCAATCTGTCCTGATTTTTTATCCTCAAGGAAACGTATGAACAGCGACCTTTATTGTGACATTCTTGTAAATAAGCTAAAGCCCGGTATAAGAAACAAAAGAAGAGGGAAGCTTAGTAAAGGTGTTCTCTTCCTTCATGATAATGCAAGGCCGCATACATCATGTAAAACTGTATCTACAATCATTAAACTAGGTTTTGAAGTTTTAGAACATCCTGCATATAGTCCAGACCTAGCCCCCTCTGACTATTTCCGTTTTGGACTACTAAAGAAGGAGTTAAAGGTAAAGCGATTTTACTCGGATGAAAATGTCCAGAAAGTGGTGTAAGATTTTTTCACACGCTTCCTAAGAGTGCCTATAAAAAGGGTATTTACAAGTTGCCAGAACGATGGAGACGATGTAAAGAATATCAAGTTCTAATTTTTAATATCGTTCTTATTTTATAAATAAATTATAATTCACCTTATTTATTGATCCCACCTTGTATAATCAACAGAGTGAATTTTATTCCACTAACGTTTAGAAAATCAATAATATATGTGCAAAAGCTTAATCAGGCCATTCTATATTATTCTCTTTCATAAAGCACAATAGTATTCTTTTTATATTAGAAAATTGTCTATAAATAGTATAATATTTAATATATAGATGGCACTCCAATGCATTTAGAATATACGTGTATGTTTGGCTTAAAAATAAATTTTATTATCGTTACTTAATTTCAAATATTAATAATTCTAATTTATCTACTATTATAATATATGCAGTTTTAAACATATAAATGGGTTTTATTTGTAATTATCGTTGAAAATGAAATCAAATCATACTCCATTTTTAGTTTCTACTGAAGGGAATTTGAATTTATCAATTTATCAAGCTTGAATCAAGGTTTGAGATATAGAGAAAAATTAATTTATATTTTGAAATATAGATGGAAATTTTGCCGGGAGGAAATTGATCTATGAAAGCTAAGGGCTCCTCTCCCGGCAAAATAAACGTCAAAACTTTGTCACCGACCCGAGGCCAATAGTTTGCGGCGACGATCAATGGATGGAGTCTAGTTTTAAAGTTCAATTTAACGTGAGAGGAGCCCTATGCTTTATTTTGAAATATATGTAAGAGAAATGTATTTAGGCAGAAATAAATTCGATAGTGTTGATTAGAATGTTACAATAGTGATAAAAACCCATGTGAATTCTTAAAACTTGCGCAAAATATTCTACTGCATATTCCCTTGCATATATACAATTTCTGAGTTTTATGTTCACTGAAATTACTTCTTGTTTGCTTATCCCAAGTACACGTTGTGATAATCATGGTGAGTAGAAATAGGCGACTGCTCTTACTGAGTCCCGTTTGGTTACTTGCACTCGCTGGAGGGGTTGGACCTTTGCAAGAATCGGGGGCTATTGGAATTTTTTAAAATCAGAAAAAAAAAGTGCCCAATGTGTGAATCGAACCCTAGTCGTAGCGGTCGAAAACCTACGGTTTAGAACATCCTTCCACCGACTCCCACTGAAAATACTGATATATCGTAACTATACTTTACATAAATAAATGGTATAAACGTTAAATATCAATTTAAATATGCTTTGATTATTATTAATTGATTTTGATGATATATTTCAATATACAATAATAATACTAACTACTATGATAGAGGATGGTAAACCAGTGGGGTAAACAGTCCCTTGTCAACAGCCCAGAATCGGAACCCACTTTGGGAAATTTTTTTTTTTTTGAAGAAAAAATTCTTCAATGGCCCCCGTTTTTTTCGAATGTCCAGCACCACTAGTGAATTCTAACTACAATAAACGGGACCCTAACACACTTGTACGTTAAAAAGTTGAACTGCGCGTTTCATACATGTGTAGACATGTAGTGCAGGGCCCTGGCACACTTGTAAATGCAAAAGTCGAACTGTTCCATACATTTGTAGACATGTGAAGCACTTGCAGTAAATTCAGTCGGTAACTATTATTCAGTATGACTAGGCTAAAACCGACGTAAAGTAAAGATTATAAAAAAATAGAACTATTATACAATATAAATCATATATTTGTAGAAATATAATTTTGTTTGAATATGATTATTCTCTCTCTCTAATATATATATATATATATATATATATAAATTTGTAACGAATAAATTTACTGGCAATTTGTTTATTTTTCAATAATATCATCAAATATTATCTCTACAGATTTTACTGCTAGATCGCTCTACTATTGTATTGGATTGGTTCGGAATATACCCTGAATTTTCTATGCAGGGTAGCTTATGTGTGTTTAGTGAACCTATGGACATAAACCTATAGGTCTGTAGAAGTACATACATATAATTTAAATGTATTGCAGCATCGAATGCAAATACCTTGATATTATATATATACTAGCCGAATGACCCGGGCAACGCCCGGGTTTTACCCTATTAAATGTACCCTATTCAAATACTATTCGTTATAATTATAAATTGGCGCCGTGGATGTCACTTTTGTGAAACGTCCCGCTCCAAACTTTGTGTCTGAGAAGCGATATTTTTATAGAAAGATGATCTGGCTTTTGTTTTCTGCTCGAATGAATGTTTTTCTGTTAGAATTTTGTTCCTGTATACAAAATAATGAACTAGTTTCACCCGTGGTCTCTGCTTTTTGGAATTTTTCCCGATATAATTTTGTATCTGATAATCAAACATGATACTGCAATATCGTCATCATCATTTTCTGAGTAAAAATATATAGTTTTAATAATTGATTTATATATTTTTTAAAATAGCCTATCGTCTTCTCCGTATTCTTTTACCTATGTATGGAAATTTTGGTTTGAATTAGTGAACTATTGCGAATTTGTATACCGGACATACAGACAGACAAACAGACAAACATACAAACATTCATTTTTATATATATAGAGATGTACCTCTACAGACCTAAGGCTTATGTCCATAGGTTCACTAAACACTCTCAAGCTGTCTTCTATAAAACATTCAGGGTATATCCCAAACCAATCCAATACAATAGTAGAGCTCTCTAGCAGTAATGTCTGTAGAGATAATATTTGATAATACAGCTTTATTAAGACTAACGGTCGTATACAGATTCACCGTATGAATGAAGCATAGATGGAGCTCCTATACTCCAGCCAGCACAGAACCTCCAGGTCTGACGCATTTCCATTAGCCACATAATCCATAGAAATAACCATAACGAATAATATTGAATTGTAATTTTAATAAAATACGTGAAAAGACAATTCACAAATAGCTAACTATTATTTTACAATATAAATAAATAAAAAATGGGCTCAACAAATGGTAATATTCAATGTGTAAAATATATATATATATATATATTTTAATCCAATATAAAAATGATCATATTAAAATCTATCAAGATATACACAATACAAGATAAACACATACAGCCTAATTAATACCACCGATCTTATACAGATTCACCACAGGAAGGAAGCATAGATGGATCTCCTATACTCCAGGTAGCACAGAACCCAACAACAGCCTCCAGTTCCGACACATGTCCAGTGGCCACACCGTTAATAGGTTAGCATATCACTGAAATGGCGAGTCTGGAATCAACCGCGTTTTAGTCTTCGCTTTCCTCATCCAAATAAACCACGAAATTCGGCGATTCTATTAATTTATCAAGATATAGGTATATAGAAATATCAAAAATGCTACAAAAATCAAATAATATATATATGTACACAAAGCTGGGTACATATTCCCAAGTTAGTTGAAGTCAGATACTTTTTTATTGATATCTTTAAAGTAAAATACGGTTTGGTGCGACGTGTATAAAATATAGATTAACTCTTGATACAATATTCAGATTTTTACAATATATCTTTAAAAGAGAAACAGATGCAGAAAAACACACACACATTCCTCGAAAACGAATATATATAATAATATTTATATATACACCTTTTGTATATATATATATTATAGAAACAAATATATTTTAAAAACGAATAATTTATATTATGTAGATTCTTTCTTCTGTATTTAGTTCTCAGTTCTCGTTCATTTTTATCTCTCTTTCCTATTAACAATATAATATCATATGACTATTCTATTTACGGCCTAAAATTATTGTAAATATATATGTATAGACAAATATGAAGACATACATGTATGACAGCGCAAGTGTCCCTTGGTAGACATAGCGCTTTAAATTGAAATAAATGAATATATTCAATAATGATCATATTGAATAATTGGGTACACAACTATTTCGAGTATTATATTTAATTAATTTATACTTTTTTTTTTCGTATACATTTATTATGTATTTGTCTGAGCAAATTGGTCTATTAAAATATAAATTTGTTTTCTCATCGCCCTTCTGAATTATCCAGACACAGTTGTACACAGTTCTCTGTCTCGCCTTTTTTTCTCTTTGTTAATATCATATGACTATTCTTTACAACCTACAATTATTGTAAATATATATGTATAGACAAATGTAAAGACATACATGTATGACAGCGCAAGTGTCCCTAGGGGGACATAGCGCTTTAAATTGAAATAAATGAATGAATATAATATTATTTACAAATGTTATTTTATTTTAAAATTATAATTTCTATAATACTTAGTGGGGTGACCGCCAGAAGTCGCCGTTTTTCTCCTGTTTCCCGTTGGCCGGCTCAAATATTTTTGTAGATATGTAAATAGGTAATCCATTATTTTCTTTATTCTACTCGCCTTAAGTCAGGGGTAGTACTTTCTCGAATTATGTATTCAATACTTCATTAGTACAATTAAAGCAAATTGTGATTCAAAGTTGTTTTATTTTCAAAATATCACGACTACAAGCCAGTACCAAAATGCTTGGGAAGTCAAAATAATCAGCATCATCATGTAATAATTCTATATCTCAATAATATTAAAAAATCAGCAGAATAATTCGGTAAAATATATATTAATATATAATTTAATATAATTGATTTGCGTTAAAATACATTTATAACTATATTTTTCATATTAGAAAGTATATGATTTAATATTACGTATGGAACGGGTGCAAATATTGCTTGGTTCATCTAATTTCCGGAATATTCTGTATTGACAGAATGGAAACGAAATATTCTTGATACGATTTGAGAAATATTAGAATACATTTGTAGGAAATATTTGAGAGCGCCCTCTTGAGTTTTTTTCTTTCTCTGAAACTTCTTTTATTTGTCCAATTCCACATCCCGCTCTAGCCCGAGGCCAACTTTATACAAAAACAGTTTAAATTCGCTCTCTATTCCAATTCTGAAAAAGAATTTGTTTGTCTTACAAATGTGTTGGGAACTCTTTAGTTTTTCTTTATGAGTTACTGAATGCTGATTTTCTTCCTAAAATTAAAGTTGTGGATTTTAAAAATTGCAATAACTTAGTATTTTCAATATTTGTAGCTTAAAACGGATATGTTTAGTATAAATATATAATAGGGAATAATAAATTTTGAAATATTACAACATTTATTTCATCAGGGAAACATAATATTTGAAATAAATAATTTCTAATAAGTATATGTATTTATAATAATTCTAATTTTATAATATATATTTGTAACAAATACATTTACTGGTATATAATGTGTTTCTTTTCAATAATATTATCAAATATTATCTCTACAGACATTACTGCTAGAGAGCTCTACTATTGTATTGGATTGGTTTGGGATATACCCTGAATGTTTTATAGAAGACAGCTTGAGAGTGTTTAGTGAACCTATGGACATAAGCCTTAGGTCTGTAGAGGTACATCTCTATATATATAAAAATGAATGTTTGTATGTTTGTCTGTTTGTCTGTCTGTATGTCCGGTATACAAATTCGCAATAGTTCACTAATTCAAACCAAATGTCTTTACATTTGTCTATACATATATATTTACAATAATTGTAGGTTGTAAAGAATAGTCATATGATATTAACAAAGAGAAAAAAAGGCGAGACAGAGAACTGTGTACAACTGTGTCTGGATAATTCAGAAGGGCGATGAGAAAACAAATTTATATTTTAATAGACCAATTTGCTCAGACAAATACATAATAAATGTATACGAAAAAAAAAAGTATAAATTAATTAAATATAATACTCGAAATAGTTGTGTACCCAATTATTCAATATGATCATTATTGAATATATTCATTTATTTCAATTTAAAGCGCTATGTCTACCAAGGGACACTTGCGCTGTCATACATGTATGTCTTCATATTTGTCTATACATATATATTTACAATAATTTTAGGCCGTAAATAGAATAGTCATATGATATTATATTGTTAATAGGAAAGAGAGATAAAAATGAACGAGAACTGAGAACTAAATACAGAAGAAAGAATCTACATAATATAAATTATTCGTTTTTAAAATATATTTGTTTCTATAATATATATATATACAAAAGGTGTATATATAAATATTGTTATATATATTCGTTTTCGAGGAATGTGTGTGTGTTTTTCTGCATCTGTTTCTCTTTTAAAGATATATTGTAAAAATCTGAATATTGTATCAAGAGTTAATCTATATTTTATACACGTCGCACCAAACCGTATTTTACTTTAAAGATATCAATAAAAAAGTATCTGACTTCAACTAACTTGGGAATATGTACCCAGCTTTGTGTACATATATATATTATTTGATTTTTGTAGCATTTTTGATATTTCTATATACCTATATCTTGATAAATTAATAGAATCGCCGAATTTCGTGGTTTATTTGGATGAGGAAAGCGAAGACTAAAACGCGGTTGATTCCAGACTCGCCATTTCAGTGATATGCTAACCTATTAACGGTGTGGCCACTGGACATGTGTCGGAACTGGAGGCTGTTGTTGGGTTCTGTGCTACCTGGAGTATAGGAGATCCATCTATGCTTCCTTCCTGTGGTGAATCTGTATAAGATCGGTGGTATTAATTAGGCTGTATGTGTTTATCTTGTATTGTGTATATCTTGATAGATTTTAATATGATCATTTTTATATTGGATTAAAAAATATATATATATATATATTTTACACATTGAATATTACCATTTGTTGAGCCCATTTTTTATTTATTTATATTGTAAAATAATAGTTAGCTATTTGTGAATTGTCTTTTCACGTATTTTATTAAAATTACAATTCAATATTATTCGTTATGGTTATTTCTATGGATTATGTGGCTAATGGAAATGCGTCAGACCTGGAGGTTCTGTGCTGGCTGGAGTATAGGAGCTCCATCTATGCTTCATTCATACGGTGAATCTGTATACGACCGTTAGTCTTAATAAAGCTGTATTTGTGAATGTGATAGTGTTATTTCAGATTCGTCTGAACACATATTTACTATACGTTTTCTATATTCAGAAAGAATGGCTTGTTTCCTAATGCTATCTTATCAAATCCAAAAAAGAACACATTTTCATAAGATAGCAGATAATATCGAGATTTTTGAATATATTTTCACATTTTATATTTAATGAATATTCGTAATCATAATTAAATCTAATTTTACATATTACCTTATTATAATAAACTCTAATTGATTTAAAAATAATCAAATTAAAAATAAATTCTATGAAGCTTATTTGTAAATACTGAAAAAATACTGAATTTAATTTGCTTTGGTTAATATTGGCTTTTTGTGTGATTATATTAATAAATTAAATTATTTACAATATTTAAACAAATTAATTATATAATTAAATTAAAAATAAATAAGTTCGTTTATACATTGAATAACAGTCCTATAACTTCTCTATTTATTTTAACCATTATTATTTATGACCTCATAAGTCAATTTTTCGAAGAACAAAAAAGTAGCTAATATTCAATGCTAATAAATAAAACCTTTTAAAAATTTATGCACATGAAAGTCAAATGACGATTGGTTTTCTTATAATGTATATTAATTTTAAAAAAGAAAATATTTTACTACTTTTTATATTTTTGAATAAAAAATAATACCATCGTTGATACAGTACAAAAATGTGAAATACCGGGTGAGAACGCCATGCAGCGTTAGAATAAATTTAAACGATTTCTAAATGTTTTAATTTTTGTTCGCTCCTTACGAGGAAAAAAATATGTTTGTCAAAACGTCGAAGTAATAAAAAGATTCACTGGCCGAAGTATCTTTAATTTGAAGAACTTTGAATGCCGGCCAGGTAGCCGCTATCTTTACGATCGTTAATATAATGAAGGCCTAGCTCATCAGGGGTGAACCTTTCCAGCAGAATCACTAGTTGAAATCATCTCGTATACCGCTATGATATTGTATTCATGCATTTACTAATTTATTGGGCTTTTTTTTTACCTTCCTACCTGGTACATAGAGAGTATGCTTTGTTAGAAAATTTAACAAACTTATATATTTTTATGATGTACTAGAGCGCCATCTGTTATCAAATTATAAAACTATTTTAGTGGCGTATTATTCTTTTTAAAATAAAACAATTTCTACTGTCCTTACTGCGATGAAAAAATTAAAGGGAGGGCCTGGCTCATCAGTGGTGAACCCTCCCAGCGGTTTCGCCAGTTTAATGGGAGGGTTCACCACTGATGAGCCAGGCCCTCCCTTTAATTTTTTCATCGCAGTAAGGACAGTAGAAATTGTTTTATTTTAAAAAGAATAATACGCCACTAAAATAGTTTTATAATTATATATTTTTATTTTTAAATATCTAAGACTCTCTCACGCAATATGTTTCTTTAATAATAAATAAAGAATTTTATTTGCGTAAGGTTTTAAGATATTTTTTTAAAGGTCGGAATGCGCCACGCTACAGTGCACTTCCAATTGCATCTTAAATATATAAAATATATCGACCCCAAAAGTTGTGGTAAAAACTTACATCTTCTCATTGATTGCGCATTTTAAACGAAATATCGCAATTTTTTTATATCTGAATATGAACTCAAAATGTATGTATATAGGTTTAGAGGACAGTAGGAATATATATAAATACATCCAGTCAAATAATCTCTTTTGAAAATTAATTACAGAAGACTAGTTTGGTATAATATAAACTAATACCATGCCATTTTTTATCAAGATATAAATTATTTCAGCGCACGGTTTTTACTTTCATAAATTCAACGTTTATTACAGTACTTACTGCAAATAAAGAAAGACTGCAAATTTATTTCAATTGCAGTGAGGACACAGTACTAAAATTTGTAATTTAAAAAATCGTAAAAACACGCCATCTTTATATAAAATAAAAAATAGAACAAAATATTAAATATAATTATTTTAGAAACAAGATAAATTTTCTATTTTCCTTACTGCAATGTAAAATAGGGAGATAACATGGCTAAAATACCGCAACGGCGTTTTATTCGTTTTTATGTACTCCTGTAGAGGACCAGAGATGCCCGAAAGCTCGATATAGCGTTAATAAAAATGGCAAAAAAAACCTTCTTTAGACATTTTCTGTCTTATTTAATACCATAGCTAAGATATTATTAATCAAATTTATAATTTTATTGCGAAATAGAGATAGATATTTGAATTAAATACATAAACATGAGCTCTTATTGTAACAAATTTTCTCTTGTTTATGGGCTTTCGTTCCATGAAACCAGAGGTTGAAATTAATATTTTAGAGAATATTATTCCTGGAGGTCTAAGATTTTTACCCTAATAATGATAATTGATATTGTGTGATTTGTTAAAAATATAATTATTTCATAAAAAATAGAACCATCCACAAGAATGAGTCTTTTATAAACAAAATAAACTTCCCTAGTCCTTATTGCGATGAAAACATATTATGAAAGCTTGGAGCTACTGATGCTCCATAAGGACTAGGGAAGTTTATTTTGTTTATAAAAGTCTTATTCTTGTGTGTGGTTCTATTTTTTGATAAAATAATTATATTTTTAACAAATCACACAATGTCAATTATCATTATCAGGGTAAAAATATCAGACCTCCAGGAATAATATTTTCTAAAATTCTGATTCCAACCTCTGGTTTCATGGAACGAAAGCCCTTAAACAAGAGAAAATTCGTTACAATAAGAGCTCATGTATATGTATTTAATTCAAATATATATCTCTATTTCACAATAAATTATATATTTGATTGATAATTGAGAAAATAAACTTATTTCTTTAAGCCCCATGTTTTATTACCTTAATAGCTTCAATTATTCAATAAATATGACCTTCTATTGCCTATTGTCTATTGTTTAACCTAATATATTATGGATTCTCTTTTCGAAAATTCACGCTGCCCGCTATATAAAACCCTAATTATAATCAACAATGTCCTAAGATAGAAACCAACCTACATTATTTAATGATAATAAATGAAGGATTTTAATATCGAATTTTTTTTGCACGATTCTATCTCTAATAGGGCGAATACTTAGCCAAAATATGTTTTGTAATCGTAAATGCGCAATATAATACTGTTCATATATACGGGGAAAAATGTAGTTAAATAAAGTTTTAACTTTTATCATTATTATCAAGACCGTGGTATCACAATATTAGATATAAAATATATTGATTCAACTATATTCCAAATAATTCAATTATCGTTTATAGGTGATAAAACTATTAAGACACATAATATCGATTTAGGTACTGTTAAATAATTTTAAGAATAGTAAAATATGACTGAGAAATATTTAACGAAATAGTTATTTCTAAAATGCATTATAAAATAGTTTTGAAATGTAATTCATTATTAAAATGTAATCGTTGTTACCCAAAACTTATGACAACTACAAATACATCAGCTACAAGAATCTCGATTGTTGAATAAAGAAAAACCAGATCGGTACGACAGGAAATGTTTATAAAACATTTTTACTTATTTCTATATATTTTTTCATATGTATGTTATGAATAATAAGTCTTCTGTTGCGAAGTTAAATATCAAAGGTGCTGTCGTGTTAAAAGAAAAATAATTATTTAATATCAAGTAGTTTTTATTTATAATTACTCGAAGAAAATTACATAATAAATATTTTCATATTTATATCAAATATATGAAATAATTTCTATATTAGTGAATCAAAAAATAAAATATATATTTAAATATATTTCAATTAAAAATATTTCAAGCATATTTAAATATATAATACGATATATATATATCGTATATTTTAAAACTGTATAATATTGACACTTTTAGTATATGTCACATATCTTCCAATTAGAGCCGGTACCTTAAAAGATCCTGCCCTTCTTTCGGAATGTACACCATTTCTGTTTGCTGCCACCCCCATATTTTGTATATATGCTATATCTTTATTGATAATACCTGTAAACCCCTATTTGTATGTAACACTAAAAATGTTGACGTCAAAATAAAAATCTAAAGAGTGTTCGGTCAGCTGGTGGCAGGGACAGAGGTGGGTGGTGGGGAAAAGGCAACGCCCAGCCCATGTGGGGTCCCGAGGGACATTTTTATAGACGACCCCTGTAAACAAGACAGGTTTTGGCACGGGGTCAGCAGATGTTCTAGGGTGTGGCCATCGGCAAGCGGCTTCTGTCTCGCATACAGTCTCTCCCTCCATATCTCGGGGATAAGCATCCAAGTTTGTGTCATGACCTCTACCTCTGTCCCGTGGGATGTCCACGATCATTCTCTGTGTTAACATCTAGCCCTGCCTCTGCTTCTTGTTGTCCGCGTGTGGGAAGAACATCAACACTCGCCTCCTCACGTACACGACTGCCAGTTCATCCATACGTCGACAGGATCACATTTGCAACAATATTACATATATATATATATATTTGAGTTTTTATATAATATATATATATATATATATGATTTGCGTCATCTTTGGGATAATTTATTTTATTTTCGGTTCTCTGACTGATGAAGGTCCAGCGAACTGTGTTGAGTTGTGTGAATAACAGGACATTTTGAGCAATAATCAAATCAGCTTGCTCTGGAGTCTTGTTGTCTAGGACGGCGAAGAATAAACCGCAATCATTAGCCCTGTGTTTTACAAGACTGGGTAAGAGATGAAACATTGAGAAAAGAGAGCCGTATGTAAATGGATATGTAAATGAACGATCACCTGTAAATAACTAACTCATATTTTAAAGCAATTATGCAACTTAGTGAATCCTGAGTAGGGCATAGGTCTCCAATAAAAGGCTTGTTGTGTGGCTATCATATTCATGATTAATATATTTTGAATATAACTTCATCTGTTATAAAATTTGCATAACGTTTCAAATTAGAAATATATTCTACCAACATATGATAATATACAGTTTTTATATATATTCAGCCTATATACATTTTTATTAAATAATTCCTATTAAATCTCATCTAATATATTTAAAAAAAATGTAAGATCTATTACCATACTATATTTACACTTATATGAAGTAAATAAAAAAATTTATGATAAAAACTAATATTCTCCGTAAAATTATTTTTATAATAAAAAAAAGTATTTTTCGATTTAATATTTCCAGAAATTCTTTTATTTTATTTTTATCGACTGCAGTTTGAAATGTTTTCTCTGGCCAAATAAGATTTATTATTTATTTTATTAAATTTGAATTTTGTTCTTAAATTTAAAAAATTCCTTTCACCTTTAATTTCAGACTTAGTTTTTGTAATTGGTTTGAAGAGGTCAGACAAGTGTTCAAATTTGAATTTTTACTATATTTATAATATATATAAAAATAAATTATAAACAATAGTTTTTAAAGAAAAAATACAAAAAGGTTTAGTAAATTTCAAAAATTCGAATTTTTGAAAAATGTGTGATTTATTATTATTTAAATAAAATCTAATACTTTTTTTAAAAATGTTTGATTAATTATTTTTATATCCTATTTTAAATGGATAGCGAGTTTGAAAAATACCATATATTTTTAAATGTTATCTATTTTTTGGCGCATGTAACGGTATGTATATGCATTTAGTGAATATGCATATACTATATTTTTAGGCTTGTTTATAGCCCACAAAAGTACCTGTTTATCATATATGTCATTCATTCCCTCTAAAGGGAAACCTATATATATATAATTGAATGTCTGTCTGTCTGTACTCTTTAGATTCAAAAACCATACATCCAATCGCCCTGAACTTTGGGATATTATTAGGTATATTCCCGGGAAGGTGTTCGAAAAATAATTTCTTGAATATCTTGAATATCCGTAGAGTTATTTGCAGATTTGTAGATTTAACTAGCGAGCAGCGCCCCCTAGCGGGGGATAACACGTTTTTTTTATCTATAAGTTTCATTATCATAAGTTTATTATCTTAAAGATTATTTATCAAAAGCAAGATTTTCTACCTATTAATTGCGCACAAGTCAAAGTTAGTTTTATCATTTATCTACAATATATATATTGGGAGAATAGATAAAACGATGATTTTGTAATGTAGAAAATTAGGAAAGACAAAATTCAGGATGACACGGCAATTTATTTGAGACAAGAATAATGATACAATTCCAAGGCAAGATACTATTCCTTTAACTTCCAATTACCGAGGGAACCAATTAATATTGATTTTATTCAACTTATCGAGTATTTTTCAAGGGACCGGAAAAAAATGTTCACTTTATCGATATATTCAAATTTACGTGTTTCAAATTATCAAAATATATGTTTTTTTTTAAATAAGTTTATAGAGAATTGTTTTAACAAATGTTCGTTAGACAAACCTTTACTCGGGTAAAACCGGGCGAAGCCGGGTACATCCGCTAGTGTTAATATAAAATATTTGGCATATGGCAACCAAAACAAACAGTTGCACCAAGTATGAAATGCAATCAGTAATACGTTTTCTTTATCAGGAAGGAGTTAAACCATTTGAAATTTACCCCAGAATGATACTGTTTACCGTGATAAATTTTTATCTAAAAATCAAATTTTTGAATGGGTTAGAAAATTTAAAAGCGGCATAGAAGGTTTTGATAACGCACCGCGACCTGGCGCCCCGGTCAAGGTTAGCGATGATGCAACCACCTGGGCCATTGACGAGATGATACAGAACGATCGTCACATTGGCATTAGAGTTATTTCTGCCGAACTTAACCTCAGTTATGGTAATGCCCGAACACCATTACAAAACATTTAAAATACAGATATATTTGTATAAGATGGGTGCTCACAAAGGAAATGAAGGAAAAACGTCTTAACGCTTGTAAAGAGCTTTTGAAACGTTATGAAATTGAGAATTAAGGTTTCCTTATAGAATTGTGACTGGAGATGAATCATGGATACACCATCTAATTCCAGACTCTAAAAGATCAAGTGCAGAATGGCAATACAAGGGTTCACTAACACCAAAGAAACCAAGGATAACAGCTTCGGTTGGAAAAGTACTCTTTACTATTTTTCGGGACAGAAAAGGATGTATCTTGAAAGATTATCTTTATAAAAGCCAAAAAGTTAAATAATAGTTTATTCTTAGATCCTTGAAAAATATTAAAGCCAAAAATTCATTTCAAAAGGCGTGGTTTGATGAGCAAAGATGTTTGCTTAAAACATGATAATGCTCGGACCCACGTGCAAAATCTCACCATTGAAACCATCAATAAATAAAATTTTAAATTTCTAAAATATTCCCCTTTTTCTCCTTATTTAGCTTCGAGGGAATATGTTCTATTTGGACACTTAAAAAGATTTTTAAGGGGCATGACTTTCAAGACTGATGATGAGGTTAAAAATGCGGTGCATGGATGGCTTGCCCAACACACACAAGAAATTTTATTAAATATAATTTACAAGCAACCTAACCTTTGGAAGAAGTGTTTAGAAAAAGGAAAGGGCTATGTAGAGGATTAACAATAAAATTGTATTTTAGTTTTCAATATAAAAAAATAATTATCATTTTTTTATTGATCCACCCTTGTATTTTCAAACCGCTATTGTATTGGATTATTTTAATATATATTGTTATATGTTATTCGATTTAAGCTAAATTAAGCGGTTTTATTTGGACATAGAGATACAGAAACGTGAGTACATATATAGGTACATATAAATTAGAAGATAAGAAATTAGAAGGTTCCAAATCCTCGTTAAATATCAACACTGAAGACATGTTTAGTGATACAAAGATTCCTAGAATTGTATTGGAAATCAAAAGATATTTCTATTACATTACTGATTAAAAAAATAAAATGAGATAAAAATAAATTGTTACTAAATGAAATGATCTTTTAAAATAATTTTTATAAGTTTCAAATTCCACACTTATGTGTTGGCTATATCATGATAGTGTTGTTCGAATCACTACAAGGGTATAGGATACCAGACATTAAAAAAAAAAACAATATAATCAATAGAAAAATTGTCGAATAATAAAAAGAAAAAAAAAACAGCAGATAAATGTGGCATTCTCTTCATGCTGATTAATTTGTCAATAATGTTTTATTATTTATTTATTACATATAGTTTTGATATATAAATTAGGATAAACAATTCAAACATATAAAATATTTTACCTGACTTATAATATTATAAAATGAATAAAGATTCAAGAGCAAAGTCTCCTGTACAACTTTTCATTTTCAAGCTTTCGAACTTGTCAGTCCTTTAACGGGATTATCACGTTAATAAATTAATGATAAATACTATTTTTATATACAAATTTTTATTTACATATTTTAAATACTTATTATATTGAGAGAGAGAGAGAGAGAGAGAAAATATATTACATTCTTTGTGTGTAAAAATTAAGTTTTTCAAAAATAGCAATTATCTTCAATTTATTAACGTGATACTCTTATTGAAGAACTGTCAAGTCCGAAAGGTTGAACAAGAAATTTAGCCCAGGAAGTTTATTTATTTTATAATAATTTAAATATATATCATTAAAAATATTTGAAATTATGAACATCATGGCATCTAATGAATACACTGTTTTTCTATATTCCTTTTAAAATAATGGATAGAAAAAGCAATAGCGATATTTAAGGGCTATATAAAGGAAATCATTCAATTGAATGGTGCGTTTTCCTCGAGATTGCTAATTGCACCTAGTTTCCTTGCGTGATACACTTTTGCTACACTCTTTATTTCCGTTATAACATGACATTTTAATACCCAGCTCACTAATTGGGCTGCCCTTTGAAAAAATACTTTTCGAGATAAAAATGCAATTATCATTACTTAATTACTGCAAATTGCTGTATGTGTTCCACAAAACCTTTTATATGGTCTCAAAACAACACAAAATTTATATAACAGGTCATTGAACTAGTAGGTTCAAGCAAATCGAGAACACATTTACGATGATATTCTTATATGATCAACTAGCGCGCCATCTGTTATCAAAATTCGAAACTATTTTGAACGCGTAAGATTCTTTTTGAAATTAAACAATTTCTACTGCCCTTACTACCCTCCCATTAATTTTTCCATTACAGTAAGGGCAGTAGAAATTGTTTAATATAAAAAAAATCTAACGCGTTTAAAATAGTTTTGAATTTTAATAATTTTTATATTTTACTATATTTTCCGTAAGGTAAATCGCTTTCTGTTTATTAACCTATCAATTTAATTCGTTATTTTTCAAAAATATTATTTTTTAGTATAAGAGAAATAAGCTCCAGAAATCATTTCGAAGAAGGAAGTAAAGCTAACGGCGAAGATATTCTTATATATGTGCGGTATAATCTTGGCAAGCTTTCGGACTATGACATCCTTCAACAGGTTACTAAGTAGCCTACTAGTACTAGTAGCCTGTTGAGGAAGGTCATATTCCGAAAGCTTGCCAAGATTATATCGCATATATAAAGAAATACGTCGCCATTAACTTTAATTCCTTCTTCGAAATTCTTTTTTATACAACCAATATATTTTTAACGATATTTTTCAAAAAGGTAATCTTTTTTTTCATTCAACATATTCAAATTTCCAAAATTATGAAAATCAGATCGACAAAAGATTAGAGTTGCCTGTAAATAATTGGTAGAAGAAATATCCATAATAAATCAAATAAAAATTGCTAATTAATATATTTATATAATAATAGATTGTTATATTTTCAAAAAAGATATATGTAAACCTTATATTTATGTCTAATTTCGATTATTATTACAATAAATAACATCATTCATCTATATTTTAATAAATATTTGAGACATTTAATATTTATATTAAATAAATAATATAATATGCAAAAAAAAATAATAATTTATAATCCTTTAAAATAAATAAACATTCATTGAAATTAAATAATTGGTTAAGTGCATCATCTATTAAAGATATTCGAATATAATAAAAATGTGTTAAGTTAATCCATTTATATTAAAGTTAATAGATAGTCCTCAAATAAAAAATGAAAGGTTCATATTAACAACATTGGCTTATATATTCTCAATAAATAAATAAATCCAATGAATTATTTATCCCCAAAGAGAAAATCCATTCCATCTAGAAATATAATCTCTTTATGCAATATAGAATTTGAATTCCTTCATCAGATTTATTTGTAAGGCCATATTTTATACCAAAAATATATTGGATTCGGGAAAATAAATTCAAAAGAAAAAAAATTTACATTACCCACGTTTTTCCAACAAAAATAGACTTTACCAAATAAAGGGAAAAACCTTTATTGGATTCAATATGGTTTTTTCCGAGGCTCAAAATAAGTGTATTTTGGTTTTGTTTATTTGTACCTCATATATAATGGACACTAATATAGTAATGCGGGGAACACTAAGTGGAAAGATGAATTTTACAATGCTACACCACCAAATTGCGTATAGTAAGAAATACACCTTGTGAATTATTGATTCCAGTGCCTCCACGTTGGAAGATTGCCCCTCAAGACAAAGTAGCAGTCTTGGGCGATTCAATCCTTTTCAACTGCCAAGCCAGCGGCTTTCCTCCTCCTCTTATTCGCTGGAAGAAAGCTTCAGGTAAGTTCACTCATCCATTTTCCAGCCCTAATGTCCGGCTTCTGATCATATTTTATCCTGAAATGTCCTTTTTTTGTTTTCCCAGGTGACAGCGAATCCTTTTATCTATTGTGTGAACTCCATTCCAACTTCTTTTTTTGTAGTTTGTTCCATTACTGTTGTGTTTAATGTTTTTAAATAGTAACTTCATCAGTTAATGTTATATATTTCTGATTAAATATATTTAATTTCAAATATTTATTTTGTTTAATGGTTTTAAATAATAAGCTAATTTATCAGTTAAATAAAAGTTATATTTCTGCGATTAAATAAATTTAATTGCAAACATTATTTATAATATTTAATTATATTTTCAATTTTAATCAATAATATATATACATATGAAGATATAATTATTTTATTCTATTTATATAACTTATTTTTAATTAAAAAGACATATATTGGATCAATATATAATTTATTTACCATTATTTCAGTTGGCTCAGCGCCAACCTTTTACAAGGTATTATAACCTATTTATTAATATAACTTGTTTTTATTATTACAATTATAATAAATACAAGTATGTTATAATAACTTGAAAAAGGTTGGCGTTCAGCCAACTGAAAAAAATGGTAAATAAATCATATTTTTTATCAAATATATCCCTTTTTAATTAAAGATCTATTTATTGATTGCTCTATTTCATAATAAGAAAATATAATTGCCATCTTTATAGGAACGAAAATTAGATAAATAAATATTCAAATAAAAAATAATTAAACATATTTAAATACTCACCTTTTTATTTAAATGTTCAAATTGCGAAAATAAAATTGTCTAGAAAGAAATTCTATTTTAATCAAATTCAAAGCAACGTTTATTTTCACGTTTTCATTTCAAATTCAAATCAAGTAATAAAATTGTTTCGTATTTCTAAAATGCAACACCTAGAGTAAAATTATTTTATTCAAAACCCTTGAGAATAGGTATATAAAAAAGAAATTATATAGGATTATAAAAATATTTTATAAGTTAAAACATTAAATATTGAGTTTATTATAGGATTACTTTAAATATTTATGATATCATTAATTATTAGACTTGTTATTTAATAAGAGTATCACGTTAATTAGTTAATGCTTAATACTATTTTTGAAAACTACTTTTCACACAAAACGAATGAAATATATTTATCTATTTCTCATAATATCATAGGTTTTGAAAATATGTAAATAAAATTTGTATACAAAAATATTATTTAGCATTAATTGCGATATAATATATCAAAAGAGTCGATAACCTTCGGAATAAGTTTGTATATTCTAAAAAACTTATAAATTTGACGATAAACTAGATTATTGTGATAAATAAATGCTTTTTTGATATATCTTTAATAACATTAAAATTTTTACCGATTACTAATATTATGTTTATATTTGATTAATCTAATTGTTACAGAGGATTATTAATTAAAAAGGCATATATTTGGCCAAATATTATTTCTTTTACCAATATTCCAGTTGGCTGAACGCCAACCTTTATAAAGGTATTATAACATATTAATGTGTTTTATAATACCTTCATGAAAATTGGCGTTCAGCCGAATAAAGTATTGGTAAAATAAATGATATTTCGATTCAATATATGTCCTTTTAATTAATTATTTATTTATGGATTGATCTATTTTCAAAAGAGGATTATTTTTCTAAAATTTATATTGAGTTAAACCAAATTGAGGAAATGATTACTAATATACCTCATTTTTACCTAACAAATATTACTTAGAGATCGGTATCATACTAAAAGGCTTGGTTACATTTTTTTATTCAAGACGCTTTATAGAGGTTAAATCATGATAATTTGTTCTAATTATACCTTCTGAAGAACACAACAATATCTTAAAACAAATAATATAATTCTATCTATATTCAAACTATAACAACACTATTATAACTACTGTACTTTTACAGAGAGTTTCGCTGATCAACAAAGAAATCACAAAACACCAAATTTCGACTAGAAGCGTAAATAAGTCTCTAAATGTTTTATTTAATATAATTGTAAGATATTTTTCTATTTATTGTCTTCCCTTTCTTAGAATGGAATTCCGTACTCATGTAAAGATAGATTTCAACATTTTTGCTTTTATATTGTTTGTATATTCTTTATCAGGCTTGCCTTAAGGATTTGGATTTTGTGGCAGTCGTTCCGATCGTACAGTCTAAGATGTGTCGAAAGAACGCTGCAAAGTGGAACAGATAAACATAATAAAATAATAATTAAAAACTTCCTATTAATTATATTTTAATGCTGAGCCGAATATATTGATATATTATTTACCAGATTTGTGGAAGATATTGGGCCCTCTGCCCAATTCTCTGCCCTCGGCCCTCTTCCTCTAAGCATGGGCGTGTTGGAGATATTACAATAAATCTTTCGGACGTCCATGCCATTATTAAATATCATCACTGAGATTATGCATTCCAGTTTTGACTTGAAAAGCAGAATGAGCATCACCATCACTATGGTATAATAAGTTTATGAAACAGTTGAAGAGTTTACAACTGATGATGCGTATCAAAACCTAATTTCATTTTAAGTTCATTAATCATAGGGATTTCTTCTATAAAGTTTTAAAATGCCAAAATATATTTTATTTTTAATATATTAATAGCGTTTTATGAAAATTAAAGGAATGAATATGACACTTGTATGTATTCTTTTCATTTATAGTATATAGATGAAGCGTTATTGCTTTATAAATGATGTAAATCTTTATTAAGAAGCGAGTATCTCTTTTGGAATAGTAGTTTCTGACGGATTAATGATTTTGTAAAATCCTGGGTTGGGGATGTGTGAATGTTTTTGGATTGATTGAAGAATGTTACTGATAATTCAATTTAAGACATTGTTGAGATATCAATAAGGGCGAAATATTGAATTTTTTAACCAAAATTCCTTCTAACTTGTAAGAGAGGCAAGGTATGTGTGAATAAATAAAAATTCTTAAAGAAATTCTAATACAGTTGAACTTGGATAATTCAAGCCCAAGGGATCAAAAAATTCGAATTATTCAAAAATTCGAATTAAAAACGGAAATTATGTTTATGGGGGTAATTCTAGGGAACAAGATAAATATTCGAATTAAGGACGTTTTCGATATAAAGAAGTTAGAATTATCCAACTTATACTGTAAGAGAATGTGAAAATATTTTAGTCGCGTATGATTGTTATAAGATATCAAACCATTATAATTCCTGCCCTTACTGCAATGGAAAACTAATTAAAGAGCCTGGCCTTTCATTGCAATAAGGGTAGTAGATAATTGTTTATTTTTAAAAGAATCATACCCGTCTATAATAGTTTCGAATTGTTATAAAAAGATGGCGAGATAATGCATCATACTATAATTTATATTATATTTCATAATTAAACTCAACTTAAAGTAAATATTACCGTTTTCATATTCTATATCGAAAAATATAAACGATTTATATGATAGAAAACTTCAACATGTGAGAATATTATTCACAAAAAATATAAATATTACTCAAATATTTCAGAAGTTTACTTTAAATTATTCGTGATTTTAGAATATTTGTAAATATTCAAATATGTATTAATTTACTTCTTTTACATATTTGTATAATTTATTTTCTAAAAATATATTCCTAATAGATTCTATTGATTGAATGGATTTCAAATTTTTGTTGGGATTATATTTAAAACATAAATAATATTTGAATAAAATGTAATTAATTTTTTTCTCAAATAAAAACTTGAAATTTCGAATTACACTAATAAAGAATATTTACTTAATGTTTAACTTAATTATTTAAAGAGATTTTATAGAGGGAAGAGAATTATATAAATGTATATGTGAAAAAAATAATAAAAAAATAAAAAGGTTAAGCTATTGATATTAAAAATAGATTGGGCATATCCTGACCACTAACATGTGTATATGTGTTGGGAATCTTAACCTTCAGTGGAATATATTCAGTGAAATATATTATGAAAAAATGTTGGGCATATCTCTCCTTTCCAACGTGCATATTGGGAATCTTAACCTTCAGTGAAATTTATTCAGTAGTTAAAAATACTGAAAAATCATTCAAAATAATACATACCTGATCAAATACCTCTTATTATTTTGAGATTGTTACATGTAATTATCCTATCCTAAAAGATTATGTCCATAGTTTTCTTGTATACAATTCTAAGATTCCACTATTCATTGCAGCATGTATAGAAGCAGAATAGTCCAATACAGTTTTAGAGCTCTGAAAGAAAATGCGGTCTGGTAGATTAAATTGAGAGTGTTCACCGATGATGAAACAGCCCTTCCAAATATTTTTCATTGCAGTAAAGAGAGTAGAAATTTGTTCCATGTTTGAAAGAAACATTCGTGCTTTATTATTTCTATTTATTTAAATAAAGAAATAACTTCCTATCTATGCGATATAGCAAATAAAAACATTTAGATACGAATGTTTTTTTCACACATATATACAGAGGGTGTTCACACTTATAGGAAACGAGCACCCGGTGAAAAAAAGGAACTATTACTTCATTTTAAAAAATCTACAACGTGGAATTCGAAAAGGCTTAAGCTAATTCTAACACGCTATGCATTTCTTTTGTTATTTAAAAAAAAATTCCCTTCAAATACAATAATTAAATAAGAGGTTATATTTTAGGACTTTCCAGAGCTAATCTTACCTATTTGGACATAATTAAAATCAGGTGCCGTTCTGTAAATAAACAAAAAGGCTTTCAAATAGAGCATCTGAAACATTTAAAATATAATGTTAATTTTTAATATTTTATAATAAAGCTTGTTTCCCCCTATAAGTTTGAACACCCTCTGTATAACTTTTCTGTCCTTACTGCGATGAAAAATAATTTTGGGTGGGCTTGACTCATCACTTGTGACTCCTCTCAGCAGTTTTTCTAATTCGCAGTGAGAACAGTAGAAGTCTGATATATATGTGAAAGTAAATTACGCGTCTAAATGTTTTAATTTACATCCATTTATTGTTATAATCTAATTATTTTTATATATAGGTCCTCTATACCCTCTCTCTCTAAGCATTAAAATATTATAAAGAGATAACTATATGTCACAAGTTATATATAATAATGAATTTACATTATAAATTAATAATATTAAATATTAAACTTTATTAACATCATGAAACGCGATATCCCAAACTCAGGGATATTTGCGTCAATACCTTTCACTGCATCACAGTAAATCGGCTATATACAATCCTGTTCAATTCATTATTTTACATAATTAACTAAAGAAAATTGTCTAAAGAGAAAAACAAACAACAAAGAAAAATACACAAAGCAAGCATCGTAGTTCTTTTTTTATCTAAGATTCCTTCTCTTTTTTTATAAATTAATAATTATAATCAAATTAATTCATATATATAAAAATATATAGAAATAATATTTAAAGATTTTAAATTAAATTATTTCACTGAGATAGTTATTCTGCTAGGTTTATTCTACAGATAGTCATGAGATTGGCTATGGTTAATAATTTCAAAGATTTTAAACAATGTGTTACTCACCTTTCTCTTCAGCATATCTTGAATATTGTTCAACGCTACCTGAACATTCAACATCATTTTGATTTCCATATTTTTATATTAGAGTAAAGAATTCAAAAGTTCATATGATGCTTTTAATATAGTTAAATACATTATGGCATAATTTAAAAATAAAATATTACCTTTTTGTGAATATCAAATTAAAATACAAATATATTATTAATACATCCAATATTTGATCACGAAATGCTTTGAGGTGTAAATTGTATGAATAAAAAAAATAATTCGTTTAAAAAAAAAATGTAATAAATATTTTCAAATTGACATTTAAATATTTTTTATTTCCTTAGAAAATAAATGTAAAAATATGATTTGAATATTTGAAAATTTATAATTATTGATATTTTATTAATATTTGAATATAAAATTAAATTTTCGAATAAATATAAAATGTTGATCTTTATATTTACATCTTAATTTGATTGAACGGCTAAGATTTTAATCCGAGAATAAAAAAATTAAAATTTTCATATACAACCATTATATTTCGTCTTTATTGAATAGCTATAGAATAATAATAAATGAATTTAATATTTAATGAACTTTCATGAACTTCAATATCAATGAACTTTTCAAATAAATACAGAATAATGTTTATTATATTTACATATTAATCTGATTAAACACCCAACAATGTTTTTTCGGAAAATAAATATTTTTGATTTTTAATCTGCAATTATTCAATTTTTTCTTTCTTTTGAAATTATACAGAATATTAAAAATAAATATTATAATAACTTTTATATTGTATTAATGGAATTGAGTAATATAATTTATTTTTAATTGGTATAGTGTCTTGAAAAAAAAAGCTATTATATTAACTATCATATTTTCTTGATATCGCATTTTTCTCAAAGAAATAGAGAATCCGAATCGAATATAAACTTTTGTATTTTAGTTTGAAGTAAATTTATTCATCTTGATCCATCTCAGCAACTTCTTAGATCTACCGAATTCAGACCCATTTGTGGTATAATAATTGTAGATTCACTTGTCATTTGCCTTATTCCTTTGCGGTACAAATTATTCTGTTTGATGCTTATTTCTATTTGGGAAATTAATTAGTTTGATTTATGAGCGAATATAGCAATTTCCATTTAAATGTATCAACTGAATTATCTTCGTTTATACTCGTATAGGGATTTCTAAGCAGCAACAGAAATATCAATATGAATCGACAAGCCAATTCAAAGCAAATATCAATTGTTCTTAAATTCCCAATTAATTGAAATGTTTGATATTTTGGATTTATGATATATCTATATTTTAATAAGTATGTAAACAGAAGATTGGTTGAAATTTTTAGCAGACTAACTTCAAAGTTCTTCATCAAAAGATCCTTTCAAAATTAGATTAGTTTTAATTCTTTTTAGAAATGAAGCACGCATAAATGTTTCAATATATTTTGATACGCTATTTTGAATATTAAATATTTTGAATAGAATAGTAACAAGAATTATCTTGTATTGATTTTCTTAGAGAAATTAACTATAATTCAAAGATGATATCGATTTGATCAGAGATATTGGTATTTTGCACTTCTCTTTTTGAAAAAATATAATTTGAGAGAGAAATTAATAGACTACCAATATTATATATATAGTTTAGATATTTTAAAATATAAGAATATTTATCCAAGTTACTCACAACAACAATGAAGAGATATTTAAATATTACCTGGGAAAAAATAATCTAAAATTATTTAAATTTCTTTAAAGGCAAATATTGAGCTAAACTGTTACTAAATAGTGCAATTCATCAATTTGAATAACCATATTTTGTATAATATTTTTAGACAAATAAGTATCATTCAAATATGAGTCAACTAAACTTTATTAACATCCTATAACGTGATATCCCAAACTCAGGGATATTTGCGTCAATACATTTCTAACATCATATCAAATTGGCTATATACAAGGAGAAAGGTCAAGTAGAAAAAAAAAACAAACATACAAAAGCAATTTTCTCAAAATTTCCTTCCTTCTCTTTCCCAATTCAAAAGATAGTTGTACATATATCTTTAAAATTGATCAAAATTTGTATATGTTATTTTCCTATCTATGAATTTATATAACTCTCCGATGCCAACAAATTTTATTTCCTTATAATCTTGAAAAATTGGGCTTTCCAGAAGTAGGGTTTCGAGTCTTGAATTTCTCCTCCGCAGAAGCATCCCGGTTCCTTTAACTCGCCGATAGGTTCCGAAATTCCCAAAATTTCCATGATTAGTGATAAATTGTTAATATGATTTTGATCAGTAATAGAGAAAAGAATCATTTTCACATTTAGTCTGATTTTTCTCATTCCAAACATTTTCTTTTGTTCTCCTAATTTTATAAGCAAGCTGTCGGTCGTGATGTATTAAAAAGATGAAAAATATTATTCCTGGAGTTATAAAACAGTAAATGCATAACGTTCTCCATATATATATACATTGAAATGAATTAGAATAAACATTCTCGAGGTTAGATTTGGCTAGGAAGGCTACCGACCAAAAGAAGACATGTTGACACTGCCCTATATATATGTGTATTATTAGTCAAATAGGGTAATCCGTAAATGAGTTTGATCTGTATTATAAAAAAGATTCATTTTTACATTTAGTTGATATTTTCCTTATTCCATTTTATGAGTAAGTCGTGATCGTGTTGTATAAAAAGGATGGAATATTTAATTCATATAGTTATAAACAAGTAAATACATAAAATATCCCATATGTATGTATTAAAATGAAGAAGAATTAACATTACAGAGTTTACAATTTCTAAACGAGGTAAAATCTTCCCAATTACATGCGTGGTAAGGACAAAATACTCAAGAGATAAGTTTCTTCATTAATTACAATTGGCAAGGAAGGTTACAAACTAGAAGAAGACGTGTTGATACTGCTCTAGAATTAAGATGGTCATTTAGCGCGACAAAATCTCGTCTGACTACTAATCCCGACTGTTTTTTAACAACCACTCGGATTTTTTTTATAGATAGAATATACATTACTGGGGTTAAAAGGTCGGTATTTTTATTTTTATTTTTGCTTTGGAAAGTGAAATGGGGCCTTGCTGTCACTCCTATATCTGAAGTTCGTTAATCTTCTATTAACTCTATTGATCACATACAAAATATTTTATGTTATGAATATAGGGCAATCCATATTTAAATGCTTAGATAATAAAAAGGCGTATATTCAATTCAATAAAAATAAAATTTGTTTATAGGAAAATGTAATGCCTTGATAAAAGTTGACGTTCAGCCAACCAAAATATTGGAAAATAAATCTTTTATTCAATCCAATATATGCCTAATTATTATCTGAAGATTCATTTATTCGTTTAAATGCACAAAAAAGAAATCCCCGATAAGGATAATTGCCTCATATACATTTTTAAACAGAAACAATTATTAACTCATTATACAATAAAAAAAATAATAATAAAAATAAACGATAAGATAGATTAGGAACCTGATCTATCATACAGATTCTATCATACAACATTATTTACTGTCTGTTGTTTATCGCTTAAGAAGAGTGGGCATTACAACAGTAGGTGTCTCGAGTCCTGGGTTTCCATGCCACAGTAACAGCTAGAGTCCTCAACAGTTCCAAATGTTGACAAAAATACCCTAAGATTTCCGTGTTCTACATACAAGTTTGATATATAAGGAAGATATATTTTGATTTTCATATTATATATAACTACACTTGTATTATTCTACCACATTTATAGTATTTTTCATCCCATAAGTAAGATTACACCAGATCATGAAGGCTCAAAGCAATGATTTCTTTCTACTATAGTTTTGGGGTTCTTGTATAGGTCTTAGCTCCAATACAGTCCAGGATATGTGCTGGAGTTACAGTGGAGTTAAGGAATTTTGAGCAGACAGAAAAAAAAACATTTTCTCTTTCAATGAACATAATGGGTCTAGTATGTCTGGTCTTTAATCTTGCAATTTTTGTGGCTTCGTTTCTAGAAAGCTGTGAAGATTTTGAGTCTCCAGGTCTTGTTCCTTCATACCAGTGGAGGGTCATACTATTGATCCATTCTTTGGATATATCTTTATTCTGTTTATTTTGTAACATCTATATTATCTATGTTTTCAGAAGGCAGGATAGCTGCTGATTTTGCTAAGCCATCGACAATTTTATTCCCCCGCATCCCGACATGCGATTAGAATTTATGGTAATAATAATCAAAAGGGTTTCAAAACAACCATAGTTATGTCTCATTATTCTCGGCAAAATAGTGCTAGCTTAAAGGATTTACTCATCTGAGCCTTATATGAGAGAGAGAGAGATAAAGCGCTTCATATGATTCTTTGTTTAATTTACATATTATTTGGTAAAAGGTCATTATGGATAAAGAGTGCTTTATATAGATGTAAAGCTAATCAATTCAATAGAATACAGAAATCGCTATAGCTGTTTGTAGATCTCAAACTTTAAATAGAAGGGACAATTTATTCTAGCAACATTTACAGCAAAAAAAAAAACTATTCAGACGAACAAAAAGTTAGATCGTTCTTTATATATTATTCATATCCGCTATCTCAGAGACTCTATTGTTATGATAAACATGTACACTTGGTACACGCAAACTTACTTTATCTAAACTTTCAAAAACTTAAACGATTTTTTGGACTATCATAATGCGTAACGTCATTTGAAAAATCTTATAAACAAAAAAAAATTATATAATGTAATTTAAAAAACATACAACATATTGAAATTATATTCGCAATATATGAAGTTGTAAAATGATCGATTATATATCTGTATATTTGTATATAAATCTATTTTATTTCACACACACATATACACCACATACAATAAAATAAATTATATATAAATCATGAATATTAGAATTAACAAAAAATGTAGTTACCCAGAAATTATTTAAATGCACGCCCACGAGAGCACATGCTAATAAAAAAAGGTTTTCATTTTTACTGTTTATATATTATTTAGAGTTTGTACAAATAATATCCGCCCGTTGAAGAGCAGTATACTTGCTCGAAAGCTAGCAAATATAAATAAAAATAAACTTTTTACCTGTTTTAATTTTTACTTTTTCAAAAAATGTAGTGCTAAAAAATAAGCACTCAGAGAATATTTCTGTGAATATCAATCAGTTGTTCATATGTAGGTTATCAATTTGTTCACCTCTATATGCATATTTATATATATTTTTTAATGAACTTGATGAAGGAATAGTATGAATAGGGCTGTATGTAAGGATGTATTCTGTTAATATTTTTTATTTTAGCCTATTATCTATAGTTCTTTTATAGATATATATTAAAAACTTTTAAACCGAGTTATTTCTTCATATTTTAGAGAATAAAATAGCTTATCTTTAAATAGAAGATTATGAAATCAATTTTCTCTACAGAATTATAATATTATATCCTGGTTCAAATTCACATAAATAGGTACCGCTCAGCAAGAGCAACCTAGTTCATCATAATTGAACAATGAATAATATGTGAAGGTTATTCACATATTAAAAAAATTTTTAACGCGGGATTCAATCCCGGTTCATGACTGTCGGGAATCGAGGGGGTTACCCACTCGTCCACCGACTTCTTTTTAATATTATATTTTATAAATGAACATATATGTATAATATATAGTTGTGGTAGGATGGTATCTGAGTATCTCTCAGAAAACCAGCCCTCTCTTTAAAAATGCATTATATTAGTGAATATACCTCAGAAATAATACCTAATTAAAACGTTTTACAATATCAACTTTGAAAATGCACATAAAAGCAAACCTGTGTGCTATGGTTTATAGCTATAAAACTCATTAGTGTTTAAATATAATATTAAAGGAGATTTGCATTTTTGATATATATGGTTTTTTATTAGGATGCACTAGCGCGACATCTGTTATCAAACTACAAAACCATTTTAGACGCGTAATATTCTTTTTAAAATAAAACAATTTCTACTGCTCTTACTGCAATGGAAAAATTAAAGGGAGGGCCTGGCTTATCAGTGGTGAACCTTCCCAGCGGTTTCGCCAGTTTAATCTACCATACCGCTGTTATATTGCATTTTTGGAACTTCCTTTTATAGTGATATTGATGCTTGACTCTTCGAATGGGTATTTTAGATGAACTATTCATACAAATTGTAATGCGTTGACAAAGGTTGGCGTTCAGCCAACCGAAATATGGGCAAATAAATATTTTTATTCAATGCAATATATGCCAATATAAATATGTGTGTGTAGCTATAAAATTTCATATATCCAAATTTCGAAAGTTTTAATTTGGACGTTTATGAGGCATTTCATTTTTATTTTAAAGATGTTAATATTTCTGTATTAACTTCATATAGACCTACATTTTATCTCTATCAATCTATATATTTTACATTTATTCACATCTCACAAATTGAATTTACCATCTTTGCTACATATATATACACGGAGAATACAAGGTAAATACAATTAGTGGAATGTTTGGAATATATATGATTTCCTTAGAATATATTTACATGGATCTAGGGAAAATGTAAAGTTCCATGTTAGCAATGGTAATGTATTGTATACATAAGAATTCACATTAGGGATTAAACGAGACATTGAGAATTGGATTTTCGTGGCATTTTTCTTATATAAAAGAAAATAACATGTCTTAAACAAATGAAAAATATTTAAAACCTTTCGTATTGTTTATTTCTTGAAGCAAAAATAAAATTAAAAATTAAATAAGCTATTTTTATTTTGTTCGTAATATTATAATATTTAAAGCCTGAGTCGTTTGCTGAAATAAACTGACATTATATAAATATGTTATCTTACATTCAATTTAATATTTAGGACTTAGAATGATTATATTTGAATATATTTATGAGTTATATGAAATTCAATTATTTTCAAATTTTTATATATTTAATTAATTTTATTTTTTTATTATTTTTTATCATACTACAAAAAAAAAAGAAATGAAAATTTTAACCAATGAAACAGCTAAGGCTATTGATAGTAGCTTTATCGGTTTTGGTAATATATGATGTAGACTAAAGTTGTTTTAAGAACAAATGAAATCTTCAGAAAATCATTTTTTTAGAGTAAGAACTAAATTCTATTGATTCTTCTGTGAATGAAGGAAATATCTTAAAGTGTCTTGCGCAATATAACGTTGAACCCATTTGTTTTTCGCTATTTAAATCTACTAGAATATTCTAATATTGAATTGTACTGATTGCCTGTAGATATGTAGATAGAACCTAGGCGTTCTTATATGATATTTAGGAAAAAAGTAAAATATATTTTGAATAAAGGTTTTATACTATCTCTATGTCCATAATTTTAATACACCAATACCTCGCTTTGCGTTGTTTCGTTTTGCGTTTTTTTCGAAGTTGCGTTGCTGCTTAATTTTTACTGATTTTCACTGTGCGTCGTTAGATTTTCGAAGTTGCGTTGTTTTGGATTCGAGTCTATAATTTTTTTTTTCCCTAAAATATGGTAACACCTTTGTTTTTGATTGCGCATTCAGATATTTTCACTCTGCGTCGTTTCAATTTGCGTCATGTTTTTTGGAACGTAACCCCGACGCAAAGTGAGGTATGGGTGTATATATAAAGTAATTATCGATGATAATCTAGATATGAATAAAATCGAAAATTCAATTTTTAAATATCGATTAAGTTTATAATTTAAATTTTGTAAGAACGCCAAATAGAGTTAAGAATATCAAGCTTTTTTGTCTAATTGTTTTACTAATATGTTAATGTTTGTTCATTATAAGAAATTCATTAAATATTGTAAATGTATACGATAAACGACGCGACTAAATGAAGTATCTGTATTATAGAATAGGTTAATATAATACACTGAGGCAAAAGTTACCTGATTCTCTGGTGATCTTAACGATTATTAATTTGTTGTTAGTTAAAATTAATCATATACAAATACCTATACGAAATAGGGGGTTAGTAGCAAATAGGAACAGTGTACATGTGTATATTTTAATTTTAAAGGGTATGATCTCATAAATTATTGGCTCTAACTAATTATAATATTTGTGAATTATACTGACACAGTGTTAATATATTACATATCTATATATACTACATACATACATATATTGATACCTATAAATATAATATTTACATACTTTCTTTTTAATTTTTATTTATAAAAAAATAGACACTTCGGCCAGTTGGAGTTTTTTATTTTCTCAACGTTTCGACAAAATCTTTTGTCTTCGTCAGGAGAAGTAAATAAAAATAAACATTTGGCAAGGCATTAAAAATTGTTCTGAGGTTTGCAAGGGCGTTCTCACGTGATTCTTCGAATTTAGTACAACATCTAAAGCGCGAGTCAAAAACAAATATTAAACTCGTCAAAGACTATGATCTTGGGAATAAAAATATATAATAATAAAATTATAATAAATTAAGTAGAAATAAATAAATAAAGTAATATAATAATAATGATCACAAAGATTATTATATATATTTATATAACTATTATGTCCAATTTTTTATCTAGCTTTTTAACTACTTTTTAAATTTAAAATATAAATATATATAATAATCTTTGTGATTATTATTATTATATTACTTTATTTATTTATTTTTACTTAATTTATTATAATTTTATTATTATATATTTTTATTCCCAAGATCATATTCTTTGACGAGTTTAATATTTGTTTTTGACTCGCGCTTTAGATGTTGTACTAAATTCGAAGAATCACGTGAGAACGCCCTTGCAAACCTCAGAACAATTTTTAATGCCTTGCCAAATGTTTATTTTTATTCACTTCTCCTGACGAAGACAAAAGATTTTTGTCGAAACGTTGAGAAAATAAAAAACTCCAACTGGCCGAAGTGTCTATTTTTATATAAATATGAATGCCGGCCAGGCAACCTCTATATTTTCTTTTTAACTATCTATACTCCATATATATAGATATAACGCTACTATATATATTAAATTTTTAAAATTATTTTTTGACACACATATATTACATTTTTAATATATATTTTTAAATTATTTTATCACATATATATTAATGGAATATCCAAAGAAACAGAAGAGCGTATAAATTCATAAGTTATTCCACAATCTAGTTGAAAAAGAAACCATTCATTTATAGCGATCTACCAACTGACATTTCTCTTTTCTAACAGAAAGGTTTGATGGCGCTGTTGTCTCAAGGGAAGAACATGAATTGATTGAGGAGGAATGGATTTTCCTGCAAGATTGTTAACATCTTGCTACAAGTTCTGCAGTTATCTATTTTATTAGCTCAATACTTGTAACTCTGCTACATTTCCTATAATTTCGAACTTTACTTTGTATTGTTTTGGTAATCACAGGAAATACTATGTTAACGAATTTATACAAATTGTTTACCTCAAGTTTTTATTTCTAATAAATTGAACTTTTTATCATTAATTATAATTTTCCTGGAATATTTCCCATTCCTATTCGTTCGAAATTTTATAACCCACCGTTCAACACCAATTATTGTAATTTTCGAGAATTTTTGGCGAAAATCAGCAACGGATGATACTAACTACTTCTGTGGAAAAGAAAACCAAGACTCAATACATTTATTAATTATATCGGGAAAAATTCCAAAAAGCTGAGACCACGGGTGAAGCCAGTTCATTTTTAGTGTGCAGGAACAAATTTCTAACAGAAAAACATTCATTCGAGCAGAAGACACAAAGCCAGATCATCTCTTTATTAAAATATCGCTTCTCTGACACAAAGTTTGGAGCGGGATGTTTCACAAGAGTGACATCCACGGCGCCAATTTATAATTGTAACGAATAGTATTTGAATAAAAACATTTAATCGGGTAAAACCCGGGCGTTGCCCGGGTCATTCGGCTAGTTATATATATAATACATATATTTATAATTTATTTATACGAATATGTATTGTTATGTATCATATATATACAAAAATTACATAAAGTTGAGGAAAGTTGATAGTCATGTACCAAAAGAGGCGCCTCTATCTTTAAATGTGCATCAAAACGAGGACAGTATTGCATTACCCTAGTAGAAACCTTTACTAGTGAAAAAAATGAGTCACAACACCACTCGTGAAAATTCAGACAAAATATCAACCTGCATACCATGGTATACATGGGCTTTGACACACTTTAGTATAGAGGTGGCTTTGATTTCATAACATACCGTAGCAGGTTGGCCTCTTGTCTAAATTTGCAAAAATTGATGTGTTGTGACTCATTCTTTATCACCACTAGTAAGGTTTTTAAATACGATGATACAATTGTACCATCGTTCTGATGCACACATTTAAAGGTAGAGGTTCCTCTTTTTTGTACAAGTAAATTTATATACGCTTCGAAACTTTTATAGACGCGTATGATTCTTTGTTAAAAATAAACAAATTCTACTGTCCTTACTGTAATGTAAAAATTAATGTGAAAGCCTGGCTTATCAATGGTGAACCCTCCGGCATAGTTTCGAATTTTGATAACAGATGGCGCGCTAATGCATCATAATATATATACTCAACTACGTTTATATACAAGCAAGTAGGAGAATACTGGACGAATGGTATAAAACGTCATTTTTTAAAGCCATGACCGAAGATAAGAACCCCGATTGTGCGATATTTTCTGAAGAACAAATTTGCTTTTAAACAAAGGTCAAATTCCTATAGTGATTATAAATCATAAAATGGGGCCCTGACATACTTTGAGGTGGAAAATTCGAACCTCTTTCTACATGTGTAGACATGTTATCATGGCCTTACGATGTGAACAAGAGATAATACAATTTCATGTAGGTTTTATATAAAGCTTTAGTATTTAGGCATATATGTTGATTATTCTGAGAATGAAAGAAAAATAGGGGAAAAAATTTATATGTATATATATATATAAATTTATATAAGGAAAAGGGCATCTCCTTATCGTGCAACTGAAAGTTGCTGATGGCTTGCGCCATCTATCGGAATAAATATCAACTATTCTCGTTGATTTTTAATTATTCCAGAATTGGCCAAATACCCATTCTTGTGATTAATCAATAATATTTATTAATAATAATTAAAAATCAACGAGAATAGTTGATATTTATTCCGATAGATGACGCAAGCCATCAGCAACTTTCACTTGCACGATAAGGAGATGCCTTTTTCCTAATTTATGCACCTTATCCCAGTACAATAGCACATTTGTACTATTTTTCATAAATATATATATAATATAAAAGAAAGAGATCTGTTGATTTTGGAATATTTTGAAATATACAGAATTATTAGCCGTTGCTTGATTTTGGCATTATTTTTTAAGATTGAGATTATAATCTTGAGACTTGATATATTTTGGAATATTTTAGTATTAGGTCAATGGTATTGGTGATGCAGTCGTGGGAATAATAATATAAAATAGTTTTGATTAGTAATTGCTTTAATTGAACTAAAGGAATATATTAAAAAAAACATAGTTTGATAAAAGTACTGCCTGGCTTAAGGGTTAATATTAAATAAAAGGTTGATGATATTATTTTTAAATCACATTAAATAATGTATTTTTATAATAATTAGGAATATTTTTTGATGAAATTAAAAGCTATTTTTCTAGCTAATATATTTGAAACGCCAATTTTATATTTTCAAAAAAAAAAGTTTATTCTAAATAAAAGAAATTAAGCATCACAAAATGAACTACAAAAGCAAAGTTAATATAGAGAGGCTGTACCATGAAAAAAACTCCTTGCTTTTTTACGATGATTACTGCGCATCTTTTTCACGCAGCCATTATTGGAACCTGTTGCCCAAATCTTCGATTCACCTACGTCTGCTTCTTTTTTTTTCATTTTTGTTTCTCGAATTATTGATCACATTTTAAATAGACTGAAAGAAAAAGGAAAAATTTTCCGTCAGCTAAAGTTTATTTCTTTATCAATTTTTAATTATATCTTTCTTTTTATATGGTAGTTTACTCTTGATTTTTTAAACTATAAAAATATTCATAATTAACTTAATAATGGTAATTTTAATCTAATTAAAAGATGTACTTGACGATAAAATTATTGAATATGAAACTTAATTAAACTTTGGATTTTTTCAGATTTCCGTTTTCAAAAATCTATTATAAAATATAAAAGTTATCAAAAGAGTTATTTTGAATCGATATTTGAATAATTTGAAAAATTGAAAAATATAAAATAGTGACTATATATTATATAGATATATAGATTTATATATAGGGCTTTTTATATATAGGCTCTGATATTCTCAATTTTTTTTATAATCAATATAAGATAATAAATATGAGTTTTAATACATTTACTTGAAATTTTAATTAATGAACGTCAATTCCTATGATCTTTTAAAGCTTATAAAGGTCTTAGCTATATATAATGTTTTATATATATCATAAATATATAAATTATTTTTCTTAAAATTGAAGATATTTCGACTCAACGTTTCGACAAAAATTCAAGTTCAGAAAAAGCAATTTCATCATAAAAATATATATTTTTAATTGATATAATCAAATTTATAATGTAAACCTTCATTTACTATATTATATGTTTTGGGTTTACTTTGACAAAGAAAGAACTTATCAGTAAACACGACATTACGCGAAAGGTATTTCCAATTTTTGTCGAAATGTCGAGATAATAAAAATATTTACTGGTCGAAGTATCTTCAATTTTAAGAACTATGAGTGCTGGCCAGGCAGCCTCTGTCTTTACGATATTAATTATAATAATAATAAATAAGCCATGCGTGCTATTTGAAAATTCGATAATTTCAACTTATACCGTTTCATCCCTTTTCTTCATTTTTCGATATTTATAGGGAAATTTAAACCAAAGGTTGAGGTCAAGGCATTTTAAAAGATACCTTATACATGTATATTGAGTTCTTCTTATTGTTTGTTCGTATAGTTCTTTATCCAGATCATTCAACATGAAGTTGTTCCTTTCTAACAAACCTTGGCATTATTATAGAATATCAGCTAAATCTACACAAAAATATCAAGTTAGGAAAAAAATCAATCTTTTAATGATAAGGATCATATTTTTAAATTTGATATATTTGAAATTTATGAACGTTTTTTCTATATTATTTGTTTTTATAATTACTTTGTCATAGACAGAACGTATCACTAAACACAAAATCACGCGAAAGACTTATCCAATTGCATCTTGCTGCAAACCACTTTGATCTTTATGTGACAAGATTCGATTGATAGGCGAATATTATTAATTTTGTTGTAGTCGTGTCTAATGAAGAGCCTCATATGTCTCCATGCATATCTATCACAGCAGTTTCTATGTCCTCTACTTCATTGAACTTTGTTGCCGTTGCCATGTTAGTCACCTTGAAGACTAACCAGAATTTAGTCGAATATTCCAAGGGCTATACTATTATTAATATATTGTGTCTTATATATTGTATATATATAGAGATGAATTGCATTTATGCATCCAAAATTATAAAATTAGATTATACATGTTTCCCTAATACCATTACATATATCAATATATTGATAAGGGACAATTTTAATTATAGATTATAAACACAAGGTAATAAGACCAAATCAAAAGACATAAATAGTATGTGAAATTTCGATAACAGCGTTGTTACCATCTTCAAACAAAAGTACTGAATCAGAAATTATACAACAGCATGTATTAAATACATAGCGTGATCAATAAATTACAGAAATTCTAAATATTTAAAGAAATACGATAGAATAATGAAGTTTTATTTGAAATTTCTCAAAATAATCACCGTCACTATCTATACACTTGTTCCAGCTTTTTTTCCAGATATCAAAACACCTCTGAAAATCCTCATTTTTCAGGCTTTTAAAAATATTTTTCGTATTCTCTTTTATTTCAGGTATTGAGTCAAATCGAGGTCCTTTTAAGACTCTTTTAATTTTAGGGTAAATAAAAAGGTCGTTGGGAGCAAGGACAGGAGAATAGTGTGGCTAAAGTAAAGTAAAGCGATCCCGTGTTTAGCCAAATAGAGTTGTACAGTGACGGCCGTATGAGGCCGTGCGTTATCATGATTCAAGGGCCAATATTTCTGATGCCATTTTTCGGGTCGTTTCTGACGCAAAGCCTCCCTTAAACGTCGCAATACATCAAGATAGTAATTTTGATTAATAGTCTAACCCTCGGACACGAATTCATAGTGTACCAATCACTTTACATCAAAGAAAGTGATAAGAAGACACTTAAGCTTCGATTCGATCATCCTTGCCTTCTTGAAATCTTGGTTCTTCAAGCTCTAGCCACTGGCTTGATTGCCTCTTAATCTAGCGATCATATCCGTACATCCATGTTTCATTTCCCGTGATAACATTTTTGAACCAATGGGGATCAGAATTAAACATTTAGACCATGTTTTTGCACGTTTCTTTGCGATGCTCTTTCTGCTCATTCGTTAAGAGATGTGGGAAAAATTTAGCCGGGGATCGTTTAAGATGCAGATCATTCTTTATTATGGTTTGGCATGTTCCAAAAGAGATATCCAAGTCTTCTGATAGCTCTATGATAGTTATTCTTGGGGTTTCTTTGGTCGATGACTTGATTTTGAGTGCATTTTCGGGTTTCTTATCGATAAAGGTCTGCCAGTGTGTATATCATCCTTGACGCTTGTTCGACCAGCTTTAAATCGTGCAAACCAGTCAAATTTTCTCGATTGTGATAGGGTATCTTATTTAAAATCCTGCTTCAACATTTTATATGATTCGGAAGCTGTTTCCCCAATTTAAAGCAAAACTCTATGCAGACTCGCAGTTTTTCAATACAGTCCATACTGAAGTTAGAAAATGTTCTGATATACTCGAGCCTTTTAATTCGAAAAAACGTGAGCGCGTACGTCTGTGTGATCAATTTTTTTTCTACATGTTGATAAAAGTTTTATCTATAAGGTCCTTACAGAATTATTTCATTATTTTGAAAATTTTACGTGATCCAGTCTCATTCCAGGAAATTATTGATCACACGTTGTAGTTACTGTTATCAAGTGTGTAAACAAGATAGCAGATAAGCTCTATAAGCATACTCATTCAGTACTTTTGTCTGAAGATTGTAACAACGCTGTTACCGAAACGTCACATACTATTTATTTATTTGGATTTGGTCTTATTAGCATGTGTTTATATTAATATAATGAAACTTACTGAAGACGGTATAGGTCTGCTATACACAGAAAAAGAAAGAGAAATTTTACCACAGCATAGTTACGGTTATCAAGTGTATAAACAAGATAACAGATAAGCTCTATAAGCATGCTGTGGTAAAATTCTTATTCAGTACTTTTGTCTGAAGATTGTAACAACTCTGTTACGGAAACGTCACACCCTATTTATTTATTTGAATATGGTCTTATTAACTTGTGTTTATATCAATATAATAAAACTTATAATACAATATAATGCCGTTTATAATTGTAATCCAGGATGTTTTTCTTTTGAATGAAAAATCGCAATTTATTTCAAGGAGTAATAACGTTTATTTCTAACCTTAGGAATGAAGTATGAATGAATTAATTGTGAAGAGTAATGATGAATGGAAAATAAAAGTGCCCAGGGATGGGAATCGAACCCACAGTGTTCCTCTTACCGGGCAGATGCCATGTCTTCTAGGCTACCCTGGACATATTTTTCCGCTCGTAAATATTATATGAAGTAATTTATAATACAATATAATGCGGATTATAGTTGTAGAACGAAATTTTAATATCATCCAGCATGTTTTTCTTATGAACGAAAAATCGCAATTTATTTCAAGTAGAAATAACGGTTGAAGTATGAAAGGATTAATTGTGAAGAGTAATGATGAACGGAAAAATAAAACTGTCCAGGGATGGGAATCGAACCCACAGTGTTCCGCTTACCGGGCAGATGTCATGTCCACGGTATAGGTCTGCTATACCTAGAAAGCAGGCTACTCCGCCTGTGACAGCGGAGATTAAACCTTCTCCCCAAAGGCATCTAAGGAATTCTCTATTAAATTTTAATCCGGTTTATCAACTCCGTCGAGGCCTCGAGGCGAGGATTTGCCCTTATATGTCCCCTTTCTCTTTGAATTCCTCTCTTCATTTGAAATCTATTTTCCCGTATTGTAACATTTATAGAACCTGTATATAGCTTTCTCAAATATGTTATTTACCTGTTTGAAGATCCATACAATTTAGGTGAATTATAACACTTTACATTTTGTTGAGTATATTTCCAATAGTCTCTAATAGTATATAAAATGAAAGGATTTAAAAGCAGGAATGTTTATTTTATAAATAATTCAAACTTCTACTGCTCTTACTGCAATGAAAAAATATTAGTGTAATTAGTGTAATATTACATTTAAAATTAATATATTATGTGTGTTGAGGATTTACCCTTATATGTTTCCTTTCAATTTGAATTCCTATCTTCATTTGAAATATATTTTTCCGTATTGTAACATTTATAGAAACTAATTATAGACTTCAAATATGTTTATTATACTTGTTATAATATTCATACATTTAAAGTTGAATTATAACACATTATATTTTGTTGTATATTTCCAATAGTCTCTAATAGTGTAATATTGCATTTAAAGTTAATATATTATGTGTGTTGAAGATCTACCCTTATATGTCCCCTTTCAATTTGAATTCCTCTCTTCAATTGATATCTATTTTCCCGTATTGTAACATTTATAGAAACTAATTATAGACTTCAAATATGTTTATTATACTTGTTATAATATTCATACATTTTGAAATGAATTATAACACATAATATTTGTTGATTATATTTCCAATAATGTCTAATAATGTAATAATGCATTTAAGATTAATATTATGCTTCTACGTATTTGCTATATTGTTAAAATTATTTTAATATTTATTATATACTATTGTAAATAAATAGATATAAAGAGAGAACTATATAATTTGGATATTAATATTAATTTTAAATATTTGAATTATTCCTAACTATTATTCGATAAAATGGTTCTTTGAAATAATACAATTTATATATGCAAATGATCCATAATTCAGGCACTATTCTTTCAGAAATTTGTCTGTTGCTTTCGGAACTCTAATTTCAATCATATTTCAACGGGAATATATTTCAAAAAAATATTTCGTTCTATTTTTTTATCATTAAAATTTTAATTTAATAGCGCAATAGAATTTTATTCTCTCAATATTAGAAATTGGTTGAAAATTCAACCTTAGATGGCGTAAGCTATATTCTCAGTTAATTTTTTTTCATTTTCATACTTTTTTGGACTTGCAAATAATATTTTGTTCAATATGAATATTTCTAAATATAATATTTATTTAAGAAAACCTATTGAAAAGTCTATGTAAGATACATTTTTACATATCATTTTTTAACTTGTGAAATGTTTTTCATTATAGGAAACAAGTGTTACAGTCTCTATAAAATAATATTTTCGAGTATTATATATTCAACATTTAAACATCATACTAATATATTGTTATGATACAATATAGATCATTTAAATGATAGGGAAGAACCGTACAAAGACAAAATTAGATATAAAAGGCATTAAACAATTCGCATTAGTGTAAAACGACATTTAAAAATTATTCCGCATGTGTTTCATTTAAAGGAAAAATCGAAATTTATTTTTTAAGGAGAAATAACGATTATTTCTAACCTTAGGGATGAAGTATGAAAGGATGAATTGTTAAGAGTAATGATGAACGGAAAAAAAAAGTGTCAAGGGATTCCGTTTATTATTACTCTTCACAATTCATCCTTTCATACTTCATCCCTAAGGTTAGAAATAAGCGTTATTTCTCCTTAAAAATAAATTTAGATTTTTCCTTTAAAAGAAACACATGCGGGATCATTTTCGAATGTCGTTTTACAATCATAAGCCGCATTATATTGTACTATAAATTCGCATTAGTATTAAAACTACCTATTATATAATTTCAAATATTTCGCTATAGCATCTTTTTCAAATTCGCTTCTTTTTAAAATGTATATATTATAAATAATTTCTTTCGATATATCTAAATTCTTATTTATTAAATTTGAGACATTTCGGTGAGAAAATATTTGATTTTTTTGACGATTTGACAAAATTCCTTTGCTTCATCACTAAAAATGAGAAATTTGGCAAGTTGGTATTAATGATTATTTTATTTTTCATGATGAGAAGAATAAATATTTTGTCGAAACGTTTCTGGCTAAAGTGTCTCTTATTTAAAAATATGAATACCAGCCTGGCAATCTTATCTTCAAGATATCTATATTGGAATACAGATTGGAACACAATTTTATTTAATACACAATCAACCCACTATGTAAAAAGGTTATATAGTATAAGCGCCCATTGCTTCTATGGATTAATTTCCTCCCGGCAAATTTTCCATCTATGTATATGTTCTAGCCATAGATTTGGCCCAGCCACATTGCCAGCAAAACACCTCTTTGGTAGATTGTGAGGATTCCATTAGATCCCGTGTGGATCTCATGGAATAAAGTCCGCCCTAGACTGACAAGGGCCATTAGCCCGAAACCATGGTCTCTAGGTGGACGCTCATCAGTTTGCCAAAGTTGGTGTTGTGCTTTGTCACCGACACGATGCCGCTAGTTGCGGCGACGGTCAATAGATGGCGTCAGATTCTGACGTTTATTTTGACGAGAGAAGCGCCCATTGCTTCTATATATATATATATATATACTAGCCGAGTGGCCCGGGCAACGCCCGGGTTTTACCCGACTGGACCCGGCTTCGCCTGTGTAGTGTTCGAGCGAGGTTTACTCATGAATGAATAGAGGCCCCAACTGTTTGTAAACTCAATGTAATGAATTTTCTTTCAGCAAAATGGAGATAAATTGCAAACAGCAATATCGAAAATGCGTGTGAAAAAATCTGAAATATAGGATCAATTTCACAAACACATCTAACGAATAGAGTGCTGTTTGGAGGAGTGGTCTAAACTGTTAATTTTTAAAAACCATGACCCGGGATCATTGAATGCAGATTTAGACACTTTGTTCTGAAAAAAAAATTGCCCCAATGGCCCCTGAATCTTGAAAAGGTCCAACCCCTCCAGTGAGTGCAAGTAACCAAACTGGGCTTTTATTTTTAAAAATAAAAAAAAGAGCTAATGATTAGTTTGAATAAAGGAAAATGGTCGGCACAACCTGAAAATTTCACTTTGTCCACTTCACTCTCGGCTGTCCAAGAAGAAACAGCCAGAGCAAACATTTTAAAGGGCACCTAATCCGGCATTTACATATCTAAATAGTTAAGCAACTTTTATAAATGTAATATATTTCTGCAATATCGAATTACCTTAACTCGGAAGAATTTTGTATTATTTATTGTTGCAGTTTTAGAAAAGTGTGGGAAATTGGATATTTTAACAAAAGAATACAATTTTTAAAATGGTATATAAAATAAAAAGGAAATTTGCATAATTTTCTAATAGTCAAGGGCAATTTTAAAAATACCAAAAAAGCAAGACCAAATAAAAAAATATATATATATGTGTGATGTTTCAGTAACAGCATTGTTGCCATATAAAGACAAAATTACTGAATGTATTCAGTACCTTTGTCTGAAGATAGCCAAAATGTAACTGAAACCACACATAATGTAATTATTTGTATTCGGTCTTGCTTCCTTTTTTTTTTTAATTATCCCTAGTACGCGTGGTACAGGCCATGATAACCATGGTGGGTAGGTAGCGACTGCTTTTACTGTAAGCGCACCACATGTCTACAAATGTGATACATTGCTACCAGCTAAATGCATTTTCACTATGGTGTGATTTCCACATGATGAATCTGTAGACACATTATAATCTCTCCAGAGCTTAAGGTAGCAAACAGTACTTTCACATTATATAAATATCAATGCCAAAAGCCAGAGTTATGATAGCTGTTGCAGTGTAATGTAGACCTGCAGGATGGGAAAAAGCAATATTATTTCCGGCTTTAATTTTAAAAGTATTACGAAACGTTAAAAATATAATCTTAACTTTTGAAGCATGAAAAAATGCTAACTTGATGTGTATTAATTTAGTCTAAAAACAAACAGCATGTAAAAGTAAGCACCAATCGAAAGCATTTATTAGCTCTAACAGTGCTGCCCCCAACGGTAAAAGACTGGAGCTAACGCTTCACGGGTTGGTAAAGTTTATGTTAATATTACATTAACTTAACAATATTCCATGTCTTGCTAACACAAATTTTAAAAATAATATGCATAAAAATAATGCAATTCTAAAAATCATAAATGAAGCATCATTAAATTAAATGGGAGAGAAATGGTGCTCCAAAATTCTTTTTTGTTGTAAAACTTTGACTTTATATTTTTACAAATTCTTAATGTATATAACCCAAACCCAATTGTCTATAAAATTCTGCAAACAAATATAATATTATAGAGGCATGAAAATACTAATGGTGTAAAAATCAAAACAGCAAAGTTATCCTGATAAATGCAATGAGCTATGATAAGGTGTGTTGCAGGCTAACAAAAACCTTAATTGAACCAGAAATGTTGATACCATAAAAAAAAATAAAAAACAATTTTCAAGAATAGAGTTATGTAAATGAATTAAATGTGAAAAAATTAAAATAAAATAAAGTAAAAAAAGCTTTATTGATGAAACTACAGTAGAGCAATAATGATAACAAATTATTCACAAATTATGTATTTACAAAAGTCAAGCTTCCCAAAATCATTATTCGAAGAAATCTCTTTCAAAATTGTCAAAATCTATATCAAAGCCCCCTGATAAACAATATTGCGTGTCTTGCTAAAAGTAGAACTAAAGACAAATACATTTTTAGGGCTGGAAACACGGGAGCATGCTACATAGAGTTGCCCATGCGAGAAACAGGGAGACTCAAGATGCACACCAACTACTTGCAATGTTTGACCCTGAAGCATGCTGAACCCTAGAGCTATTGGAACGCTGAGAAAGATTGCTTCTCCTATGGCTTGGCATACCTACAAACACAAAGCATTAGTAAAAATAAAAATAAGGATAACCGAAAAATGTAAAACATCAAGGACTGAGATTGAAGAAAAAAATTCAAAAATAGTGTATTAAAATAAGCGCGACTCATGACTAAGGCCAAAATAAAAAAGAGCATAGAAATAATCTGAAAGGAGGGGGAAAATGCATAAAACTCAGTGAAAACGTAAAACAACTGATTAAAAAAAAGCAAATGGAAGAAGACGTAAAAAAAAAGTATAAATCGCAGAAAAATATGCACAATAAATATGAGTAGAACATACATAGATATATATGAGCAGCTACATATTATGAAGCAGATAAATCTAAATACTACCTAAACAAATGACAGCAAAACAAAAAAAAAAAAAAAGACAATGGAAGAAGGCCTAAAAAAAAAGTCTAATTTGGTTGAAAAAACTGCTCAATAAATTGAGCCTATATAGATATATGGACCCGGCTTCGCCCGGGTATTGTTCGAGTGGGGGTTGACTCTTGAATGAATAGAGCCCCCAACTGTTTCAAAACTTAAAGTAAAGAATTTTCTTTCAGCATAATGGAGATAAACTGCAAACATCAAAATTAAAAATTCTGGTAAAAATAATCTGAAATATAAGATCAATTTCACAAACACATCTAATGAATAGAGTGCATTTTTGGAGGAGTGATCTAAACTGTTGATTTTTAAAAACCACGACCCGGGATCATCGAATCCAGTTTTGGGGAATTTGTTCTGAAAAAAAAAAATTGCCCCAATGGCCCCTGATTCTTGAAAAAGTCAAACCCCTCCAGTGAGTGCAAGTAACTAAACTGGGCTTTGGTATCTAAAAAATGAAAAAAAAAATCTAATGATTAGTGTGAATAAAGGGAAATGGTCCTCGCAACCGGAAAATTTCACTTTCTCCACTTCACTCTCGGCAGTTCAAGAAGAAACAGCCAGATTAAACATTTTTAAGGGCACCTAATCCGGCATGTACATCGATAGTTAAGCAACTTTTAAAAATGTAATATATCTGCAATACTGAAATACCCAGACTTGGATTATTTTTTTATTAGGTTATTGTTGGCAGTTTTAGAAAAATGTGGGAAATTAGATAGTTTTACAAAAGAATGTACTTTTTAAAATGGCATAAAATAATTAGGAAATTTGCATCATTTTCTAATAGTCAAGGACAATGTTAAAAATACCAAAAAAGCAAGACCAAATAAAAAATAAACGAATTATGTGTGATGTTTCAATAACAGCATTGTTACCTTATAAAGACAAAATTACTGAATGTATTCAGTACTTTTGTCCGAAGATGGTAACAATCCTGTTACTGAAACCACACATTATTTATTTATTTGGATTTGGTCTTGCTTCCTTGTGATTTTTATCTATATTTCAAATATACCTCAATTCTTTTTTACCTAAAAAGCTTTACATATATATTGCCAAGACCATAAATAAAGGTAAAATGTCAAATGAGTTATTAATTAACCCTATATGGGTCAGGACAAGTGAAAATAAGGCCAACAATAGAAATATCTTTCTGAAAAATTAAATTTGAACGCTAGCTTCACAAAGGGCACAAAATTTGCTACTAGCTACATGCGTTCTTTTTTACTATGGTGTGATTTCCACAGGATGGATCTACATTATAATTTCTCCAGAGCTTAAGGTAGCAAACAGTACTTTCACAATAAATAAATATCAATGCAAAAAGCCAAAGTTATGATAGCATGTTGCAGTGTACTGTTGACCTGTAGGATAGAAAAAAAGCAATATTACCTAAACCAATGACAGAAAAAAAATGTTTAGCCAACCCTTAAATAAAGCAGTTACTGAAAATTCATAGCTGCTGCTTACAATATAAATGCTATTAGAGCATAAACATATTACATGGAACAAACATATAGTAAAATATATGTAGCAAGTTATATTGTAAAACATACTTTTTTCAATAAATATACTTTTTACAACTTTAATAAAAAAAAATAATATACCTTATGAGATAAAAAAGTACACTTATCTTTAAAAATGTAGATCGTTATATGTACACTAATTAAAATTAAACGAAGCAAAATATATGAATAAGCTGCGAAATAAATAATAATTCCAGGCATAAAATAATTAGAAAATTTGCATCATTTTCTAATAGTCAAGGGCAATGTTAAAAATACCAAAAAAGCAAGACCAAATAAAAAATAAAAGAATTATGTGTGATGTTTCAATAACAGCATTGTTACCTTATAAAGACAAAATTACTGAATGTATTCAGTACTTTTGTCCGAAGATGGCAACAATCCTGTTACTGAAACCACACATTATCTATTTATTTGGATTTGGTCTTGCTTCCTTGTGATTTTTATCTATATTTCAAAATATACCTCAATTCTTTTTTACCTAAAAAGCTTTACATATATATTGCCAAGACCATAAATAAAGGTAAAATTTCAAATGAGTTATTAATTAACCCTATATGGGTCAGGACAAGTGAAAATAAGGCCAACAATAGAAATATCTTTCTAAAAAATTAAATTTGAACGCTAGCTTCACAAAGGGCACAAAATTTGCTACCAGCTACATGCGTTCATTTTTAATATGGTGTGATTTCCACAGGATGGATCTACATTATAATTTCTCCAGAGCTTAAGGTAGCAAACAGTACTTTCACAATAAATAAATATCAATGCAAAAAGCCAGAGTTATGATAGCATGTTGCAGTGTACTGTTGACCTGTAGGATAGAAAAAAAGCAATATTACCTAAACCAATGACAGAAAAAAAATGTTTAGCCAACCCTTAAATAAAGCAGTTGCTGAAAATTCATAGCTGCTGCTTACAATATAAATGCTATTAGAGCATAAACATATTACATGGAACAAACATATAGTAAAATATATGTAGCAAGTTATATTGTAAAACATACTTTTTTCAATAAATATACTTTTTACAACTTTAATAAAAAAAATAATATACCTTATGAGATAAAAAAGTACACTTATCTTTAAAAATGTAGATCGTTATATGTACACTAATTAAAATTAAACGAAGCAAAATATATGAATAAGGTGCGAAATAAATAATAATTCCAAATGATTAAATAAAATCTACCTTCTAAAAAGGAAAAGAAAGTTTTTCGAAATGCAATTTTTGTGCTTTTAGCCTAAATGTTAAACCAAAACCTCAACTCCCTACGTGCGAAATTTCACAATAGTTTTAATTAACCCAGGTTCCGGGGGCGTATTTATTTGATAATGATCGATTAAAATTATTTTCAAAGAGTTTAAATATATAAAAATAATCTTACCTTTTAAAGACACATTAATCGGGTAAAATTACAAAATTACAAATTAAAAACAAACAACGTGTAAAATTATTAACCAATCAAATTCATTTATCGTCGCGACCAGTGCGCCGCCAAGCGGTAAAAGGCTTGAACTAAGGAATTTTGGTTTAACATTTTTTAAAAATAGCACATTAAACCTTTTCGTTTTTTGAATAGCCTATATGTTAAACGAAATCTTCAGCTACCTACATGCGAAATTCCATAATGATTGAGTCAGTAGATTTTGCGTGATGCGATAACAAACATCGATTTCGCATTTCATTTTTATAGATATAAAAGGATATATATAAGAGGATTTACGCATATTTGGCCTCAAAAACTTATTTCCTTATTTCTCAAGAACCCTCTGGGACCAAATAATTTTTATTCGTAGAGGTACAGTTGATATTTATTCCGATAGATGACGCAAGGCATCACCAACTTTAATTAGCATTTTTAAGATACAATTATCTATATACGAATATTTGTGATAAATGTCTGAGAATAATTCCAGGGATTTCTATTTTTATCAACAACAACACAACAAAAAGCCTTTATTCAGGGTCACTGACCCTATACAGGATTCACCAGAGGTATGCATAAGAACAAAGCAGTGAGACAAAGGAAATAACGATATATACAAAAGAAAAAGAAAAAAAAACAAAAAAGAGAAAGAGGGAAGCAAGAAAGACAACACAAAAAGAGTGATTTCTATTTTTATCAATGATTCAATATTCAATTTTTGGCAATGAAGTTTTTTTTTCACATCATAAACCCAATATATAAAATTCCTTTCCTTTATAAAATGTTATATTAACTGGAAATTTGTATTTTTAAGGTATTTATCGTATAAAAGTATTTTATAAAATACTCTTAATATACTTTGCCTCACGTGTATGATAAAGAATTTATATTTTTGGTTGAAAGGTTTATATTCTTTATATAACTTCACTTTTTATATATATGTTTTTAATTAAGTGCATATATATAATATTTTCATTTAAAATAATTTAAAAAACATTTTTTTTATATTGCAAATGCGTTTTATCGAATTTTCTTGCCTTTTAATGCAAAATATTATTTGTGAAATATTTCTGTGAAAAAAACTCATACACGCTTTTTAAATATTAAATAAGCAATTTTTAAAAACTCATTTTTAAAATTAATTATATGTATGATTTTTTAAATATTCTATCTATTAAATATTATATTAATTAATCGATTTAATTTGTTTTCTCACACTATACAATAGATGAACAATTAATGTTTATTTAAAATGCAAATTTTTATGTTTGGCAGAGCTTTATGCATGTATGTTCATTTTTCACTTTACTCTATTCTATCATACTCTATAATCTATATATATATATAAAATGAATTTATGTGTGTCTGTCTGTCCTTTATGCCTGACCAAACCACTCATTGGAACGCCATGAAACTTTGGGAAGTTATTTAGTATAGTACTGGAAAGGTTTCTAGCAAATAAAATATTTAAAAATTCTACTGTCCTCTAAGTTTATGTCCATAGTCCATCTAAAATACCCATTCAAAGAGTCTATCAACAGTATCACTATAAAAAGAAGTTCCAAAAATGCAATATAACAGCGGTATGGTAGATTAAACTGGCGAAACCGCTGAGAGGGTTCACCACTGATGAGCCAGGCCCTCTTATTAATTTTTCCATTGCAGTAAGGGCAGTATAAATTGTTTAATATCAAAAAGAATCTTACGCCTTCAAAATAGTTTCGAATTTTGATAACAGATGGCGCGCTAGTGCATCATATTATAAATAAAATATTTGAAATAACTTTTCGCCTAAAATATACAAGATAAATACTCTAATTTATCTGTTATAATTCAACACTCTGCTCTAAATATTATATTATCATGATGATACGATGATTTTGTAATGTAGAAAATTGAGAAAGACAAAATTCAGGATGACACGGCAATTTATTTGAGACAAGAATAATGATACAATTCCAAGGCAAGATACTATTACTTTAACTTCCAATTACCGAGGGAACCAATTATTATTGATTTTATTCAACCTATCGAGTATTTTTAAAGGGACCGGGAAAAAATGTTCACTTTATCGAAGATTCGTTAGACAAACCTTTACTCGGGTAAAACCCGGGCGAAGCCGGGTATGTCCGCTAGTTATTATAATAAACATTCAATGTTTATATAAAATACAACTTTTCTTTTCGCAGCGCTTATGAAAAATGTCTTGGTCAAATGTTGTGCTATGCTGCTCATATAAAGGTATTTCTTTCAAGTTTCTATTTCCAAGAATTAAAAAATCTATAAATATACATCCGAGGAAATAGGAAATATGAAATAGATATGCAAATATTCTAACGCCTTGCCAAATGTTTCAATTTTTCTTTGCTCCTGACGAGGACAAATATTTTTTGTCGAAACGTCGAGGTAAAAAAAAAAAGATTTTCTGGCCGAAGTATCTTTATTTTCAAGAAATATGAATGCCTGCCAGGCAGCCTCTATTGTAACGATGCAAATACTGATATATTAACATAATACACTTGAATCATTAGAATATTTTATTAGTTAATGATAATGCTATATTGAGGTTATATGTAAATATATGAAGGTTACAAATTGGAAAGACGAAGAGTATATAGTTAAAGGGGTATTCTATATACAGTTACGAGCGTCATTCTTCGTCGCCTCTGTTACGGTTTTTTTTTTTTTTTTTTGGAATGGCGCCCTCCTATTGGTCGGCTACGATCACGCCACCTTTACCCCCCCCCCCCCCCCCCCCCCCCCCCCCCCCATTTTTGTAACTATTGTGTTGGAGCGGTTCGCTCCTTAAATAAATGCATATATTAGTTTATAACCAAATGGAATCCTCTCTTTCTTTTTCCCAGTAAGAGGCGACTACGGAAGCCAACAGTACATAGACAGATAAAGCACATAGGCTATAGGTATTAACTAACATATGCATTTATTTAAGGCGCCAAATTATAATTGTAACAAATATTATTTGAATCAAAACATTCAATCGGGTAAAACACGGGCGTTGCCCGGGTCATTCGGCTAGTATACTTATAGCTGAGGCATCAATAAATTAAGATAATTAAAGCTGTAATTTGAGGAATTAAACTCAATGTGAAATTGTCGCAGATAAGTCGTCCAGCCGCCTGTTCAAACCCATCGTGTCCAATTACCGCCTCCAGACCCTGGAGAACGGAAGCCTGGTGCTGCATTCCGCCCAGCTGGAGGACAGAGGCTTCTTCCTGTGTGAAGCTTACAACGGCGTAGGATCGGGTCTTAGCACCGTTGTGAAGCTAGAGGTCCATGGTATGTTCTCACTTCTTTTATCCATTATTATATCCATTGTAATTTTTAAATGAAGCCATTTTTTCCTTATCCCTAGTACACGTGGTATAGGCCATGCTAATCATGGTGGATAGAGAAGGCGACTGCTTTAACTTAAGTGCACCACATGTCTACACATATGTAAAACAGATCGACTTTGCACTTCAAATGTGCCAGAGCCATTTGGTTACTTGCACTCGCTGGTGGGACTTTTGCAAGAAGCGGGATCCATTGGAGCATTTTTTCTATTCAGAAAAAGTGCCCAATGAAGGATTCGAAACCGAATCGGTCGAAAACCAACGGTTTAGACTATCCTCCCAACGAACCCCAAATCAAGTCATAAATGAAATATATAGTTATTCTAGGTGTAAATTTATATCTTACAACTAGGAAATGTATGTGCATCAACAATAAAAGTTCAACTTGAAATAACCTATCTTCTCATGTTGCCAAAATGTTTTTCTCTCTCAAAATTGTTTCTTTTTAACAGAAAGAAGATTTTGATATTCCTAACTGCCACCAAACCTTTTATTGAATAAATTTTATAGTTGATGATCGTCATATATTATTTTAAAATAATATATAGCATATTATAATATATAGCATATTATAATATATGGCGTTATTGTAAAGAGAATTATAAAGGTCACAAAATTAGCCTTAGGTTAAAATATTTGAGTTAATTTTTCTGGAGGAATTTAAAATAGCTTCTTCTCGGTATATAACTATCTTTCGAAGTCTTTAAAAATAGCGTTCGCGCATACCGGGATTCTGAAAGAGAGTCGAGCTGATTTTTCCGATATTCTTTTCAAAGCATTATATTCTTTTCTTTTTCTAGTTTACGAGAGATGCTATATATGTACATTTTTAGCTATATATATGTGATTAAATATTACACTGAATGGTTCATTAATTAATTTTCCGGTGAAAATCAATTGCGCTTGCGATTAGCTTTAGTAATTAATCCTTAATGTCAGCTACAAATATCCTGACTTCATAGAGAGGTATATTTATTTATTCTGTAAGTAATACAAATCACTGCTTTATATTTGTCATAATGTCATATTCATAATTTAAAAAATTACCAATTTTCTAATTTTCTTATATTTTCTTATATGATACACGCAAATTATAAAAGGATGTATATCTTTTATATTGTAAAATTTCCGATTTAATCATTTTTGTCGTCTGACAAAATATGAAATATAGATTCTGCCATAAAATTTTCCAAACTACGTCGGTAAGAAGATATCTCTAAAGAATTCGGATTTTTTCCTTCAATTCCCTCGAGGCTCGTTTGAAATTACAAGAACCAAAGTCCAAACCTTTAACCATATTAAAATCTTTGAGCATCTCTCATAGTCAATTGGATTGACAGGTTCAACGGACCTAAACTTATAGATTGTAAAAACAATTGTCCAATGACCTCTTCGATTTTACCTCGTGGAATAGGTGTGAATCAATTTTGAACTTAGTTTCCACAAATATAAATCTTAAACTACGTGACCGCAAGTAATCCCATCCGAAGAGCGTTCAATTTGTGGAAAAAAAAATATATTTAACTATATCTAATCCAACCTCTCCTATCAGCATCCATCTCCAAAAGAGATTAAAGAAAGGGTTTATGGATTAGGCTCAAATTTAGGTCTATTTATATCTAAATGTTGACATTTTTTTTATCAATTTATTTCATTGACCTTTGTATATGGATATCAAATAGATTCAAAACTATGAGATCGGGTTTCTCTGTAATTTAATAGACTCTCATATGATACAAAGCCTCAACATTTTTGGTCTTTAGGAAAAGGTTTTTCATATGCCAAACCCAAAGCTCTTCCGAGTGCTATTTCCTTCATACAAAAAGTAATCAATAATAAATAGTAGAATTGCCATAGAATAGCAATACAGAAGTAACACATAAACCACAGGCAAAAAGTGTGTGATGGCGAAAATTGTATTATATTAGTATTTAGGTATTTGATTATATTATTTTTGCGATCCATTCAGTTGTTTCAAAATCAATATAGTTTAAATAGATGACAAGTTTTCCGCCCAACCCCCGAGGTACCCGCCCCAGAGCATTAATCCTTAAAATTGCTTGAGTTGAGTGAGTTACTGCGATGGATCTTGACTGCAATGCCCATCTTTTCAGTAAGAATAAGAAAAATATGTTTAAAACAATTAATCCAAATACTGGCATGTAAATATTTTTCTGTAAAAAATAAAAGAGCACATGGAAATTAGGGAAACATGCGTATTTGATAATGACTGCGACTGCATTTTAAACCTTTTTTTTTTCGAAAATAGATTTAAAAAAAGGATAGAACTAAAAATTAATAAAAAATACGAAAGCCATTATTTACATACAGTAACACTAATTTTATAAAGTGTTTTTTTTTTCAATTGCATTGTGTGCACGCACTTCTCACTTAGTTATTAATATAAATTACTCTCTCAATTATCGATTCTTTTGTAAAAAAAAGTAACTTTCGTATAAAAATATATTTCAAATAAGGTACACAAGCAACTTGAGAAAAAATGCAGAACGTTTATTTTGGTCGCTTAATTGGCCGGGTGTTGTTACTTAGCCTAGTATTTACACCGCGTAAAAATGGTTCTACAAATGAAAATAATAAGTAGCCAAAAATACTAATCAAAATGTACACACATATTTCTTCAGGTTTATAAAAAGCGACATGCAAAATTTGATACCAATTGGTTCAGTAGTTTTTGAGTTTATCATGAAACAGACAACAGACATATAAGAAGATATGTTTGAGAAAATAACAGAAAAAATAAAATAAAAAAGTCAAGAGTTGATATTAAAAATATAAAAGACATATACGGACCAGGAGCACATGTGCTTTTCAGATAGCAGAGCGCCAGGGTTGGTCAAATATCAGGGAACAGGCTAAATCAATTTTTAGTTGATTTCTGTTACTCTAGATGGCGCTCTGCCATCTGTAAAGCACACATGATCCTGGTCAGGATATGCCTTTTTATTTTTAATATATGAAAAAACAATAGAAAAAAAAATATATATGGTAATTTAAACCAACAACCTCATATTGTATATAACTTATAACAAGATAATTATGTTGTATAATAGAAACACATCTGTGAATGATTATACGCATGATTGACAAGTGTCATTACATTATCATATGTAATGTACTTTGTCCAAATTGAGGATAAACAAATAAAACTCTGTAAGAGATTAAGAGTTGAGCTAAAGAGATAGAAGTCAAAAACATATAAATTCGAGATAGATGGAAGTCACAAAACAACATCCAAAGATAGATTGGAAACTGTCAGGACGGCGTTGGTGTGTAATTTCGCCAGAAGATCCACGCTCTTCACATCTGCTGAAATGCAATACTCCCTTTCTCGGAAAAGATATAAAAGGCCTCCGTCCTAGCCAAAAATACAGTTACTTCACCATCAGCGCGAGCCCTCGTCGGTTGTCACCATGGTCCTCCTCATCCACCATGTAGAACAGTAAAAACTATTCTATCTCCATCTTTCGCTCCTATCTCAACTTTTATTTGTTCACGGAACTTTCCTAGTGCAACTGTGTCTTCGTTTTTTGTATATGGACATTCCCAAGCTTTCCACTCTGCTTCGACCACAACTGCCAGTATTCTGTGAGAATTGTTAAAGGTCTTCCAAGGTGCAGAGAGGTACTGGAAAACTCCCCATTCTGACTGTTCCTCTCGGTCAACACAGTATAGCGAGAGTTGACAGGGACTCACACCATAGTTTAAGTCGACTGGATACCTCACCACAGTTTTAGTCGACAGATTTCTACAAGAGTCAACAGGACTACACCATATATATATATATATATATTAACGAACCAAATTATAGCAATACTACTATTAAATCACTCATCTCCCACAGGCGCCTTTTGCATTTGGCCTAATGATACTATAATTTAAAGATTCATACAATTATGTCATTCAGTAAAATTATTAAATTTATTTGATATTAATAAAACTGGAATAATTGAGTGATTTGAATGTCTTTTAATGTTCTGATTTCGTTATGCAAGCGCACGGGTGCGAAGGTGAACATTTGTAAACAGTCTGTATTTCTCCATTTGGCCTTGTTAATTCAGCAGAAAATCGTCGTTGCTCGAAACCTAGCTTATTTACACAATAAAAATATACATACTATTAATATTTTCTACATTACTAACATACAATAATTTACAGCCATTTTATTTTATTTATCAATTGCAGAGTACACGCTATATCCACAATTCGGATATTTGCGCGTGAAATATATACATTTGAATGAAAGACACAAAAGAAAAGTAGTTAAAGAGATATATACATATTTACATATCAGTATGCAAATTGATTACATTAGTAGTATCCAGCTAAATACATTCTTCAAAATTTGTTGAATCTTTGGTATATGTCCTTAGTGGAGACCAGATGTTGCAAATTTATGGGAAGTTGATTTAGTTCCCTAAGATCAGCGGTCAGCGGGCAGTCAGTTAATAAGTGTCTGGGGTTCTGTTCTTCGCCTCCACACGAGCATCCAGGTGATTCAGCTTTGCCAATTTTAAACAGGTATGAGTTGAAGTCGCCATGTCCAGTGAGGAATTGCACATTATAGAAGTTAGGTTTAATAAAATTAGGAATTTTTGGGCCACTGAAGAAACTTTTGAAATTTTCATTGGTCGCTTAAGCCATAAAGGTTTAAAATCCTAGATATTAGCATATGAATATAAACCTTCCATAGGTCATGTAAGATACTCTAAATAATTTGTAGAAAATATAATTCTTCCGGGAATTTGAACTCTGAGACAAATTGTATCTTAGTTAGCAGATAAAGCTGGACTGGAGAATTCCTATTGGGAAGTTTTATATATTTAACATCGTATCTTTCAAATAATTAAACATTTATCTTAAACTTCTAAACTCTAGGGGCGAGAGGTAATTGGCAAACTTACAGTACCGTCAACTCTAATCAACTCAATATATACAGGGAGTAAATTTAGGAAACTTTCATTTACATTATACACTGCATATTGAGTTGATTGAAGGGGACATTCTATTAACTATACTAGTTAAATGTCTGATTACCTTTAACTACTCACTTCACGCTTATACTCACAATGTTAATCTTACTCATATATTTAAATCATATTAAATATATACGTTCAAACTACAATGTAATTCAAACATTACTTTTAATTTTGAATATTGCTAAAGGATTTATTTATATAAATATTTATTCTAAGATAATAAAATTCAAACGAATTTTATAAAAATTATATTTTTAGATTAAATGAACAAATACACATGAGGAAACAATAGATGATAAATATATTGCATTTGCAACAATTTAGAAGGTAATTATATTTATTTATTACGCAACACGCACAATATCATGTGTTTATCTACACATGATATTGTTCGTAATTGCCTGTAAATGTTAAAACGTTTACATATATGTTTTTAAAAGAAAGTGTGAGAAAAAAAAATACATTTTCATTTCACATTTATATATTATATATACGGAAATGTATTTATTATTGAATCATATTTTTATAGCTTTAAGAAAATAATTTAAAAATATATATTTGATAGCATATATTATTATATTTAAAACTTTAATGTGTGTGAATATATATATATTATGGAAATATATATTATTTACATATATCATACGAAACCGTTATACTATACCATTAAACCGTTGGTTTTCGACCGCTAAGACCCGGGTTCAGTTCCCGCCTAGGGCACTTCTTTCTGATAAAAATAAATGCTCCAATGGCCCCCGTTTCTTGCAAAAGTCCAACCCCACCAGCGAATGCGAATAATTAAACGTGGCTCTGGCACATTTGTAAGTGCAATGTCGAACTGCTTTTCACATGTGTATACATATGGTACACTTAGGAGTAAAAGCAGTCGCCTACTTCTACCCACCATGAATATCATGGCCTGTACCACGTGTACTAGGGATAAGCAAAAAAAGAATCTTTACTGGGAAACATTTGTCTTAAGCTGAAACTGTCTATTTGATATCGTTCTCTCAGGTTTGCAACAAGAAGGCACCGATTTGAAATACTCGTACAGTAGAATCTCCTATAACGCGAGTTTTTTAAACGCGATTTCGTACAACGCGATAAAAATATTGCGACAAATTTATTTTTTCAACGCGAATTTTCGTATAACGCGTTATAAAATAAAATACATGATATTCGTCACTAACAATTTACGCTAACAACATTCGCATTATACAAGTTCTATTTCGTACAACGCGAATTCCTATAACACGATTTCATACAACACGGAAAACATTAATCGCGTTATAGGAGAGTTTACTGCTCTGGATTATGATATTGGTTGAATAAGAACAGTGTAGAATCAATTCTACCAATTATATATAAGTATGAGCCTCTCTCTCTCTCTCTCTCTTAAAGTCGCCATGCTCCTTATAAATTGTATATTATAAAATTTGTACACATTTTTCTAATATTGAATCTCTAAAATACTCTCTAAAATTTTCATTAGAATTTCATAGTCACAACAATAAAAGTCATTCTGCTATATTTATTCATATTTAATAATAATTGATTGTTGGATCGAGTTAATTACCTCGTATTTAAGGCAACAAAATACTCTTAATTTACATACATCGTTCTATCCAGATTAAACGCTGCTATATATGCTAGAAAATTAAAAAAATATATTAATTTATAGCCTAATAAAAATCGACCAATATTATTTTCTATATATTCTCACATTATTCACCGATAGATACATTTTGAGTTTGATGTTGTTTTATAATTCTGTTTTTTTTTTTCTGTCATACTTAACCATCAAATAGAAAGATGAAATTAATGTGTAAGGATGAAAGTATAAATTCTCGAGACTACATACAATTTATAAAATCTGGTTCCAGAACCTCTTCGATGATCCACTTTGGCCGCATTTAGAAGTCGCACATCTCAAATCTGCTTGAAAATGAAAACGTTTGGCATCTCGATTTTATTATTTTTTTCGATTTAGAGCGCTATGTTCCCCAAGGGATACTTGCATTTTAAAGATAAACAAAACATTGAGAGAAAAGAAAGAAAAATATTTAAAATATGTACAAGAATTAGTATGCAAGTTAGTTAGATGAAGCAAAAAAATATCAACACAATTTAAATATGTACAAATGGTTGGTATCTCGATAAATCACGTTTATTTTTGTTTTAGAATGAAATATTTCACAGAAATCACTAACATATTTCTTATTGGTTATATTCCAGACTATGAATTGCCCTATCTACCTCAAAATATTTATATATATATTTTTTATGTTTCAGGTTTTACTTATATTGAATTAATATTTTGGATTGATTATATATATTTAAAATGATTTAATTTAACTATAAGGAAATCAATTTAAAATATACGTTGATATTGTGAATAAATATTTCCGTGGCGTCGCTGTTAAAAAAACTAAATAGCTGGAAACAGTACCATTCAATTTGAAATTTTGAAAATATTGACCCACACAAACATCTATGTATATATATATAATTAATAAAATAAATAGGTATATCCTGACCACGAGCATATGAGCTTCAGTGGAACAGAAATCAACCAAACGTTGATTTAGCCTGTTTCTTGATATTTGACCTACCCATTTTCCTGATGAATCAAGAAATGTCAATGACAAACGCGTTCAAGAAAATGGGTTGTTCTAATATCACAGGGAACAGGATAAATCAACGTTTAGTTGATTTCTGTTCTGACATCTTAAAAAGCTCATTGCTCGTGGTCAGAATATGTCTTTTTGTTTAATACCAACCCCTGAATTTTTTAGTATAATTTTTTTAAATTATTATTTTATTTTATTATTTTCACATATAAATGATTATATTAAATATATTGTGTTGTATTTTATTATTGAAAATCAATTTTGTAGTATTAATATTATATTAATTTTCTTATCTTAATTAAATCGATGTTTAATTTGATTTCTCTCACCTACTTATAAATAACATGTATTTAATGTGCATATGCAGTTGCTGCCCATTTCAAGAAACCCTTCCAAGTCATTCGGTCCAGAAAAGGCGACCATCTGAACTTGGAATGTGAAGCATATGGGGAATCCCCAATTTCCATAAATTGGTCCAAGGACAAGGTTCCGTTATCTCTTTCCAACTCTAGGTGAGTGGAATTACATTAATGAAATCTCCTCTAATTACACCACGACCATTCCTTTTCTTTTGACAGCTCCCTCATTTTTTACCCTTTTTTATCTAAGTAATTACCAGGTAAAACTCTTGTACGATAATATATATTGTTTGAGGTTAGAATAAATCGTTTTGTAAACTTGTGTGTTTAAATATTTATATGAAAATGTCATGTGTTAGAAAAAATGATGTCTCTTTTGTGTTTGAATAATGCTTATATTTTTTAGTTAAAATAAAAATGTGTATTGTTACACAAATGTAAATAAATTGTGGTTTTTCTCTGAATAATTGCTGATTCTTTTAAAGCTGTTTTCTAATAAGAATGAATTATACTTACAATGAATATAAATATATAAAATTAAATATTCATAGTATATCAATTAGTTTTTTCTTTCTATCCTTAGTATTAATGCGTTGTAACTACTATTAAATCATTATATGTGTGCAAACAAATGTATATCTATATACGTGTTTATCATATAAGCAATTAAAATATATTTTAAAAATTTACAAAAATATATAATATGTATTACTTTGATGAGGTTATAATATTGCCTTTTTTGATATATATAAATTTTTTTGAAAGGAGAAATTTTTAACATATATGTAATACGAGATTTAATATTAAACATTGAATTTTCAATTAATACAATATTTATATTATAAAAAATAAATAAAGCTTCCAGGGTTAAGTTTATTGTTCAAATATTTATTTTCAAGCTTTCGGACTTGTCAGTCCTTCAACAGGAGTATCACGTTAATGATTTGTACTATTCCAGGGTTATGTTTCTTGTTTTAATATAATGTTTGATATTATTAGAATATTTCTTTAATAAACACGAGAATGGTTCAGAAAGCAATGGTTCCATATAAATAGAAGAATATATAATAATTATTTCACTCCTATTGAGAAAAAAGTTTTTTCGACACTAAACACCACCTGTATCAACAATCAAAATGTGTTTGAAAATACATTGAGGCGATTATGGGTTTAAAGGATTATGCATTATTTGTTTAAGCGAAATGAACCTTAAAAGAAGTTATTTTAAAACCGATTATTTCCGATGATTTAAAAATTTTCAAATTCCAAATATTTTCTTAAATATTTTTGTGTAAATCTCCTTTAACACGTTTCCCTTTTCAAAAGAAACACTATCCAAGCTGTTAATAGAATTTAAAGATGTAAGACATTAAATGTCTTGAAATTGTCTTTAAAAAATGTCAGTATATGGTCGGGCATTACATCAACAGCTGTTTTAATGAAACGGTTAACCATGGTTGAAATTATAATACAAATGATGATGTAATTATATATATAAAGAATTTGTGATCTCTGCAAAGAAAATATGGAAACTGAACTATCTCATTACATCTATGAATGCCAAGATATTAGTGAGGAGAGAAGGACATTCTTTTCAATGGTACACACCAGCCAACTTAGGTCAATCCAAATGATGTTAACCAGTGCCCAAACAAGCAGACTAGTTGCTCAGGCCCTATATAATTTTTACAAGGCAGTAGGTGTAAAGAGGGAGAAAAGAGAACTTGGAAGTTATTGTTCCTACACCTCAGAATGATGACGAAACATCGAGGGGTCGACCTTTCATATTAAATCTTACTTTTCCTTATTACTAATAATTCTATATATTTGCGGAACTACTGGTTTCCTGTGCTGCTCTTTTCCTGTTATTGCACCTTGTACGGAGAATCTGTATAAGACTAATGTCTTAATAAAGGCTTTGTGTGTGTGTGTATAAAGAAAGTCATACAGACACTATAAATACATGTTTCACTGTGTGTAGTATTTCTGCGTGATCATTTAAAATTCATTAAATGTTCTCGTTTGCTAATATATTAGTTTTGATCTTATCAACAACCATGAGTCAAGGTTTGAGTAGTGTTTGTGTATTCGAGGAATACAAATAAATAAGGAATTGAGAAAAAGGGATCTTCTGATCTTGCAACTAAAATTTGCTGATGGCTTGCGCTAGCTGACGGAAAAAAATATCAACTATTCGTTATTTATATATGTATATTTGAAAATTGTACAAATGGGAATAATAATGATAAATAAACTAATATTTTATATTTATTCCGAAATATGGCGCAAGCCATCAGTAACTTTTAGTTCACGATAAGTAGATGCCTTTATTTTAATATATTCATCTGATTCCTGTTCAATTTTACTTTTCTACTATTTTTGAACAATAAATTGTTTGGAAGATGGAATCAAAGTTAACGGCGAGGTATAATCTTGAAAATCTTTCGGACTATGACGTCCTTCATCAGGCTACTATACAAGAACTAGAGAATAATATATATAAATGTTTTAAATATTTAGGATTTTCAGATTTTTTACCTAATATATATCACATTTTGACGACGAGGATCTAAAGGTAAGTACCCAATGAAGTATTTTAAGAGTTATCAGTGTCATTTTGAAACTAATTTTTCAAAAGGCTTGAATTAAATATTTTCTATAATTTTACATAGGTTGATATTTTACAAGAAGAAAATAGTTCATTATCATTTTAAATAATTTCAAGAAGGTAGTGATAGTTTTGAATCATTTATATTAAAAGACATGAACAATATCTTATTTTGGAAAATGTAGGAGAAAAAGAAAACACACACAAAACCTATTTATCAATTCTAATTGGTGTTAAAGTGTGTAGAATTTTAAGAAATTTGTGTATCCCAATTCAACCTGAAGACAAAACCTTGAAGAATCAGTCAGGATTCTACCAAGGCATTTTTTTCCAAAACTTTCAATAATAGTTGAAAGGTTTATTTTCTTCAAAAGAATGCAATTAAAGAAGGAACGTGTTTCTGATTTTATAGTGGAGATTAAAAGGTTGGCTTCGACGTGTGATTTTGGAAGATTTCTAGAAGATTCTTTGCCTGATAAGATTATGTGTGGTTTAATAGATGAAAAATTTGAAAAATAATTTCTTCTAAGGAATAGTGAATCCTTTGGCTAGATTGATGGGAATAGCATTGTTAATGGAAGCGGCAAAATTGAATTATAAATTATTCCATATAGAACAAGAAGAAAGACTATTTACATCTATTTAAAATGTAACATCAAAACAGGGAAAGTGTCCAAAGGAATAACTTCAAACATTGCGGAAATCAGCACAGATAATTATACATATTTAAATAAGCTATTTGTTTTAGATGCATAAAAGGGGGACATTGCGCCCATCTTAAGGCGTCAAAATCCAAATAATCGTGAAAGAGAGAAATGCATTAAATAGAAGATCAAGAAGATAATGATTTGATAAAAAGGTTGATCTGCATAAAGATACCTGAATATAAAGTACAATATGCGACAAATAAACCGCCTTATATCATAGAGATTAAATAGGAGGAGAAGATTATTGAGTTTTAATTAGATACAGATAGGTTTTCACCCCGATATAAAGATATTGACTTTATCAAGTTTTTTTTCCCCCATAGGTGGAAGTGAAACCTGTTGGTATTTTAATCAAAACATACGATGGCACCAGAGTAAGATTCTAGGAAAAATCGCTGTTAAAGTAGAGTTCCGGGGTTGGCTTTTTAAACTTAGAGCAATTAGAGGTAAAATAAAAAGGGCCTTGATGGAAAGAGAATGTTTAAACCAATTGGAAGTTGGCAATTTTTCAGAAAAGAAGAGACCTCCAGGTAGTAATATGAAGGAACTTTTAAAATAACATCAGGCCTTATTCAGTGTTGCAACAGACCCAATAAAGTGATTCACGTTCTGAGTAAATGTGTGTAATGCGAATTTAATTTTCATTCGTATCGTCTCTTGCCTTTTTCAATTAAAACGGCAATGATAGGCTTCGGAAAAGCTGGTGGATAAGCGTTACATATGTCGAGTGATGAGCGGCAAGTTGGGATTCTCCTGTAGTAGTAGGGCCCAAGAAAAATTAAGAATTGAGAATATTCTGCGATTTTAGGGTAACTTTAAATAAATATTCGTACACTGCTGTATATCCGCTTTCCACTCAACCAGATTTGTTCTCCACTTTGGCCGATGGAAAGTATTTTTCTAAATTGGAATTTAGCAATGCTTATCTACAACAAGAGGCAGAAAAGGCCCCCAACTATTGCTGACGATAACTACCTATAAAGGACATTTTAGGTTCAAGAGAATGCCATTTGGATTGGCGAATGTCCCTAGTTATTTTCGATCTGTGATGCATAGGATTTTGACTGGAATAGAGGTGGTAATTTGTTAAATTTATGATGTACTCTGGAAGTTATATGTAAATTTATGCAAAATGTAATTGAGTATTTTGGATATCTCATCACAGAAAATGGCATCAGGACCCTTGGCCAAAAGGTACAAGCTATTAAGAAAACCAAATCCCTGACAAATATTTTAAAATTGAGTTCATTCTTGTGACTAGTGAATTTATTGTGGAAACTTCATACTGAATTTGCTTGAACTGTTAAATTCTCTTCATAAACTTCTGCATAAAAATAATCAGTAGATCTTGTGCGGATCGGTGGAAAAAGGGATGTGAGGAGGTTGTTGACAAATTCAAAAATAATATCACCTCCGTAAAGGTACTAGTTCCATATGACACTACCTCGACTTTATGCCTTGCCAAGGATGGATCCCAGATTGGAATTAGCGCTGTATGGTCTCACGGGATAAAATGTCAAGAGTGACCAGTCATGTTGAACGCGATTATCTTAAATACATTCCAGTTTGGAAACTCGAGTTATACACCAGCAAGCCAGGCAAATGTATTACGATCGTCAGAAAGAGACAGTTGATTTCAAAATAGACGACCTGGTATTGTGTATAAATTTTAGAGGTGGTGATAGATAGATCCCAGGGAAGGTTTGTGTAAGTAAAATATCTGAGGTCTACACAATTTTGCTAAATGACCATGAGAAAACTTATCATTGGGAACAACTTAAAAAGAGGTGGGAAGAGGAAAGTAATGCTGAGTATGGGGGAAGAACCTTTAAAAAAATAATAACCAGTGGTTCCCGGGGTTATGCCAGACCGAGGGGACACGAAGTCACTGTCAGCAGCAAGAATCAGAACGGGGGGACCAGAGGGAGGCGAATGGTAGCAGTCCTTTGGAGTTTTTCGTTCCCCAGACTCCGAAGCCAAGATTGAGGAAAGCCCTCCCCATAAAAAGGAATCCACTTCGGTTCAGAAGACCTACATTGATACTTTCTTATTTTAGGGAGAAGACGGTGTATTATAGTGTCGGATGTTTGTATTTTATGTTCTTAGATTCTATGTAGTGACAGAATAGGTTATCATCATATATATTTTTTTATCATGGTCAATGTGTATTTGAGGAATAAAAATAAACACTTTTTTTTTTCAAGTTTTAGGAGTTTTGGATTTTGATCTAATATATCATAACATTAAGATTGTGATAGATATATTTATTTATATCAGTAAATATATGATAGAATACCAAAGTTTTTAAATCCTCATATATGCTAACCAAGCGAATGAAGCATTATCTAAGAATTTTTCAAAGAATATTTCACTACCCAACACGTCCGACATTTCAGTGGATTGTGTAGGTACCGGGTATCAGAGAGGCAGTCGGACGAGAGCCTGGTCTCCACCATCGCCATCCCAGCATCCACCCGCTCGGAATCGGCGCTCTTCACCTGCAGCGCTAGAAACCAGTTCGGCTCGGACGAGACCAACGTCCAGGTCATGGTGGAAGGTACACATCCTGACACGACATGTCCCAGATCACAAAGAGTTACTCCGGCGTCTAGAGGTCCCCGAGTCGCCTCAAGATGTCCGCGTGCTGGACATCTCGAGCCGGAGTGCCACCGTTGCCTGGTCCTCTCCATACCTGGGTAACGTGCCGCTGGTGCGGTACCTGGTGGAGTGGAGCCCGGCTGGCCAAGGTATCGTTGATGTTTCTTCCATATATTGAATGAGGAACTTAACCACCACCAGGTATATCTTTAGAGGAATAATAACCGAAAGTCATGAAGATCTTTTATTCCCTAAACATTGTCAGTTTTTTAAAGGCATAATTCAAAAAGTAATCGATTGTATCAATATAGATTTAAAATATCAGGCCTCCAGGGAAAAAATCGAACGCTATATTACGAACGCCCATTTAAAGAAGAAAACACAGTAAAATTGTACTGTGTTTTTTCCTGTAGGTGGGCATTGGTGCCCGAAAGCTAGACATAAAAGGTTTTGAAAAGGTACTTTTCTCTAGAGGCCTGATATTTTCACTCAATTTAAAGACATAACAAGCTTAGACACCTTAAGAATTGAATTTTGATAAAAAAAAAAGGTTTGAATAAATTAAATTTTCCTTATTATTCCTCTACAGATGATTTGCTTTATTACCTTTTGAATAAATGTTTCATTGATTTACACAGAATCCTGATAAAAGTTCAATCCTGCTAGAGTTTGCAAGTAACAGAACTGTGCTGCAGCGCTGTCAAAATGTAAAATGGAGCTACTTGAACCATCATGCTTGTTTAATCGATTGTACACTAGGTTCACTTTCGTATAATAGATTTTTTTCTGAGTTCCATATCGAAATGAGTTGGGGAAAGTCTTTATGATAATAGCACAATCAAAGAATATATGACTTTGACGATTATTGGAGTGATTTCTGTTCAAAACACAAATAAAACATATTGTTTCATATATTAATAAAAGGCGTTAAATGTGAAAATAATCTCATCAACCGTTCATATCAATGTTATTATGGGTAATTATGAATTTCGCGGAAATTCAGATACTAAACAATCGCTGCACGCTCCAACGTCTTTCTAAACGACACCGCGTCACATTCACATTCAAGGGAAAAAGAGGAAGATGTATATGAAAGTATTTTGATATCGAACAACTCACCAATTCACATTTCATTTTAGTTTAATATAAAATATTTATTACAAATATATATCAAAATTAGAAACTATTATAGACGCATATGATTATTTTAAAATAAAAACTAATTCTACTATCCTTACTGCAATTGATATATTAGGGAAGGCCTGGCTCATCAGTGGTGAACCCTTCCAGCGGTTTCACCAGTTTAATTTTTCCATTGCAGTAAGGGCAGTAGAAATTGTTTAAATTTTTAAAGAATCATACGCGCCTATAATAGTTTCGAATTTTCTTAACAGATGACCCGCTAATGCATCATAATATATTCAATTTAATAAAAGAATAATAGTGAGACTAGAAAAGGTCATCATAAAATAGAAACTTTATGAGGAATCCCTGTTGAAATGTAGGAGTAACTTCAGGAAACTCTGCAACATCGTGAAATATATCCTGATGGTTATAAACCAACTTTATTTTTGAAAATATTTCCCCAATGACGTGAGGTGAATATCTACCGACTCTTTGGTTCTTTATAGATGGCGGGGGCAAACAGACGATATCCGGTGGGAATTTTTTATCTTTCCAACTGTTATTGATGATCTGCTCTCTTTTAATTATTTTCGAAGATTTTATTTTCTTAAATGGAATTATCTATACATTGAATATATAGAATAATACAAAAAATAGTTATTCTGAATTTAAAAAATAATATTTTCAAAATTCTATACAAAAGTCTAACTGAATCTTTTGTAAAATAATGATTCATTTTATGCTTAAGTCGTTTTTTTATAGTACTAATGAGATAGATAATATTATAGTTTATTCTACATTTTATATTTAATTTGTTCATATCGAAAAACATTATATATTTATATGTTAGTATGAGTTAACCTAATTCGAATTAACATTAGGAAATATTGAGACATAATACACAATAGAAAAATCAAGAGATACAAACAATCTCAAATTTGAACTCAAAATTAAAAAAAAATAATAATAATATTTAAAATTCTCAAACGTAATTACACAAGTTTATAAATAATTAAACGGAAAATACGTAAATATTCTGATGTCAGAAATATTTATATTGTACACAATATAGGCAAATATTATTTGAATGTAATCGTTGCATTAAGGCTTTCTCATTGAAGTATAGGGCCGTAGAAATTATTTTTGTTAATAAAAAAATCATAAGAAATGGGTTTGTAATTATATTCGATATTTAATAATAATATATTTATTTATGAAAATCAATAAGCAATTCAGGGTTATTTTTCTTGCACCATATTTTAACCATATTTGCACCATTTCTCTAACTTTCAGAGACTAACATGCCCTTCAACATTAGAACCTAGAAGTATAATTTATAAAAAACGGCGTGTATAGTCAGATGGAAGTTATACTTCTATGTACTCCTGTTGAATGCCTTGTTAACCAGAAATCTAGTAGGAAATAGACAATAGTGATGAAACTCAACCATTGAATGCTTGTTGACTCTATTAAATTATAAGTCAAGTATGAACGTATAATCATTTATATGCGATTTTTTAAGAGCACTTTGAATTTGTAATGATTCCATATGCAGATTTTATTATTGGAAAAAAAGGTGCAGCATATATGTAAATATGTATTAATTTTCTGATAGAAAATTAATTATGTAAAAATTATTGGATATATATAGAGTGTAAGAGGAGAGTGAAAGGATCCCATTTTATAGAAATAAATATTTTATACCTTATAGTGTTCGTCAACTGCTATTTTGTTAGGTAGAGAACACGACAGAATTGTAGCTACAAGGATCCTAGAGAAGTAAACTTGAATTTTCGAAATTTCTTTTTTCATTCGAGGTTAAAAAAACACTTTCGCTAAAAAAAATACTATAGATAGGTGAACAAGATGGATACTATAGAGATACATGGCGAGCAGCAGCTCCTTAACAGTCCCACCACGAGAAGGTAGAGGACATGGGACCGCCTGAAACAAACATTGGGTTAAACACGTGGAGACTTACATCATTGAGCACGAACCAGTTTCGATTGTTTGACACCCACTCTGATCTCCCTTATCGTACTTGAGGTCTATATGCCCGCTCGTACTCGACTGTGGCCAGATTCATCCGAAGAGAGTCTCGACACCACAGTCTTGCGTACATCGTAAAGCTAGACCTCGTTCCTCAAGGCTGAGGGGTCATTCTACTAATGGTTGGATTTCAGGAAGTATCTACCTAAACTATATATGGGATAGAATATCTGCACCCAAAACCTCTTTTAAAAAGGTGCACAATGCGGGATTCAATAACATAAATATGATTTTTTTTAAATAATCGAAAGAAACCTTCAAACCATTGATGATGCACAAATCTCTGTTTGTAATTTACAGGTGAGGTGAAACTATTTAATTAATTATAAAAATAAAGTCAAAAATAATAATCAAATATTATATCGCATATATACAGTATATAAATCTCTCAGAATGTTCTAAATTATATTATGTTAATTCTATTCTATGTTATATTGTCAAATAAATATCGAAGAATCCGCTATTCAAGAGATATTTTCAAGCTTTAAACATTCGATGTGTCTTATTAAAAATGTTGTTTATAAATATTTTATATTACAAGAAAATAATCAAAATTTCATTATACAGTGGAACCTTCCGTTAAAAGACACCTAATTACAGAGCCAACGTGACCTTTAGGGAGAGGTGTCCTCTTACCTGAGAGTTACTAAATAGTAAAAAATGGTAATTTTGCAAATGAAAACTGTCCTTTATAGAGAGGTGTCCGCTAAATGGAGGTTTTACTGTTTCTATATTTTCAAAGTTATATTTCTTTGTATTAATTATTAATATATCGAACATACCAACAAATGAAATTTATTTAAATGTGTAAGAATTATGGTTATAAAAAACAAGGATTCTGAAAAACAAATGCTATTTAAAAATGTTTTTCCAAATTAAATATATATTTAGGTGCTATTTGGTAATATATTCAACACGCAACTCGATTATCTTGGAGATTTTTAATAAATTTTAAGTTCAAATATTAGCGGTAAATATTTAAGGATCTAGAGAGGCGTCTTCGGGTCCAACACCATAAAATTTTAAAAGGCTGTAATTTATTCAGGATCACGCGATGTAACAAATATATTTTATATATTTCACTGAATATTAAAATAATATCTCGAAATCTCGAAAATCCCTCGTTTTAAAATTTCATATCGAACAATTTCTAACTGCATTTCTTGATTCGTGAATAAGCGATAGACTTTAGAACTTTCATTAAAATATAAGGAGCTTAAATTTCTTACGTTTTATATAATATATATTTGAAATTCTAATTTAAAATTGATTGCAATATTAGAAACATAAGTAACATTAATTTTATTCGCTAGTTTTTTTTTCACATGTGTACCAAGAGAGATACCTCTTTCTTCAAAAATGACACTATGGAATGTTATCAATATAGCACAAAACGTAATAATGGTAATACAGATCTATATAATATTTATAAAATGAAATTTTATCCTATAATATATTTATATATAAAATAAAAGCATATCTTGGATCAATAAATTTTATTAAATATTTCCGATATTTCAATGAGGCTGTTCGCCTATCTTCCTTTAGGAATTCAAACTCTTTCTTTAGGAAGAAAATATTTAATAAATTATATAGACTCAAGATATGCTTTTATTTTATTGTTATTAAAAATGGATTGCTCAATTTTCAACAAAATATTTATATATTAAAAATAAATAAAGCATTTCCTGACCAGGAGCACATGTGCTTTACAGAAGGTATAGCGCCATCTGGTTGAACAGAAATCAACTAAACATTGATTTAGCCTGTTCCCTGATATTTAACCAAATATCTGTCTTCTATAAAGCACATGTGCTCCTGGTCAGGATATGCTTTCTTTATTTTTAATATCAACACCTGACCAATTTATTTCTTTTCTATTGTTTTTCATATTTATATATATCAAAAAATAATATAAAAATATATAAATGGTCAAGTTCTGATATTAAAAACAAAAAAGCATATGAGCCGCTCATGTGAACTTTTATACGTTTAATTGATTTTTGTTTCACTAGGTGGCGTTCTGCCATCTAAAAGCTCATGTGAGCCATCAGGAAATGCCATTTTTGTTTTTAATATCAATATATTTATCATTGTTTATAAGCTATTCTAATGGTAATTAATCTTCAAAACCTTTTTTTTTTCTTCTTTTGTTAGACCATGCTTTTTACTGCATTTCATGTAATATTGTACATATAAAACCCCACTCATCCTGATCATTATTGTCTACACTCTGGGGAATCTGTGTAAGACCAATGGAGTCTTAATAAAGACTATGTGTGTATATAAACTATTTTTAATAAAAATAAATTTGTTCAAATATACAGAGGGTGTTCACACTTATAGGAAACAAGTTTTATTATAAAATATTAAAAATAAAAACATATTTGAAATTTTTCAAATGTTCTATTTGAAAGCCTTTTTGTTTATTTACAGAAAGGCACCTGATTTTACACGATAGCAGACACCTACTGATCATGGTCATACTCAAAAGATCCCATTCTTCCTTTACCACTTTCCAGAGACCTTCAATTCAAGACCTTCAAGTCTAAGGGTGTCTTTTTCCAAGTGCTCTTTTAAGGCATCCAAAAATGCAAAAATCCATCGGGGCTAAATCAGGAGATTTTACAAGGGTTCTGTTCTTTGGAATAGTGTTGATTCCTGTTCTTTGCCTTAGATCTTCCAAATAAGCTTGGGTTGAATATGAGGTATGACTTCTGGCGTTATCATGATGGAACCAGACTTTGTTGCTCTGTTTTCCATAGATAGAGGGAATATCATTTAAAAATATAGGTTCTAAAATGTTGTTTTGATAGTACTCCGAGTTTATTTTGGCATTTCTTTCAACTTTTCTTATTTTTAATTATCCTTCATATGGTATACCGCATGCCACCATAAATCCTTTGGGGTAACTTTCGGCACATTCCTTCAACCAAATTGGCCTCGATTTTTCCACCCTTTTTTGATAGTATATAGCTCTTTTTCTGTTGCAATCGGTTAAATATACCCATGCTTCGTCATATGTAACAATAAATTTCCATCTATCAGCAGCCAAGAAAGTTTCATAAAAATATCTACTGATAGCGTGTCGCTGACGAATATGGCTCTGAAACAATTTGTGAACCGCACGTTTTTTGTAGCTTTTAGGCCTAAATCTTTATTTATTATTTTATTTATTGTTGACACTGATGTTCCTATTAATTTGGCTATATCTCATATGGTATAGGATTTTCTTTTGTAATATATTTTTTTCACTTTTTGACAGTTGCAGGAGTTCTCACAGATATAGGGTGATAATCTTTTGTCCATTTCTCGTACGTGCTTTAAATAAAAACTTGATAATTTTGTCGTGAATAATATTATAAATACCGTTTTTAGAAATGTTGATATCATCTTTTTTGCATATTTTAATTACGTCCAAATAGGTAAGATTAGCTCTGGAAAGTCCTAAAATATAACCTCTTATGAAATTATTGTATTTGAAGGGCATTTTTTTAAATAACAAAAGATATGTATTGCGTGTTAGAATTAGCTTAAGCCTTTTCGAATTCCACGTTGTTGATTTTTTAAAATAAAGTAATAGTTATTTATTTACACCGGGCGCTCGTTTCCTATAAGTGTGAACACCCTTTGTATTTATAAATATGAGTTAAAAATATATTTTATCTTAGCAAAGGAGTTTGGAAAGCAATTTATATTCTATAAGTTTTGAAAAGTAAAAATTAAAGTGTATTGCTTCTCTTGATTTCAAGAAATTGGGTTGACCAAATAACAGGGAAAAGACTAATCAATGTTTAGTTGATTTCTGTTCCACCAGATGGCGTTCTGCTTTCTGAAAAGCACATGTGCTCCTGGTTAGGATATGCCTACTTTGTTTTTAATATAAATATATATATATATATTAAAAAAGGCATATCCTGACCAGGAGCACATGTGCTTTACAGAAGGCAGAGCGCCATCTGGTGGAACAGAAATCAACTAAACATTGATTTAGCCTGTTCCCTGATATTTGGCCAACGCAATTTCTTGATAGATCAAGAAGAGCCATCCACGAACGCGTTTCGCGCTTTTGGCGCTCGTCAGCGTGGAGTAGGCTGAACCACTGCGACCAAAAAATATTTTTTGGTCCCAATGGCTTCTTGAAAAACCAAGAAATGGGTATTTTAAGGCCAAACTTGCGTAAATACGCTTAGCACATTAAAAAATGAAAGAAAAAATAAAAGATGAAAAGATCAGGTGTTGAAATCAATATTACGATGTACTAGAGCGCCATCTGTTATCAATAGTTTTATAATTTGAAATCAATATTAAAAATGTCATATCCTGACCAGGAGCACATGTGCTTTACAGAAGGCAGAGCGCCATCTGGTGGAACAGAAATCAACTAAACATTGATTTAGCCTTTTCCCTGATATTTGGCCAACCCAATTTGTAAAGCACATGTGCTCCTGGTCAGGATATGCCATTTTTAATATTGATTTCAACACCTGATCTTTTTATCTTTTATTTTTTCTTTCGTTTTTTAACGTGCTAAGCGTATTTACGCAAGTTTGGCCTTAAAATACCCATTTCTTGGTTTTTCAGGAAGCCACTGGGACCAAAAAATATTTTTTGGTCGCAGTGGTTCAGCCTATTCCACGCTGACGAGCGCCAAAAGCGCGAAAGGCGTTCGTGTATGGCTTTTCTTGATTTATCAAGAAATTGGGTTGCCAAAATCAGGGAACAGGCTAAATCAATGTTTAGTTGATTTCTGTTCCACCAGATGGCGCTCTGCCTTCTGTAAAGCAAATGTGCTCCTGGTCAGGATATGCCTTTTTTAATATTGATTAAATATTATATATTAAATAAATATAATAATAACACCTGATCTTTTTATCTTTTATTTTTTCTTCCGTTTTTTAAAATGTATATATATACTAAGAAAAAGGCATCTCCTTATCGTGCAACTGAAAGTTGCTGATGGCTTGCGCCATCTATCGGAATAAATATCAACTATTCTCGTTGATTTTTAATTATTCCAGAATTGGCCAAATACCCATTCTTGATTAATCAAGAAAAGCTAACCACGTACGCGTTTCGGGCTGTTTGCCCTCATCAGCGTGGTGCAAGCTGTACTTCAACGACCAAAAAATTGGTCTTTAAGGCATCCTGAAAAATCATGAAACGGGTAGTTAAGGCCAGAATTGCGTGAGGACGCTACACAATGTGAAAAAATAGCACAAATGTAACATTGTACTGGGATAAGGTGCATAAATTAAGAAAAAGGCATCTCCTTATCGTGCAACTGAAAGTTGCAGATGGCTGGCGCCATCTATCGGAATATATATACGTCAAAATATATTTATCTCATTAATATCTCATATCAAAATGTGCTGAGAACATGTAAGAAAACCTTTACGTATGTTTTCCCACGTGACGCAGCGGAGCGTGACCTTGCCTGCACGGGTGAGTCAGTTGTTATTTTGAACTCTGTATGGATGGACATTAAAACATGGTGGCAGCGATAACTGGATAAAATACGAACCCGTATATTGCAAAATATCGATTTTTGCGTACCTTGGAAGATAATTCAACATGGCTCAGATTCAACCTCCAGAAACTTTCGACTTCTCGACTCCCAACGAATGGCCCAAATGGAGGAAGAGATTCGAACGATACCTCGTGGTCAGTGGAATGAAGAAGAAAGAGGAGGCGGACAAGATCGATTTGTTCATGTACTTGATGGGTGACCGCGCGGATGATATATCCAGGACCTTCAAGTTCGAAAAGGAGGAAGATGCAACGAAAATTGATTCCGTCCTCAAGGCGTTCGACAGCCACTTCTGTGTCAGAAAGAATATTATCTACGAACGTGCGAAATTTAATTCAACAATCCAAGAGGATCGGGAGCCAGTGGACGAATTCATCACTTCATTGTACAAATTGGCTGATAGTTGCGAATTTGAGGGTCTTCATGAGCAGTTGATCCGTGACCGAATAGTGGTTGGAGTGAGGGACAAAGCTTTATCTGAAAAAATGCATTTGGACAGCGAACTGACTTTGGAAAAGGCGGTGAAAATGGTTCGACAGCAGGAAGCCGTTCGACAGCAGCAAGTCGACCTACAGCGTCCCTCAACAAGCCAAAAGGTCAATCAGGTGAGGTTCAACTCGAAGAAACAATCACCGAAACAACAACAGCAACCTTCGAGGAAGAAGGAGAAGTCAGCCAAAACAAGATCACGATGTCCAAAATGCGGAGGTTTCACCCACAGGGAAGGACAGGCTTGCCGTGCTGAAGGACAAAAATGTAACCTGTGTTCAAAAACAGGCCATTTTGCAAATTGCTGCCCAGATAAGCAGGCGAAGACTGCGGAAGTCAAAGCTGTTTCTGAACTTGATGAAGAAATTGGTTTTCTCCTGGAGGTCTCAGCTGTGGAGGATTCATCTAATCTCGATGATGATGAAGGCGAGTGCAGGAGGCGATGGACAGCAGAAATCCAAGTAAACGGGAAAAAGGTGAAGTTCAAGCTCGACTCCCAGGCGGATGTTACATGTGTTCCTCTGTGTCTCTTCAAGAAGATAATGGGACAACAACGACTAGTGGAAAGTGATATCAACATTAGAGCTGCTGAATTCTCCGAACTTCAGACTGTGGGTATGTTTATATCAACGCTGCGAAATGGCAATTATGAAATCAAGGAGAAGATTTATGTCATTCGTCGTTTGAGTGAACCTCTTCTGAGTCGTCGGGCATGTGAGCTCTTGAACCTGGCGAGGCGGATTGAAGTGGTTGCGACGAGAATTAACCCGATCAAGGAATTTCCCGAAGTATTTGAAGGACTGGGACAGATCGGAAACCCTTACGAAATAAAATTGAAACCTGGAGCAAAACCATATGCTGTGCATACTCCTCGGCGGGTACCAATACCTTTGATGGAAAAGCTCAGAACAGGATTGGAAGAGCTCGAGAAAGACGAGACCTTGACGAAGATTTTTGAAGCTCAACAAGAAGATACGACCCTGAAAGCAGTAGTCAACTACCTTGAGCAAGGCTGGCCAGATAAGAAGAAGATGTCACAGGCTCTGCTCTCTTATTGGCATGTCAAGGATGAACTCGGCGTTCAAAATGGACTACTGATGCGTAGCTGTCGTCTTGTTATTCCAGCAAGTATGAAACTGGAGATCCTAGATAAGTTGCACGCTGGGCACTTCGGGATTACAAAAACAAGACTTCGCGCACGTGAGACGGTATGGTGGCCTGGAATTTCGGAGGAGATCGCGGAAACGGTCAGAAAGTGCAGTGTCTGTATCCAGGAAGCCGTCTCAAAACATGAACCTTTGATACCAACCAACTTTCCTACACAACCGTGGCAAAAGATTGGAATGGATTTGTTCAAGTTCGAGAATAAGTGGTATCTAGTCGTCATTGACTATTATTCTCGATTTCCTGAAGTGGTTCAGCTGGATCGGCTCGCAGCCAATGTGGTGGTGCGTAGTTGCAAATCCATATTTGCCCGACATGGAATACCAGAAACTGTTGTAAGCGATAATGGGACGCAATTTGGAACTGCTCGTGAATTTGCAAATTTCGCAAGGCAGTACGGATTCACACATGTCACTTCAAGTCCTCGATTCCCGCAGAGCAATGGGATGGCAGAAGCAGGTGTGAAAATTGCTAAGTTGATCCTCAAGAAAAATCAAGACCCATCGCTTGGACTCCTGGAGTATCGATCGACCCCTTTGGAGAACGGTTACAGCCCTGCTGAGCTTCTCATGGGACGTAAACTCCGAACGACCTTGCCAATTGCACCAGAGAATCTTAATCCAAGGTTGGTGGACTCTCAGGCCCTGAAAAGAAAGGAGGGGAGAAGGAGAAAGGATATGAAATCCAGATATGATCGACGCTGCGGAGCTACGGACATGGAGGAGCTATCCGAAGGTGACACGGTTTGGATTACAGATATGCGAACTTGGGGGATTGTAAAGCAGAAAGCATCGACACCAAGGTCGTATATGGTTGATACTCCAGTTGGGACTTTACGTCGAAACAGGTTCCATCTACGAAAAGGAGTTACAGTGCAATATCCAGCCGACCTATCGACGCCGACCTTTTCGGGGGAGGAACTGGTTGAAAATGAAAGACCCCAGTTGTGGATTATCCCTCTAACGACTCAGAAGACGGCCAGATAAGAACCCGGAGTGGACGAATTGTTAAACCTGTGGATCGCCTTCATTATTAATTATATTATGCATTTAAAGTTTGTAATGTATATATATATTTCAAGTCTTAAAAAGGGGGATGTGCTGAGAACATGTAAGAAAACCTTTACGTATGTTTTCCCACGTGACGCAGCGGAGCGTGACCTTGCCTGCACGGGTGAGTCAGTTGTTATTTTGAACTCTGTATGGATGGACATTAAAACACAAAATTTAAAATAATTCATGATTTTCCATTCTAAACATATACAACCCATGTGCGTGTATATAAAAATTGATGAATTAATAATATGATTTTCATACCACAGAATGATAACATTTAACAACAAAATAATATCATCATTCATCTTTGTTTACATTTATATAGATCAAAATTAAGATTGTTTGTCAGTTATTTTTCTATCTCTTATGTTTTAGCTATAAGGATCATCGAAAAGCATTTCTATTTGTTACATCATGTATATATATATGCATTGTAGTTAATAATACACGGGAAAATATAGAGTAGGACCTAAACAAGGGTAAAATAAATAAACATACAAAAAATAAACCATCATGACTGGGTGAAGTAGAATGCATCTGCCTTTGTCATTAAGACTGGAAGCACTACTCAGTGGCAGGCCGACTTAGCTCCAAAATGATTGGCCGCCTCTGACATGAGGAACAGACGCCAAGTGCAGCCGCTCCTAACATGGAGAACAAACGCTGCTCATCCTGTATCCCTAGATTGGGAGCACTTACAGGGTACTATCAGCCGGGCCAGCTGTGCCCAGGTTATTTTAGCGAGCTTGTTAATGCTCCCCCTTTTCCCTTTTCATCCGGGCTTGGGACCGGCAAAGGCCGAGTTCATCGTAGTGATACCAAGTTAGCGTTTAATTAAGATAAGCAACCGGTGGTTGTGACAATTGACAATTAAAAATAAATTATAACATATTAGTCAATGATTACAAAATCAAAACATATCGCTAAAATATTAGAAGAGAAAATTATATATAAGATCCATGGAGTTTTCTCTAACGCGCTAGAGTCCTCTTCCAGGCGATAACAGGGTCCTCGACCTTGCCACCGAGGCCAACCTGCACAAGGTACCGGTATATACGGGACTTCGCCGACGAAAAGATGGCCATTTCATCGTCATCCAGGCCAGTCCCGAAGATCCATGCCTGGAGATCAGGGGGTCTCCCGAAGATGATGTCATGTGGACGGAAGCCATGCAGTGTGGTCGGGCCATGGTCGGGCTGGATCGTCGAAAGCACCAGGGAGTTGGGGCCCTAGCTCGTCCGACGAGGAAGAACCCTCGCGTGAAGGGCGTCCACTTACGGCAAGCAAATTCCTGCACTTAAAGCACAGCCCTGTTTCACGCCATTCAAGAGGTTGAAATCGGCGGTTTGAAATTCTCTATCCCGTATAGTGGCCTCCGCCCCGGCGTACAGGGGAAGTATCCAGCCCACGAAGGCCGGTGGGAGGCGCAGGGACACCATGAGAGATAGAAAGAAGCCACTTCCAGGGAGTCGAAGGCGAACTGGAGGTCGACGCAGACGATGGCCAGCGGCCAGTAGCCTCCCCGACAGCGTCGGTGACTCTGGCGATGTTCCAGGAGGGCACCGCCCTGAGACGGCGTACGTCTCGCACTCTGGCAGCAGGGCTAGTAGGTGGAGCTTAAGGCGACTAGGGGGAGGAGGAGAGCACCCTGTAGTCGGCCGAAGGCAGAGAGATGGGCCAATAGCCATCAAAGCCGTGATCGCTGCGAGCTTTGGCGATCAGGCAGATTGTATTTCGGCGCATCGATGGAGTAAGGACACACACACACACCGCGGATCTGAGAGACTCGAACACACGCTGCAATGCGTCCGTGAATATATTCTCGAAGACTGTAAGGAGTTCGCAGGGCAGGCCGTCCCATCCGGGAGCTCTTCCGCGATGGAAGGGGCAGTGGCGACCTCATGCGCGGTGATTTCGGCCCTGTGGAGTGGGTCCTCCTCGTCCAATTCTATGGGGATGGTCGACCCTTCAATGAAGGCGGCTCCTGCAGCTGGGACACAGGTCACGCGGGCAAGGCGGGTCCGGAAGATGGCAAGGGCCAACCGCTGCAGCTCGGGGCTTTCGCTGACGCGGCCGTCGTCGTCCCTGACGACGCGGACATGGCGGGGAAGATGAATCACACTCGCCAGGTCTGGCAGCGATGGATAGTCAGCCTTGACAGATGAGGCCCCAAGCTGCGCCGCAATATATATTCTGGCTCGGGCGACGTATCCGTAGTAAGCAGCAACAGCGGAGCGAGGCTCGTGGAGAGATTTGGCCTCTGCGAACAACCCCGCTTTGATGCCCATCCAATGACGGTGGTTGTGTGAAAGAGACATGAGTGTAGCTACGGGAAGTTTCTTCCGCCAGCACTTCGGCAGTGTGTTGGCGGTGGTTGTGTGACAGGGACGTGGGTGAAGCTACTGGAAGTTTCTCCCGCCAGACCCCACCGCAGTCTGTTGACGGTGTTTATGTGACAGAGACATAGGAGAAACTATGGGAGGTATCTCCCAACAACACTTCGGGAGTGTGTTGACCGTGTTTATGTGACAGAGACGTGGAAGAAACTACGGAAGGTATCTCCCACCAACACTTCGGGAGTGTGTTAACGGTGTTTGTGTGACAGAGACGTGGGAGAAGCTACGGGAGGTATCTCCCACCAACACTTCGGCAGTGTGTTAACGGTGATATTGGGACAGAGATGTGGGAGAAGCTACGGGAGGTATCTCCCACCCCCCCCCAACATTTTGGCAGTGTGTTAACGGTGATTTTGTGACAGAGATGTGGGAGAAACTACGGGAGGTGTCTCCCACCAACACCTCCGCAGCGATCTCCGGCCTTCAGCCTCAGTCCCGGTACCGTGTGCGTGTGACGGCCGAGAACACTCTGGGTCCGGGCCAACCGAGTCCTTCGATGGACTTCACTACAGAAGAAGAAGGTTCTCAAAACTAATATTTTTATAAGTTTACTTTGTCTTTTAAATTTCTTTCTTAATAAAATAATATAAATAACACATATTAATCATTGGGATAAACTAACATGCCCAGAATTTATTTCCATCCCTTCCTATCATGAAAAAAAATATATTTTTTTTATTTTCTCTCAGAACTATTCATGTAAATTAAGCTTGCCTTAAACATTGCATTCTCTTACGTTATATTAGTATTGTTTGAATGTCTGTATATTATATATATTAAATAAATTATCAGAATTTCAAAATTATTTTAAGGATAATTTCATATCAGTTTTGACAAGTTATATTTGAGAATATATAAGGTATAATTCAGAAAGCCATATATTAAAATGAGGGCATACTTTGAATTAAATACATTTATTAGAAAACAAAATTCGATATTTCGACGAGGCTGTTCGCCTATCTTCTTCTAGGATTTCCAAACTTCTAGGAAATCAATATTTGAAGCTTCAAGTAGATTATCTGTTTTTCTCTACCAAAATTTTTAAACTCTTCTATTATAACTCCATATATAAGCTGCCCGTATACAATGTGATCTTTTTATTTCATATAAGCAGTTGATAATAAGCAACAATGTAATGAGATATTTATTCATTTCAATTCAAAGCTCTATGTCCCCATACGGACACTTACGCTGTCATATATGTATGCTTTTATATTTGTCTATATATTTATATTTACAATAATATTAGGTCGTAAAGAGAATAGTCATATGATATATACAAGAAGAAAGAGAGAAGAACGAGAATAAAAAATGTGTACAAAAAAAGAAGTGTCTGGCAAATTGTACAATCAACATAATATAAATTAACAGTTTATTGAAAAATATTTGTTGCTATATAATTCAAAATATGAGAGATTTCGTGTGTATCTCTAATTTATTACCTATATTTCCAAATACTCAGCTTTTCTATAATACCAGTAAATAATAATTATTTTTATCAATATGTTGAGACATACAAATTTCTTTTTCGTATTTGAGCAAAGTGAAAAACCTTTCAAGCCATATATATTCACAAATTCAATTATAAATTTCTTTAACAATGGTGTTCGTGTAAATTTAGAACGCTGGAATGTTCAAAAGAAAATAACAATTAGAGAGAAAGAAGGCTTCTTATAATTGGATAGAAAAATAATCACCTAAGCTAATTAAACTAATCTAATATTTATATTGCGCTAATTTTTGTGTTGCTTAAACTGGCTTAAAATCAGACTTTTCCTCTTTTCATGCATTCTTTAAATAAAGTTTATAAATTAATAATGTTCTTATCAAGGTATTCTTTAGGTACCTTATCGGTTTTCTTTATTTGGATATATTTTAATTCTACCATTTGTACACAAAAATTCTAAGTTTTTTTAAGGTATTTCATCGATTATGAGGTTGACCTTTGAAACACGTTTATATTACATAAATAGTAGAATTTGTTCATTATTTTTTTCACATAAATAGCTATTATAAAATATTTTTATTTAGTTTCTCGATCATTTGAGATAAAGATCGATACTTCTAGAAATTATAGCATTATAATTTAGGCAAGACTCTATCTTCTTTGTTTTATCAAACACCGTCTCAATAAATGAACCTTCTGAAATGGAAGAAATAATAAAATAATAGTTGAATCATTCTGTTGATGTGGCTGAACTGTTGGAACTTTCATCTTCTTGATCCAATTCTCACAATCCTTTTTAATCTTCAGTACAATAGTCATTTTGAAAGGTGAAATTTGATTAAAAGACGTTGGTAAGATTGAAGGATAAATGCAAGGTTAATACACATTTAAAATAAAAACTTACAAGAATCAGGATGTAAAGTCTGCAGATGTATCCTGCACATATTTTTAAATATTCTACTATCGGAAACTTCTTAAGGTGATATAGATCCTATTTATATTGCCATAAATACTCGTGACAACTTTGCCTTGTATTTTAATTTATGGACTGTTGGTCCCTCTGTGGTCTTTGTCTCTATATGCTTTAATGTGCCTTTGAAATTTTTTGGGATGTTATTTTCCAATTACAGTACATTAAAGCCTATAAAATGAACTGGCAATGCATATTTTATTATTTTTAATTTAAAATAGGGTTGGGGGTTCTAGGTTTCTAGTTAAGGCTTTTTTTAACACAAGGCAATTTCTCAATAATAATATATTTATGCTCTCATTTTATATAGAAATAGTTCGTTGAATATCTTTTAGATAGAAAGTCATAATAGAGGCGTCTTTTAACTATAATAATTCATTATATTATACTAGAGTATAAAAAACAGCAAAACCTAATACTAAATATGTAAAACACAAGCTATTCTTTTGTCTGATGATGGTGACAATGTTGTTGCCGAAACGTCACACACTAATAAATTATTTGTATTAGGTTTTATTTTCTTTTATTACAAGCTATTATATATGAACCTTGACTGTGATATAAATATGATTCATTAGTGAGCTATCAGTTTTTTTTTAGCTAGGCCTTTACCCTATATTTATGGATTTCAGAAAGAGCAGTATAGAAATTATTTTTTTTAAGAAGAATAACTATCTGAAATTGTTTAAAATATTTATAGAATGATATATAAGTTGAGCCGTGTTGATAATCCAACAAACTCTAACATCCTGGTCATGTGTAGCTCCTGGGGCAGCCCCGAGGGACGTGGAAGTCATGGCTCACGGCTCACAGACTCTCAGAGTTAAATGGAAGGTACTCTGTGTTGTTACCATAGATATTTTATTATTCTATATTCTATAATATATACAAATATTAAATAACAAACGCCATTACTTAGGAGTAAAGAAAGAATAACATATACATTATGATATTCTTCAATTTATATAAAGTTTGGAGTACAATTTGTACTTGGATGAGGTTTCCTTTTGTAATAAAATATATGGTGTTATACACATCATGATAATAAAAACATACCAAATAGTTTGAAAAGTATACTCTATATAGGTTTTCTTATGTTCCTTGTATAAATAGATATCTAAGAGGAATCATCAACAATAGCTACATCCTACCAACATTTTCAGCATATCCATTATATGCTAAGAATAAACGACCTATTAACTTTGCCATGTTTTTTCGAAGTTGTTTGGCTATAGTAATAAGTCTTGTTCAACATATTGATAGCCTACTGGTAGGATGATATTCTCTTAATATCCATTCTGATCAAATAATGGACTCATCGTGACTACCTAAATGTACATTCTTATGTGGCATTTTTCTATTTAAAATGTTTATTGAGCTGTCAGAAAATGTCTATTCTATTATATCACTACCTGGATTCCTGTTTCATAACTTTATTGTCCTTTTCTTACTTGCGCATTATAATATTATCAAAATTATGTATGACATTATAAGGAATAGGGTTTTAGCAACCATATCTACAGTGACAACGATAACAACATTTAACCATAAATATGACACAAAAAATTCGAACCCAAACATCTCTATAACGAAATTTCAGGATATTAAACATGCAAACTAGTTTTTGTAGACCTCATTATATCAAACTTCCCTGAACTGTCTTGGCTTATATCCCATGCTTTCCCTGTTTGATTAATTTGTGTTTTGCCTTCATCTTTCAATTTTATTGAGAGCGATGTCTCTTGTTATTAAAGAATCCCGACAAGTCTCAACAATCGATATAAATGATCGCCATTGAATCAAACAGTAGATGAATGTCGTAGATGGATCTCTGTAGAGATATTTTCCCTTGAAGATATTTAACATGATAACGTCTTCTTTTTTTATTTAGTTTCTTAAATATCCATATATACTTGACATAACAGAATATGGGGCTTCACACACCCAAGATAGTGGACATTGCAACTGCTATGATAGCGATACATGGGGACATCTGAGGCTCTCCATTGGATACAACAACAACAAAAACATCGAAATGTGGAGATTTAATATATTTTATATTATTTTAAAAAACTGGGGAGAAGTGTCCATTTGAAATTATTTTTAAAAGGCATATATTTTTAATTCAAACATAAAAATATTTTATAAATAAAATTATCATAAAAAAGAAAGTTAAACATGCATTCAAAATACTGGTTTGTTAAGAATATCAATATTGTATTTTGATTCATTATATGTCTATTCAATTTTATTATATCCTATGTTCTATCTTTTTTTCAAATTATCCATGTGCATTTACTTACGATCAGATTGTATTAAGTGTTTGATTTTTATATATAAATCATAAATTTGTTATATCAAAATTATTTTGAAAAGTTACCTGATTTCCTCTTTTTTTCCTATCTATTTTATATAAAAATGTGAAATATAATAAATTCTAATTGAATAACAAATCTGAAATAAATTACAATTTCTCAATAATTAGGCTATTCATACGAATTTTAGAAAATTGTACGATGGAAAAATATTTTACAAAATCAGCAATTTTAAACTTTTTGAATATTTCATTTTATATTTTATGAAGCCAACTCTTTTATTCTGCTGACTTGACATTTCTATTCTTCTCTTTTATTCAACAAGTTTTTTTTCCCTTACTTTCAAAAACTCCTTATATATCTGTGTGATTGCAGTTAGTAATATGTCACTAGATTTTTGAAGAAATATAATCAAATACACGTTTAAAAATAGGGAATCATTTATTATTATAAAAACAATATTCAAAATTTCAATTCATAAAATTTTAGAATATTATTTACTAAAATATTTCACCTATAGTAAAATTATAGAAAATAATAACGAATAAATGTATTTTTAATAAGAATAAAAATTACAAGAGAAGAATTCGCCAGATATCATTTCGAAGAAATGATATTTTGTATAGTAGCCTGTTGTAGGACTTCGTAGTCTGAAAGCTAGCCAAGATTATATCGCATGAATAACAAAAAAACTCGTCGATGCTAACTTTGATTCCTTTTTCGATAAGTATACAAAAGTTAATGTCTCTTTGATAAGTTATTAATTACAATTATTTGAAATTTTTGCATTTGTGTGCGAGACATGTATGTTGAAACAGAATTAAATTTGATGACCTACGGCAAATTTTGAAAATATATTCAGATCTTGCATTAAATTTCTAAACCTTTAGGTAGAATTAAAAGAATATTTATTTATTTATTTAGTCTTAGTTTACAGGTGTTACATTCGAGTCACCTTGTACTGGCTAATTACACATAGGAAGGTATTGGTTTGAGAGTTTTATACAGGTTTAGAAGGTTTCTGTTTGTCAAATATTTGGCCAGAGGGTATACAGGGGAGAAGTGGTAACCTACTAGGGGTCGTATTGGGATGATTTCCTTTTGTAATTTTGGTGACCCATAAGTGTGATGGATACTGTCATGTTTCTTAGTAAATACTTGGTATTGTTATTTAGAAAAATATGTTGGTTTTACGAAAGAAAATTTTGTGATCGTTTATATATATTGGTATTTCCTTTGGCGGTTATATAAGATCACGTTATATTGTTAACTTCCTTCTTTCTTTATAAGGGCGCCCGGGTCGGAAGGGGACACATTCTCAGCCCTAAAGAGGCTCCACCCGGACAACGGCGGGGCTCCAGTCCCCCTCGTTAGACCTAGCACTCTCCCAATACTCCAAGGAGTTCAAACGCACGCCACTCTCCAGGCTCCAGGAGGAGGGCGATGCTCTAGGCATCGCATGTTATATTGTGTTTCTCCTATTGAAAGACTTTCATGTGTTCGAAAGCTAGAGATTTTAAATGAAAATGTATGGAAAATAGACTTATCTCTGTATGCCTGATATTTTCACCATAATATTGTCACAAGGGAAAATTTTATTGAACAAATAATCCAAAAACTTAATGACATTGTGTTGTGCAGCCTCCGCCAGAGAGTCAGGCCAACGGAGACATCCAAGGTTACTACATTGGCTACAGACCGGCCGATTCCTCTCAGCCGTTCGTCTACAAGACAGTGGAGGATCCACTAGAGGCCTCGCTCACAGGCCTGGCACGGGCTACGAGATACGCCGTTACTGTCAAAGCCTACAACAGCAAGGGCCCCGGGCCTCCGTCCCAGCAGATTGTGGTTGCTACGTTAGAGACTGGTGTGATATCTTCGTTCTTATTATTTCAGCCACTCTCTGTATTCACTCGATTTCTATGATGATTCCTGAATGATCTGTTGAAATTTGTCTGAACAAATATTTAGCATATATAATTCTTTGCTGAAAGCTCAAACCTTAATATATACTACAAATTGAGAAAAGAATTTTTAAAATCTTTGAGTTTATGTAACTACATCATTTTTATAATAAGCAGAGTTCAATTTGTTTTTTCTTCTATGATTTGTGATTATTATTCCTAATATATATATATTTTTTGTACTGGTGGGATTATATATCGTTTTTTGTTTTATTTGACTCGGATATTACCTTTATCTTTAAAATATGAAATACATATTAGTTTTCAGAACCAATTTTTCCAACTTAATGGTTTTAGTGCTGTAAGTTATAGTTGCTCATATAAATTATTTATTAAAATTGACGTTGCTTAGACAACACTCATATTCGTCAGTAAAGAGATTCACGACCAGATGGAAATCTTCGATTTCACGACGTTTAATTATTTCCTTATTTAAGTAGATGGTATTCAGGTAAACGTCGTGCCAAATAACTTCATCTAGCTGAAGATTTACTTTACTACCAAATAATGTGAATATTTATTTTACATTGTAGCCGTATCCTAACCGCTCACATGGGCTTTTTATATGGTAGAGCGCCATCTAATGGAACAAAAAAGCATCATAAGGTAAAAAAAAACAAACACGTCATCTATTGACCGTCGCTGCAAACCTGTCGCTTCGCGTCGGCGAAAAGGCTAAACCAGCTTTGGAAAACTGGCAATATTTCCACTTAAAGACCAAGGTTTCAGGCTAAGGGCACTGGTCAGTCCAGTTCGGACTTCATTTTATGGGTTCCACAAGGGACAAATAAAATCTTCTCAATCTGATAAATATGTGTTTAGCTGAAGGAGAGGACACATATAATTAATATATAAACGCAAAGGTCGCTTCTACCGTCAAAATAGGCGTCGAACTTGACGCCATCTGATGACCACCGCCGCCGCAATCTAGTTACTTCGGATTAATGATAAAGCCACAACACCAGATTTAGAAAACTGAGAAACGAAAACATAGAGACCATGGTTTCGGAATAATGGCCCTTTTCATTCCAGGGCGGAATTCATTTAATCAGTGTCCCCAAATTTCCATCTATATTTTGATCTTAGGTTTGGCCTATCCACTCTTCTAGTTAAACACCTCTTTGTTAGATTGTGAATATTTCATTTGATCTCTTTTGCATCTCATCAAATTAGTCAGCCCTAGACGGAGTAAGACCATTACCCCGTAACATGGTCACCATGAGAATGCTTCATCAGTTTATTAAAGCTGGTGTTGGGACTTCGTCACCGACTCAAGGAGGATAGTATGCGGCGACGGTGTGGTCTAATTTGGACGTCTATTTCAACGAGAGAGGCGACTTCTGTTTTTATAGATAAATTTCCTTCACTGTAAATATCTATCTGAATATATATATATTTGAATTAAATAATACATATCCTCTGACCGATATCAACGTTTCGTTGTTTCTCGTTCCACTTAATGACTCTCTTCCATCTAAAAAGCTCATTTAAGCGGTCAGGATATGTCATATTTTGTTTTTAATATTAACACATGACCATTTCTATTTTTTTAAATTACACGCACATGAATTTTCAGATAATATTTTAATTGCAAACAAATTTAGAAGTAAATCTGTTTGTTACGGTCGTTGAATTAAAGTGAGGAGGTAGAGAAAAGATTATTAAAAAAAGAGAAATTTTATACTTCTTCTGTGTTTGAGCGTAAAGAGGGTCATCATTGTACAGATATTTTCAATCATTTGATAAATTTTCTCCATTTAAAAATTGTTATAATCCAACTTTTTGCATGGATTTAGAGAAATTTCATAATTCTGATTGAAAGGCCATTTGTAATACAAAACTCCTCAGTACTGACGGGATAATGAATCAGAATATTCTTTTCAAGTTAGTAATCAAATAATTTATAATATTTGATTTTGTGATGAATTCTTATAGCTTCTATTATTTTCCTTAGAGTTAATCCAATAATAGGACTTAGAATTCAGCATCTTTTGATGCTTTTTGATTACTCCAAATATTGGCTCAAAGGTTCATGCTTTGAAATTTTCAGTTGAAAATAATATATTTAATAACTACCAAGAACTTTATACAAATTAAGAAAAAAATTTATAAAAATTCGAAACTATTATAGACGCGTATTATTCTTCTTAAAAATTAAACAATTACTACTGCCCTTACTGCAATAAAAAAAATAATGGGAGGGCCAGGCGTATCAGTGGTGAACCCTCCCTAATTAATTTTTCCATTACAGTAAAGGTAGTAGAATTGTTTCAATTTTGCAAAGAATCATACACGTCTATAATAGTTTCGAATTTTCATAACAGATGGCGCGCTTATGCATCATAAAATAGGTATAACGAAAATACTTTAAAATGATATCTTATTTATTAAATAATTATTTTAAAAAAAAATTCTGTTAAATATTTTTAGTTATTTGAATAGCTATTCTACACGGAAAACGTATATCTGAGTAGGATATTTTGTATTTTCGAAATAATTATTAACCACATTTCAATTTGTGATGCGCATGATAATTTAATAAATTAAATCAATTTAATTGATTCCTCACATTATTTTATTATTGCAGTAAGGGCAGTAGGAAATTGATTTATTTTTTAAAGAATCATACGCGTCAAAAATATTTCAGATTTCTTATAAAATCTATGTATATTATAAGTAATAGAATTAAAGCGAACGAGGATGCGTGTCTTTTAGTATATTATTAGTCTATGTATATTATAGTTGTTTGTGCATATTGCAATGTTTTAGTGATTGTTTGTGCGTCAGATCCTCCGTTGCGACCCAAGCTGAAGATTCTGTCATCAACATCCTCATCAGTAATTCTCACGTGGGAACAAGATCTTCGTATTCCAGTCCAAGGTGCTCACTGTGTGATTTCTTGACTTTAAAATTGCCTCTTAACTTTCCTTAAAACTGGTTGCATTTGCTGTTCAAATTCTATATTTGGTATTATAATACCTTATTGGCAAGTATTTATGGTTGTGGAAGTGCATTGTTCGATGAAAATATTTATATGATTGTAAAATTCTACTTTCCTGAAGCTTATGCATTGAGTTTAATTGAATAAAATAACCAAAGTTTTACCATTTAGTATCGCAAATATATTCATAATCGTTTAATTCTGCATTTGAGCTCTGGTGAAATAAATTGTTGAAACCGCCCGGATAGTTTACCACTAATGAGCCAAGCCCTCTAAATAGTTTTTCATCACATTATGGACACTAATTTTTTTCATTTTCAATTGAATATTCGTACTCTCATTTTTTTATTTTTTTATTAGGGCGAATCTTTAATTATGTAAGATAAAAATAAATAAGTGCGCTCTTTGGACAATTATCATTTATATAAATGATCTACATAATAAAAATGAAGGTTCTAATATTTTAACAGAAATATTCAATGAAGAGTGATCAAATATTCAGAAGGCAGTCAAATTTTATAGAAAAATAAATTAGAGATTATACCATAAAATAAATTGTATAAGAGGCTGTTTCCAAGTATACTATATGAATCGTTCAAAAATTATGCTTCTTTTCAATACACAGCAATATTTAAGAATTTTAATATTTTTTTATAGCTAACGCTTTATTACCTTTTAACTAATAAATATATATGCGAAATAATATTAAGAACAATTATCAACGGTTACTTTTAAAATCTCTCATATCTAATGAATATAATATAGCATAAACAGAGGAAAAAAGATTTACCATCACAATACCTTAGATATCTTAGAAGAAATCAATAGATTAATTTTATGAATTCTAGTTGCCTTGAAAATGTAAATAGACACAATCTATAAACCCCAATTGAACATTTTGATAATCTATCATATATTTGAAGTGATATATAAGAATTTTGAATTTAAATATCCATTTTGAAATTTCAGTTTTAATTTCAACGCTTCGCGCGTATACAGGATGACCCATAAGTCCGAACTCTTTCATTTTTTAATTAAAAAATAAAAAGGTAAACTAGAATAAAAACTATAATTATTTTGTTTTAGGTAATATTTTAATGCTCAATCTATTACCTAAAATAAGAAAGTTATAGTTTTTATTCTAGTTTTCCATTTAAATTTTAATTTTTTAAAAAGTTTTCGAGACCTATTAAATTGGCTTACCTGTATTTGTAAATATTTATTGTAAGAAATAGTCCATTTATTATTTAAGTCCGTTGAATAGCGATTATCGCTTGAAAAAGTTAGGGTTCTAAAATGAAAAGAAACTTATTGTGATAAAAATGATCGTAGTTTTAAAACGTCTTTCACAATTTCAACTTGAATCATGAATATTTATATCAATTTTTACTTACATGGAAATAAGGATTCGTCCTAAAAGAAGATAGGGAAAGGGCCATAGAGCTGCCGTGTCCTATCGATCAAGCTAATTGACTTACCCAGTTCAACATTTGATCCGCCATGTTGTCGGATTACACGGGATTAATTCATTAACGTGCTTTTAATCCGATAATTATATAATCCTTAATTGCCTTTTTTAATCTATTCAAAACATCTATGTACTTCATCGTACTTTATTTATATACTATATATATATATTAAAAATAAAGAAGGCATCTCCTGACCACGAGCACATGTGCTTTTTAGATGGCTGACCCACTTATATTTTATTTTTTTTCTATTGTTTTATCATATATATATATATATATAATGTTAAATTCCTTAATTTTATTTTCATGAAACATTCGAATGAAAAACATTAGAATTCCTTAGAAATAGAGAGAGGAAGTTTATTATAAAATATATTTGGTATTTTTATGTTTTCGAGAGATGTGAAAATTCATATTCAAAAGTAAACAAAAGTTGGTTTATCTATTTCTTGATTTGTATACACAAATACACACACACACAAAGCCTTTATTAAGACATTAGTCTTATACAGATTCTCCGTACAAGGTGCAATATCAGGAAAAGAGCAGCACACGAAACCAGTAGTTCCGCAACTATATACAATTATTAGTAATAAGGAAAAGTAAGATTTAATATGAAAGGTCGACGCCATCGCCCCAAGTCTTCAATTCCATAAGCGCGGAGCAGAAATAGGGACTAAGTTATTTAGTTCGCCATAAATATAGCATCCAGACACAAAAAAGGAGGTTTACTCCAGCACAGCCATCCATATTACCAGCTCCGCAATCTCATCGTCGACCAACACGATGGCCCCTCGATGTTTCGTCATCATTCTGAGATGTAAGAACAATAGCTTCCAAGTTCTCTTTTCTCCCTCTTTACACCTACTGCCTTGTAAAAATTATATAGGGCCTGAGCAACTAGTCTGCTTGTATACACAAATACTTCAGACAATATAAAGGCATATATTGTATTATGAATATATTATTTACTTTCCAAAATATTTCGGTTGGCTGAACGTCAATCTTTATCAAGTTCTGAACGTATTTAGATAAAAGACAATAAATATCGCGTCATATGTACGAAATAAATGCAACTAATAAACAAGAATGTTTATTTCTCAAATAAAACTAACTTCCAATGTCCTTACTGTTATTAAAAATAAGGAGACCTTGACTCATCAATGTTTACACCTCCCAGAGATTTAGCCAATTTTATACACCAAACCGCTTTCAGAGCTACAATACCGTATAGGACGATTCTGCTTATACTGAGACACTGAAGGGTAGGACCTATTTGTGGCATTCAAAAATAATATTGAAATAAGCCTTAATGAAATTAGAATTATATTTAAGTTAGAAATAAAGACAATTACATAAAGAAATTGTATGTGTAATTGTGAATATTTTATATTTAATTCTATTGGCCTAAAATCTTATGTTAATAGTTTTTGAACTCCATAACTAAGTTCCAACCTTCAAGTGTCTCAAATACAAGCATAATTGTCCAATACAGTTTTAGAGATCTAAAAGCATTCTGTTGTATCAAATTGGCGAAACTATACTGATAAACCAAACACTCCCAATATTTTCCATCGCACAATATGGACATTAAAAGTTTGCTTTATTTGAAAAAATAAAAACACTTCGTGTTTAATGGTTGCATTTCTCACTACAACATATTTATTCTGTGAACATGAGTTTACTCACATACAGGATAAGTTCATTTCCACAAATTAATTATATAGTTTATTGTTGTTGTTGATTATTCCTCAAGTCGTTTAAACGATCTCCATTAGGTCCCTTGTTTCAGCTTTTCTATTATAGTCCTGGGGTTTTCCCAGAGGTATTTTTTCGAGGATTTGATGCAATTTAATAGATGTTCAGGACTGGAAGACTGGGAAATTATATAGTTTAATTTGATCAAGATTGGTGTTCAATTAGCCAAAATATTGTTATATAAAAATAGTTTTATTCAAAAATATCCTTCGATTAGATTATTTTCCCATTAATATAGGCCGTTCCAAAACTAAATAGGGCTATTAGCACGAGACAATGGCTTCCAGGTCGGTTTATAAGTTTAGGAAAGCTGTTGTTGTGGCTTTGTAAACGATCCAAATTATCCGTTATTTTTCAATAGAAAAGTGTTGAATTTTAGCGTCTATTTTAACGGGACAATTAACGTTGTTTAAATGAATTTGCATAGGTCATATTCAGATGATGTTTCATAATTTTGAACCTGTTTTATCGTAAATATAGAGGATGCCTGATCGGCATTCATAGTTCATAAAATTAAAGATACCTCGGTCAGTAAATATTTTTATGATACCCTTTTTATCATATTGAAATACTATCCGTCCATCTCAATAAACGGTTCGAATTTTAGTTATAAAATCTCTGTGACAGGATAGCGAATTTCATACCTATACTTAATTCCTATTTATTTTTTAAAATATACATTGTCGGCCAGATAAAGTTGTATTTTCTCAATGTTTCAACAAACATTAAAAATTATTTTTAACGACTTGCCAAATGCTTTTATTTTTATTTATTTCTCCTGAGGAAGACAAAATATTTTTTTGAAACGTTGAGAAAATGAAACTTTATTTTTGGCCGAAGTGTCTATTTTTAATAAATATAAATACCTGCCAGCAACCTCTATCTTCAAGATAAAATTAATTCAAAATGATATTTTCCTTCTTGATATATACTTACTTCACAAAAGTATGTTTATTAAAACAGTTTAAATATATTTGAAATAAATCAATCACAGAATTTGGGGTTTCAAATATGAATACGTCAAACGTGAGACTAGTTGAAGTTTTATAATGAGAATTTCGAGAGATTGTAGAATTTTGCATATAATCATTGTCCCATGAAATGCATTCTCACTTTTTTAAACTACCAAAAAGAGGTGAAATATGACTTTTAGAGAAGAATTCATAATACAAATTCAACATAAATATATATTTAATACCTTACCATTGAGAATATTGCGGATAAAAAAAAGTGGAGGAGGGACAGTACCAACTTTGTTAATATTTTAATATAGGTTTAAAAAAAGCAATTGGTAATTTTAATTAATATAATAAAATCTCATTTAGACAAGTCTAGATTTTGCTAGAACAATTTTACATTTCCCAAGGTATTTTATAAAACATGCATTTTATTTTGAATTATCTTTTTAAAATTTGGTGTCAACTATTTTTATATTATAAAATACAATTATCCCATATCTTGAAGATAGAGGCTTTTTGGTCCGGCATTCATATTTATTCAAAAATAGAAACTTTGGCCATATAAAGTTTTATTTCTCAACATATCAACAAAAATATTTTGTAATATGATGCACTAGCGCGCCATCTGTATTCAAAATTCAAAATTATTTTAAACGCGTAAGATTCGTTTTGAAATTAAACAATTTATACTGCACTTACTACAATGGAAAAATTATAAGCCAGTCCCTTCCATTAATTTTTCCATTGCTGTAAGGGCAGTGTAATTGTTTAATTTCAAAAATAATTTTACGCGTTTAAAATAGTTTCGAAAAAATATTTTGTCTTCGTTAGGAGAAATAAAAATAAAGCATTTGGCAAGGCATTAAAATTATTTTTAACGTTTTACCGAATGCTTAGAGTGGTTTTAGCCACTCATTCACTGCATTTTTAGAAAACAAACTTCTACAGTAAGAAATAATATTCATGAAAAGCGCGAAATTTCTTGAAATTGAAACAAACCTTTCGCCATATGATTTCGCGCTTTTTAGGAATTTTCTACAGGCGATTATATCACTCAAGTAAGAACTATGTAAAAGGATATATTATAGCAGTGTGATGATACCTGGTGATGGTGCAGGATACTACCTGTACTCACGCTACCCCGAGGTAGAGGACTGGGGTGAAGAGACTCTGCCAGCTGACCGCGGTGACCTGGCCGTATCAGACCTCCAGTGTGGATCTCGGTACAGCTTCTATCTGCTGGCCTTCAACCAGGCTGGGCGCAGTGAGCCCAGCGATACTGTGTCGGTCACCACACAGGGCCGGGGTGGGTCCTCCTTGATACTTCCTTGTTACCCCTTGTCGCCAATACATTCTTGGTACTCCTTGTCAACAGTATCTGCATATATAATGCCAGCATTGAGTCAAAATATCAGGCCTCCAGGGAAAATGATATTTTCATGAAAAGATACACAAAATTGATACAAGGGAATATTTTATTGAATAGCTACCTCAAGTTAACCATGAATTTAAAAGATAATTTTCTTTGGAAGCCTGATAAATTTACTAAATATAGATACATGGGATTTTTATATTGAATATCTAACTCAGGGTAACTATGAATCTATCGCCAAATCAAAAGAAAATATACTTTTCCCTGGAGGCCTGCTATTTTTATTCAATATTGCCATGTGGAAAATAGGGAAGACAAACTTCAGGATGAGCGGCTTTGTCGTCGTATCGTCTATAGGGACATCTTCATATTGAGGGCAATCTTGGCTTTGAAACGGCGGTGAAATCCTAGAGTCAGTCTCTGAAAATGTAGATAAACATATAAAATATATAATACTCTGTTAATAAAATGATAAATACTTTGTTACAATATTTATACAAGGGAATATTTTATTGAATTATCAACTCAAGTTAACCATGAATTTGAAAGACACCTTTCCCTGGAGGTTTGACATTTTCACTCAATATTGATACAAGGGTTCATTTATTGAATTGTAAACTCAAGTCAACCATGAATCTATCGCCAAATCAATATGAATATATACCTTTCTCCGAAAGCCTGATATTTTTACTAATATTGATACAAGGGATTATTTAATTGAATAATGCCAGCATGCCATTCTGGAAATATATTTTTCTTTTCCCCAAAAACTGTATTTTATTCAAAATTGAATTAAAATCGTTTTAACTTTTAATTTTCGTGATAATAAATGAAAGTAATCTTAGAAGTAATGATCAATATAGGATTTCTTTCTCTTTAATGTTGCTGAAGGTGGTTTGTGATATTTCTTCAGCTTATTTTTTATGAATAAAAACAATTCTTCTTATTTTTTGTTCATACTGAGTATTGATACATCGATGAATGATGCATTATAGATGGTTAATTTAATCAATTGACGATATTATCGCAAATGAATGGAATACTAGAACAAAATTTGACATATATGACTCTTTTTACGGTTATATTTAAAAGAAAGTAAGATTCACCTGGATGTATTTGAAAATTCAAGTTGAATTCTAATTTGATTCATAACTACAATATTCATATTTCATGTTCCCCAAGATGAGACAAATGTTGAAATGATTTCCTTTGTAAATAGAGAATCAGCTTTGAAATTATTAGAGTAATTGAATAACCATTTTGAAATTGATATATTTTTAAAGATCCATTGTTACCAATATTTCTTACTACACATTTTAAATAAATATAGGGTATTTATTAAACCAATTTCTATATATTTCTTTGGAAACTTATTTTTTCCTAGATTAGAGAAGCTTTCAACCTGCCATTAGCATCACATTTATTCGCCCTAAAGGATTATAGATAATAATGATTTTATCTTCTTATCAAAGAATATGAATATATAATATAAAAAATTGTTGCCTTCCGGGTTTTGGAGAGGTCCACTTGCTTTTGTATGTTGATGACATCGTTCTCTTGGGGGAGTCTAAAATAAATGTGCAAACCAAGATTAATATACTAAAGAAATACCTCGAAACGAACTATTTAATACTTAATGAAAATAAGTCTAAAATAATTGTTTTTCGCAATGGAGGTCGACTCGCAATATCTGACAAATGGTTCTGGGGCGAAAGACCACTGGCTATTTCATCAAAGTACAATTATCTTGGCTATCCTTTGTCAACAACGACTTCATATACACAAGTTGCCAAGCATTTTCAGGGCAAGGCACTGTCTGCAATAAGTGCTGTGTGGACAATCATGATTAAGACTTCAGGCACCTTTAAGACTATTGGACTCAATGGTTGTAGCGGTACTCTTATACGCAGCTCCGATCTGGGCTTGTGACCAAAAGGAGTTACTGGACAAGACTCAGGATGTTTTCCTGCGTCGGCTTTTAAACCTACCTAGGTATACCCCAGGATATATCCTTCGAATGGAAGCTAATCGATTACCATTTATATGCTTAACTGAACTAATTATTTTGTCCCGAAATTCAAATATCCACATAGGTCTTGTTAAAACCATTAATGACATTCTGAATTCCACGGGTTTTTCTTATCTGATTAATTGCACCGATAAGGACTTTCTTCAACATGAACTGCCACTGATTACTAGAACAGCAATAGACCAATCCATACAAGGTGACTGGGCGAGAATCAATAATACAAAACTATATCCTCACTATAGAAACCTGAAGAAAACATCCCTTCCTGAAGGATACCTGTCAAACAATCTTCCATTCATTGTTAAACGACACATTGCCCAACTGCGAGTACCTTACACATTCTTCCGGGAAAATCACAAGAACATTTTCGGAGAAGCGGAACTGTTACGTAAGTTCTGTAAGCAGAAAATGAACTCCGAAATATCTCACTATTCTTTCCACTGTACAAGTTTTCAGATGAAAGAAAAACATTTATTTCGAAACAGGATAATAGATTCCCGGACACAGTTGAGGATATCTAAACAAACTACATAACATATATTCGAAGATTTTCAGATCTGTTGGGCTTTGACTTTATCCACGTGGTATAATGGTATATGCTCTGTTCACAAACCACGCTTTGGTATGAGTCTTAGGTGATTCCGGCTTATAAATCTCCCTCCATTGGACTACAGGGTTCTCAGTGGCATCCTTCATGGAGATTGCAACGTCTTCTTTCCAAAATAGTTCCGAACTGTAAAGTTACCCCGTTCAGATAAAATTGTTACGGATGCTACGGCCCACAAAAAAAGAATGAAGTTGTTGTAATTTTTTAAGAGACCTGGAGTCTGCGTTCAACACGCCTGAGCGCGGAATTATGGTATTCCTCTTACTCTCTGTCGATACTTTCTTAGCCTTTTTAGGGTGGTTCGAACTATGGAGACACAGGTAACTGCGTGGATCGACGGAAATAGTCGTAGTTTTGCGTTTTTCTTTTTCAGCGGGGTGAAGCAGAGTTGTTGCGCCTTCTTATTATCGATTTATATACGATCTTTTTTTCGCCATGATAATTTACTCGGGATCAAAGAAAATGCCAACGGCATCGTCCTCTTTATCCCATCAAGATAAATAGTCTGAACCTGTTAAATTATTTTTGACGACTTGTATAGTTCGGATTCTCCTTTAACTTTTGTCAGAAGACAAGGCTCCCGGTGCGACATGTAAAAGGATTGCACTGACTTCTTTCTAGACATATCTTGAAGAAATAAAAATATCACCATTTTGAAGACTATCGTGATTTAAAAGGCAATCACCTTCTTGAGATTCCATGTAATAGGAATGGAAGTTCTTAATGTTGGCACTCAACTCCGGTTCTTCATCCTAAGGCCTCCAGGCCGCGCTGAGCGGGTCGTGACCAAAAAGCGAGATATGACTTTTCTTCTCACCCAATCCTGGCACCTTGCTTTCACGGTCGTTGTCCTCGACACTGAAAGCATGGATATTGATACCCGTCCAAGTCCTAGCGGATGTTGGTATACTTAAAACTTTCATCTGGCCTTTAGAGACAGAAATATTAAATCTATTCAACGAAATTCAAGCCTAGCCGAGGTCATAGAGTTCCAGGGAACATTAACCCCCTTTCTACGGCTTACTAAGCCACCTTCTGGATCTTCCGATTGCTTTTCTGCCCTGCTTAACCTTCTTAGTTCTATAAAAATGAGAGACCAACAAAAATGTACCAGTCTCCCGCGTCGGATGGTCGATGCTACCTCTCGGAGCTCGATGCATTTATCGGCTTATTTGGTTCTTCATGTCCTATCCCAACCCACACATACAGCTTCTACTCGATAATATTACGTAGCCAGTAGCTTGGTCAATATTTTTTGGTCCACCAGTTTTAGTCATACCTAGTCATACCTCTCATCCAGTCCAGGAGGCTTTCAACTTCATCCGGAAGCTACCCGCCATGCAAAACTGGATTTTCGGGTAACAGCTGGATGACAATTCCAATTTCATTCTTGCGTCAACGAAGCATCATTTTTTGAAGTCCTCTGAGGTGAGAGGATTAAACAAAGTTACCCTAATTTCTGAAAAAATACTCTTTGTTGTTGGAGAACAATTGAGAAAAATTGACCTATTCTCTTGTTTTTTTTTTCAATTTTTAGTGTTACCATGTGTTTACAATTGTTAATCTACTCATTGACTTAATGAAATTGTATTATCTAGTCTATTGACTATTCCCATTATCAATGTTTTTCAGAAACAATGATAAATCAACTGAAGACAATGATCCTTACTCTTTTGAGCCTAGAACAGATCTTACTTCATATAATCAGCAAGAGATTCGTAAAATCTTCCAAATTGGACAAAAATGTATTAGCTATTCTATGGACAAAAAAAAAAATGTGGAAAGATTCCGAGTGATGAAAAAATTCCTAAATATGTAAATTTTGTTCGTGTGTTATAATTTCCAGAACAATTTTCTATTTTGAATACTAGGAATTTTGATTTTTTTTCCTCTCTCTCGCTCTTTTTGGAATATAAGAATTGAAGTATAATTTATTTAGGTAAGTTTTCGCAGATACATTTTTTTTGTAATCATAGGAAATTACATAATAAATTAAAATAATAATAAATCTTAATTGTTATTCAATTTATTATAATAAAAAATAAAAGTACTTTTTTATTAGGTTAAAATTAATTTTGAAAATTGACAAATATATTATATTAACAAACTGTAGTACACGTTGTTTAACAAAATATCTCTATAAGATGCTTTAGTAAATGTTCTTTAGGTATCGAATTGAAAGCTAACATAAAAAATAATAATAGTTATGAATAGTTATATATTAAAAGAAAATAATATTTTTATTGAATTCAATTATCAATATAACATTTCCAAAAGGTTAATCCGATTCTTAATGATATTAACGCTTTTAAAAATATTTTGTAAAATTTAAGTGCCTTATCTTTCTTAACCTAAAGCCATTGATTTTTTTAGTTTAATTATTGAAATGAAAGAATTAGAATACCTCAATATATAAACCCTTTTAACTTGTTCTTTGGAAAATACTTGTTCATTGAACAATAATTTATAAACCATTGTAAATATGCAATCTTTCTAAAAGAAGTTAAAGGTTTATCCTAATTTGGCCTTAACTTTACTATTTTCATCAAAATTAATATGATATAAAGGAATTTAATATATTATTATTATAGTTACTCAGTGCACACACAACACACATATTATTATGGGAATCGATATAAAGAATTAAGAGAGAGATTTAATAAATTCAAGATAAATAGTTACAGAAATTGTTCATAGATGTCGCTAGTATACCAATCAAGGAGGATCTATTTCAGGTCCGATGTCATTTTTGAAGGGAACAATGTATGACCTTTATATTCCTAAAAAACTTGATTTCACAAGTATATAATATCGATTGTTTCGAAAGAATTAAATATTTATATATTTTAATATTTAAAAAAAGTAACTGGAGCGTGTACGGGCGCATACAAGGTGTGTCCAATAAAAAATGAGACTGGTCAAAAATAAAGAAAATATAGAACGATTAAAAAAATATTTATTAGTATTTTTCAATATAGTCCCCTCCCGCATCTATACATAATTTCCATCTCTTCTCCCATGATTTAAAATATTTAGAAAAGGCATCTTTCGGGATTTTCTTCAAGACCTTTTTCGAATCTGCTATAATGGACTCTCTAGTGTCAAATTTCCTTCCTTTTAGAGCCATTTTGAGTTTTGGAAAATGAAAAAAATCATTTGGGGCTAGGTCTGGGGAATATGGAGGTTGTTGAAGTATTTGGATGCCGTGTCAGCCAAATAAGTCAGTACAGATGTAGCGGTGTGTGGGGGTGCATTATCATGATAGATACTCCAATTTTTGGAACTCCACATTTCACTTCTTTTCAGACGAATTGATTTACGTACAATTTCATAATGTTTAAATAAGACTCCTTATTGATTGTTTGACCTTCTTATAGATATTCATAATGCACAATTCCCTTTATGTAAAAGAACGTGACCTATAAGACTTTGTTTTTTGACTTGCAATGTCGGGATTTCTCCGTTCTTGGTTCATCTTTTCTTTTCCACTCCATAGATTGGCGTTTTGTTTCCGGGTCATACCCGTAAACCCATTCGGCTCCAGTTATTACTTTATCCTTCCAATTAGGGTTTTCTTCCACCATTTCAAGCATTTTTTTGGCAACTACAACGCGATTCTCTTTTTGTTGGATTGTGAGCATTTTAGGGACAAATTTTGAAGGTGTCCCGTAACCCTATTCGTGGATTTTTTTAAATCAAATTTGAAATTTGGCTCACCTTTTCAGGGTTCCTGTGCAGAATTGGGCGTCCAAAACGCTTCTCATCTTTCACCGATTCCATTCCAATCGTGAAAACCATCTAAATGTGGTGGGATTATTTACATTTTCATTTCCAAATGCAAATTTCAACAAATCTAAAGTTTCTGAAGCCGATTTACCAATTTTGTAGCAAAATTTAATACAAATTCGTTGTTCGAATTTTCTATTCATTACAAATTAAAAGTTGTTATGCAAGGCGTTCTTTTTACAGGTTTACAATTTATCGACTGCGTGCGCAATCACGTGATGTGATATACCGCAGTGTAGCTGAAGCTTTCTATTTTTAATAGACTTTTTTTTTTTTAATTATCATTTCATTTTCTTTTTGTTTTTGACCGGTCTCATTATTTATTGGACACACCCTGTATGTCAGTATAGTTGTGAGTGCTCAGTTTATATTTTATATTTTTATATTATAAATAATATATTCAACTTTATTCAACTGTAAATACAAATGGCGATGTCCCGCCAAGGACACTGGCGCCCAAAGGAAAGCAACACAAGAGAGAGAGAGAGAGGGAGAATCTATTAACATATGCTCAAGGCATTTACCATATTCCTGAAATTGATTTCAAACAAGCACACTATACATTACATAGGTAATTTAATTTAAACACATCTCAAAATAAAGAAAAAAGGAAAAAAAATCATATATACAGCACATAGTTAATTATACCTAACACATGAGTTATTTAAAAACTTTGATATAAATTTACAAAATCTATTGAATACAATGTATGAATCCCTGCTGGAATTCAGTTCTCTTGGATCGGTACAGAGAATACCGTTATTGAGTCTGTAGTCTTGAAATGCTGGGCACTTAAGTAAAAGGTGAGTAGAATCTTGAATGCGGCATCCACAAAAACAGCCCGGATCCTCCGATGCACGGATTCTTTCCAGAAAACTTCCGAAATTACCATGGTTGGTTACAAATTGTGTGTTGTGGAAATTAGGGCGAAAATAATTTGGAATACCCCGGTTGAAAAAACTTGTAAATGTCTCGTTTGTATTATTCAGTAAGAGCAACATTCTTTCGTCTATATAGGATTTAATTATAAAGGGAATATCGATGTTGTATTTTTGCTTGTCCTCGAACGATAAGTTATTTAAGTCATATTTCATATTTTTTGCTTCAATGTAATCTGCAATCAATGGAGTCTTAGCCAAACTGTGAACACAGTTGTACGAAGTTGTCTTGTATGCTTGAATGCTCCATATTAATATCTGATATTTCATTGAGTTTAATTTTTGTATCGATTTTTTGTTTAAAAATTTGAACCATATTTCTGATCCATATGTTAAAGTTGATCTGAATAAATATTTATACAATGTAATTCTTTTATGGGAGCTCAAACCCCATGATTTGCTGCACAGAGATAATAGAATTTTTTTTTATTCTTAGTGTTCTGCTCACTATTTCCTCTATATGAAAAGCAAACTTTAATTTGTTTTTTCTTCTATGATTTGCAATTGTTATTCCTAAAATTTTTATATTTTGTACTGGTGAAATTAATCCACTCTTAAATTTAACTGGGATCTTCTCTTTATTATGCAAATATAAAATGTTTGTTTTTTTGGAACTGATTTCTAACTTGTTCTTAATACACCACAATTCGATAGTATTTAATGCTTCCTCTATAACTATTTTTAGTGATGCTAGATCTTTATTCCAGCATATGATCGAAATATCATCCGCATAACAAATCAACTCACAATTGGGCACCTGAAAATTCAACAGCAAATCGTTCAACAAAATTGTCCATAGAAGTGGAGAAAGCGGACCGCCCTGAGGACACCCCTTAGTAATTGGCTTTGAAGTTGTTAGATTGTCGTAACTGAAAGAAATGATCCTAGAATTTAAATATGATTGTAGAATTTTGATCAGTTTTTCCGGTAAATTATCTGAGTCTATTCTTTTGATGATCGCTGGCCACCAGGCATTATCAAAAGCCCCCGAGATATCTATTGTAACTAGTGCAGACAGTTCTTTTTTCTTATGCTCCATTAATACATCGATTACAGTATTCAAAGCAGTGATAGTTGACTTAGACTTGATAAATCCGTCCTGCCTCGAGCTTAACAGATTGGGTTTTAATATAAAATTCATATATTTTATTTTTGAGAATTTTTTCTAGAATCTTTGAAAAATTTGATAATAAAGATATCGGACGGTAGCTTTTAGCTGATTCATAATTGGTTTTGCCGGGTTTGGCTATTATTTTGAGTGCTGCTGTTTTCCATTTTTTTTTTGGGAAGTATCCTATTTGAATACATTTATTAAATATTGAGTGTAAAATCGGAAGTATTAGTTGAAAAGCATTCTTTATCATATTATTACTAATATTGTCTGAACCAGGAGCTTTATTTACATTAATTTTGTCGATTAGCTCTTCTATTTCTTTCTTATGAATATTGCATGAGTTGGAGTTTGTAAAATTCGGTGTATAGTTCCTTATTGATGTATGGTGAGCAGTATCCGATATAGTTGTATCATCAGGAATTAGTTCATTAATCAGATCTTTTATTAGAGTTTCTTTAGAATCTACTGGTGCCTGTTCAATTATTGGTAATCCCTTTTGTTGATTAGAGGAACTCAGTTTTTTTAAGGTTCTATAGGCGTTTCCAAACGGATTATTAGATCCATGTTCTTCTATAAAATCTCGCCAACTATTCCTCTTAGCTTTTCTTATACTATTTTTATATTTATTTCTGACAGACTTATATTCATTAACACTAATTGCTTTATGATGAAAGTATAGATTTCTCACATAATGAAAATACTTTTTCTTTTGTTCTAATTCTTTGTTCCACCACTTGATCCCGGTATCGAAAGTGAAGTTGGAAGATTTCACCTCCAGTGATTGATATGCAGCTTCCAGAATTATATCCGTTAGCCTGTCAACTACCATGTCAATATCAGTTTCTTTTTCGACCTTTTTTATATCGTTTTCCAATCTTCTTACTTCCTGTTTAGAAATTGTATTTGAAAACAGTGACCAATCTGATTTCTTTTCGCTAAATTTCCATGTAGATTTTTGTTGATTGTTTGTAATATCTAAGTTAACATTGATATCAAATGAAACTGTCACATGGTCGGAAATATTGGTTAATTCAAAAGTTTGCCAATTGTTCACCAGTTTCAATGAATGTCTATTTGAAATGGTGAGATCTATTATGCTTTTATTACGACAGGTAAGAGTTTTGTTATTGTGAATAAAAAGATTATATTCATTAATAATAGGTTGCATTTTATATCCGTTAGAGTTTGTAATTCTATCGAACCAAACCGGGTGACGGGAATTGAAATCCCCACAGAGGATTAGGGGAGTACTCTCGTAGGTAGCTATCAAATTCTTTAAAAAGTTCAAATGTTCGTCCTCGCATTTGTTTTGAGGAATATAAAAGTTTGCTATTATCGTTCTAGATTTAGGTGTATTTATAGAGATTGATGTACAAAACTGATTTGTGAAACCCTCCAACTTCCTATATTTTATATATTTATTAAATATAACCGTTGCAGTATAAGTGTTTTCTGTTGAGGAACAATGTACTATGTGCGAGTCCATATCGAACACGACCTTTCTATTTAAAACATAAGGCTCTTGAAGAAGGAGAATATCTGGAGGATTGTCTCTAATTGAGCTTCTGAGTCCGGTAGTTGCAATTATACTTTTCCTAATATTATGTTGTATACAATTAAATTTTCCTATGGTTAAACTTTTTGCTTCTTTCATAATGGACATTTATGCAAAACGCTTATGAAAATTTCATATGAGATTATTTCTGTTCTATTCTACCTCCAAATCATAAATATATTGGGTTCTATCTATAATTCTATCTACTTGTATTTTGTAAAGTGGACAGTCCGTCCCATTAACCCTGTGATTTGTTTGTTTATTTCTGTAAATTGGGTGTTTAGAACAGTTGTGACAACTCAGTACATTCGAGCAGGAATGGGTTCCATGGACCCCACAGATATTACAGATTTTCTCATTTGTGCAGTCTTTTAGCTTATGGTTTGGATTGTATTGATAGCATTTTTGACATTGTTTTACTAAGACCTTATCTTGAATATGGCAACGTTCTAAATCAGTGTAAAGAGTATAGTTATTTTTCTTAATTATTTGATATGCTTTTGGTGAAAGTCTTAAAACTATGTTTTGTGTTGCAGTATTTGATTTCATTACAAACAGCATCCTTATTTCGTCCTCCATTCCCCTTAATTCTGGATTCATGTTGCAGATTGTCTTAACAAATGTTGTTGTGTCCGTTATTTTAGAAACATTTTTGACCACAACCGTTGGATCTCTTTTCCTAGGAATATAAATCTAACTTATTGCCTTTAACTCATCCGATTTTCCCAACTCCTCCTGAAGAGCATTCAATTCTACCCGCGATGGCGATTTTATCACTACTGCGTTCCGTGTATTGAAAATTTTATTAATTTTAATATTCCCACCGTCTTCCCTAATTTTCTTTATGGTTCTAGAAATAGCTTGAGAAACATCAGATATAGATTCATTGTTGGCTGCAGCTGCAATTAGCGTAAATTTCAAGTTTTGAGTTTGTTGATGTTTGACAATTAATTGTTGTATATTTTCTTGTTTTGTTACTTGTCAAAATGTGGGTCTGTGTACCGAAATTTCTCTCAATATTTTTTCAACCTTATTTTCCATTGCTGAGTTGACAGCTTCCGTTATTATTCCTATTGTAGAGTCTTTATTCATATCAGAAAGAGAAGAAACTCCTTCCTTTGCCTGAGTAATCATTGTTGATAAAAAGGATATGCCATTTTAGTTACGTTTTTTTGAGATTGCCTAAATATTTATTATTAAAGTATTGAAATAATTCATCCAATTTTAAATTTATAGATTTTATAACTGAATCCAATTTGTTATCTTAATTTATATTTTACAAGTTACCAGAGAAATACAATCCAAACAGTTAGCAAATATGCAAATTTCATTTCGAAGAAATTTGATTTCCAATTTCTCAGCCGAATCTTTTGGCAATCACGCTGACAATTGCAATTAGATATGAATCGGTGATTACGGTAAGAAAGATAAGATAGGAAAAAGTTATCAAAATAGAATTAAAATTAAAAATTGATACTTAGCTGCAGAGCGAGGCGACCGTGCGTCCATCCAATTTGGACTCCTAGCTGCGAAAAATTATAAATAATATATATTATATAAATATTTATGGGATTTTAAAATAATTTTCAAGGATTTATTTTATTATCATCATTTTTGGTATGGTGAGGTTTTGTTGAAAAATAGATAAAGGGAAAAATGTGTTTTTTTTCTTCTGTTTATCTATTTGTAATCATATATCTCTCTATAAATTTATTAAGCAATCCATTTCCTCAATATATGAGTTCTCTAAATCCGCTGTATTTACTGTTGACTTTTAACAGGCCTCGTTCTTTCCCTGAATTTCTCAAGACTTCTTTATTTTATTGAAAAATAAATAACGCTTTTAATTTTTATTTATATAATAAGGAAATTTAGGAATATTTTCAATTTACTGTGCAAATAGAAACAAAGCTATTTTTTAAATAAGAATAAGTAGCAATCAACGGCTCTTCCCTGCCAAAGTCTTCTCTAACAATAATAATACAAATTTTAAAAGCACCGAAAACACCCGACATGATAAAAAATATATAAAATCTTTCTAGCCCCAATATCTAAAATAATCATAAATATTTCAACAAAATGTTATATTTAATTTATTAATAAATCAGGCGCGATATTGAAATATTTGCGCCAATTACAGAGGAACAAACACAACAACTAACAAATTAGAACTTAGAATCAAATATTTACAAATTTACATGTATATATTAATCGACAGAGTTAATAAAATATGTATAGACAAAGTGGCTGATGTGAAAGAGTTATATAATTTAGTTCGGGTAAAAATCAATTTCTCACTTCTGTAAAGCTAGAACAGTTATAGATAAGGTGAAGAGAAGTTTGTTCAGTTTCTCCGCAGGAACAATTTGTTGTTTATGATAGACGTCGTATATGTAAGTATTACTGAAATTTTCTGTGTGAAGTGACAAATAAAATTTGTGTGACTATAAAATTTGGATGGAACTGTGTAGGAATTTCGTTTGGATAAGTAGTACGAATTGTATAATTAGCATTATGAATGGATGCAAACGATTCTAATAATAAATGCTCTTTCTTCGTCAAATCCTGTTGATGGACTGACAAGTCCGAGAGCTTGAAAATAAAAGGTTGTACAAGAAACTTAACAGCGGAAGCTTCATTTATTTTATAAAATCATTGGTGTATTTCTCTATGTAAATTTTTCTTTTTTTATTTCGTATTTTATTTATTTATAGTTGAGATCGTATTTTTTCAACTAAATATTGAACCCATTATGAAAAACAAACCTGATTTACCAAATACCATGCACAGAATGTCAGAAAGCATATATATGAGAAACTTCTAAATCCTTAGAAACACGAATCAAAGTACAAACAGTAATTGTTAAATAAAAAAAGACATATACTCATAATTATTCATAAATTCGGATTCATGCAGGATATTTCGAATCATATACAATTTTGCATTCCGCGCGGCATAACAAGCAAAGCACAAAGACAAATAATAAAAGCCATAGAATACTTCAACAACCCGCACTCAATCCCATAAACCATCCCAATATTATGATTAAAATTCGATACAAAACTTATACATATTATATATAATTATAAAAATATATAAATCAATGTGTAGATATATATGTAAATTACAGATATAAGAAAAAATATAAATGAACTTATGTAAATATCAAATGAACTCTATAAACGTTAAAAATTGCTAATTATTCTATAGCTTTGAGCAAAAAATATTCCTAAATATAGCCTTATAAATTAAAATAATTAACGGTAAATATTTATTTATTTTTAATAGAATATAAAAGCGTTAGTTTTGGTTATATTTGCTTATTTATTTCTTTTTCTGTAAACTCAACTTTCATATCTTCCCTACCTATATTTCTGATGTTTTCTCTGCTTTTTATATTGACTTTATCTCTCATCAATATGAACCCGCACTTCATTTAACTATACTCTGCTTTAGCACTTTATCAAGTTTCTTCATAAGAACTTATTTTGAATAATTTTTATGATTTTTAGGGTATGCTTCTATATCAAATATACGAATCATATAATAGAATATTCGTGTTAGAGGATGAGTATATATATCGCTAGAGAATATAAAAATTTTAAAATATCGTCTAGATCCATATAGAGGTTTATTTGAGACATATTTTAAATTAGGCTTCTTTTACATTGCTCTTGAATATTTGATTTTTAAATTTTTTTTTCTCTTCTTAATATTGATCGTAATATTTGCGTTATAATAATCATTTTATTTTTTCACATAACTATCCAAAGAATACATTTAAAAAAATTATAGAATCTTAAATGAGCCATTAACAAAGTAAAAAGAACTTCAACTGAATTTACATAAATAAACCAATATCAAAATAAAATCGTAATTATAGTCTTATATTGATTGAAAACACTCCACAATCTCAGGTTGTAGAACTCTCTTTAGAGAAAATGATAAAGCTATCCTAATTTTAATATTATCATAACCAAAAATGTACATAGCTTGTAACTGTAAATAATACATCGGCAGCTTGGCGAATGTTATGTACCTAAGCTCCGATAGATGGCGGGCGCGCTAGTGGGGAGTGCTTGTAAACATTATTGTGCTATTGCCATGTAAAGGAATAGCTTTAGAACAGACCTCTGCTCAGGCGACAGGTACTCGAGGACTTCCCCCCTGTTAGAAAGGGAGACAACAGCGTCTTCTATCTCCTCCCTATAATAGTTTTCATAAAGAGGTTTTAGGATGATGTTGGCATTCAAGCTTTCGAACAGCTCCTCTACCAGGTTGTAAAGTGGTCTGTAGAGGCTGTTTCTCTTGAAGCTTTGGTGTGGTAGATTGGATGGTTGGTGCATTCTTTGAATGAGTCTTTTGAGAGTTTGAATGAGAGAGAGAGAAGCCAGCGCTGGTCCAGGAGGTTCTTATCTATTCTAGTATCAGAGGAACTGTTTGATATTCGACTATGTTTGTCGGTCCTACTGTACAATCGGAGACCCTTTTTTTCTGTTTGGGCGCCGGCGGACTCTCAATCAAACTTTATTATCCTGTTTTATATTACATGATGGCCAAACTGGCGAGTTGGACTGTTTTTCATATTTTTGGCTGTAACACTATAATTATATCACATATGAATATCAAGTATATATTGAAATATATTGTCATATATATATATATATATAGATGGAAAATTTTGCCGGGAGGAAATTAATCCATAGAAGCAATGGGCACCTCTCCCGTCAAAATAAACGTCAAAAACTGACGCCATCTATTGACCGTCGCCGCAACTAGCGGCCTCGGGTCGGTGTTGTGGTTTTGTCACCGACCCGAGGCCGCTAGTTGCGGCGACGGTCAATAGATGGCGTCAGTTTTTGACGTTTATTTTGACGGGAGAGGTGCCCATTGCTTCTATATATATATACACACAGACAAAAATATTTATTAATACCTTAGTCCTATACAGATTCGAAGTCCAAGGGATCCAATAAACAAGGAAATAATATTATTGCAAAAAGAAAAGTAGTTGTTTCTTTTAAAAATTAATCTTTATATTTTGAGATTTATTTAGGAAAGACAAAGTATGTATTTTTAATTGAGCAAAATATATATATATATATATATATATATATATTAGCATTTCGCATTTATATATAGATATAGGGCTAGAATAAGACGAAGTTGTCCTTTTCACACCATAAATGTAACATCAAGTCCCTGAAAGTCCCTGAAGTAAACTTCGCTCTTTTTTTCTAGAACTATATTTAAAATATAAATATGTTTTATATTAAAAAATATTTTATTCGTCTCTATTTTATATTGTCAGAATTATAAATGTTAAAATATTAATTTAAACATAACAGGGTGTCATTAATGATTTTTAATACAATATTCTATTCATAGATGGCAGCAGGGGTTCCGCGATGAGAATCAATCGGTAACTGTCGAATAACTTTCGTGTACTGCCACAAATATATTTATTATTATTCTTTTTACGGATATTATATATTTTATATTTATTATTTTTATTATTCATATATATAAAAAATGCTCCCGCGGGCTAAAAATGATGGCTAAAATCTATGAACTACAATTAAAAAAATAATAATTTTAGGAAAAATTAACTTGCAATATGAAAATATAGACAAAAGGTGAAAAAGAAGCTCCGAGAAGTGAGCAAAAACAGTTTAATTTCTCATCCTATAAATTATTTTTTATGCTCTTTAATCAAAAAAATCTCTCATAGGGTATTCATCCTATGTCAAGGGTCGGTAAACTGGGGCTCGCGAGCGGCTCTTTGGATTTGAAGCTGTGGCTCTTTATATAGTTCCATACGTAAACATTATTCATGCGAGTAAGAAGATAGAATCGAACCTAACGGCGACTAGTTTCTTCAAATAAATAATAATAAATCGTCGCCGTTAGCTTTGATTTCTTCTTCGGAATGATGTCTGGCGATTCCTTTTCTTGTACTATTGTTGACAAAAACACAAAACTCTGTGGCTCTTTTAAAACTTTGAAATTTTTGAAAATTGTAATTTTTGACTCTTCCGATTCAAAAGGCCACCGACCCCATGCCCAATACGATATTTATCAACTATTTATATATTTATAAATGTATGTAATTCTACTGTCCTCAAAGCTTATGTCCATATTTCTTCTAAAATACCCATTCCAAGAGTCAGGCATGAAAGGAAAATCGAAAAATGCAATGTAACAGCGGTATAGTAGTTTCAACTGGCGACCGCTAGGAGGGTTCACCACTGATGAACCAGGCCATCCCATTTATTTTCTCATTGCAGTAAGAGCAGTAGAAATTGTTTAATTTTTAAAAGAATCATACGCGTCTATAATAGTTTCGAAATTTCACAACAGATGGCGCGCTAATGCATCATAATGTATCTACTTTATTAAAGGAAACAATCATTTTACTATTTATTATATAAATTGAGGATCAATAGTTTCAATTTTAAACATAAGTTATAATGTCATTGTTATCTATACTTGTATACTTTATATATTCAAAGGAAAAACAGGGTAACGTGGTAAGATTCTTTAATAGAACACGACGAGCTTTCAGGCAGCAACTGCCCTTCTTCAGGTCTTATAAGACCTGAAGAAGGGCAGTTGCTGCCTGAAAGCTCGTCGTGTTCTATTAAAGAATCTTACCACGTTACCCTGTTTTTCCTTTGAATCTTACAGCGTGGCGATATGATGTCAGACTTTATATATTCATTATTATTTTTTTAAATTACGAAACTATTTTAGACGCGTAATATTCTTTTTAAGGGCAGTAGAAATTGTTTTATTTTAAAACGAATATTACGCCTCTAAAATAGTTTCGTAATTTGATAACAGATGGCGCGCTAGTGCATCGTAATATTATTATTTTTTTCTTATACCTAGTCCACGTGGTAGAAGCCATGATAATCATGGTGGGTAGAAGTAGGCGACTTCTTTTACTGTAAGTGCACCACATGTCTACCCATGTGAAAAGCAGATCGACTTTGACCCTTACAAATGTGCCATAGCCCCGTTTGGTTACTTGCACTCGCTGGTGGGGTTAGACTTTTAGAAGAATCGGGGGCCATTGGAGTCAGCTTTTAGAATAGTTTCATGATCTCACCGTGTCTCATCATGTGTCTCCGTAATTTTTCTTTCATAATCTTTTTTCTAATTACACTCTTTGTAATGGGAAAATTTATATTTTATTAATGTCTAATTTTAATAACCCAGGCTTTATAAATATTTTTCTAACCTAAGGATTTAAAAAAAAATTATGTCAGTCGAAATAGAGTCAGAATGCCTATATATACCTGCTATACGTCAATATCAACATGATTTTATCATCATGATTCAAATTATAAATAATTTAAGATAGAGAAAAATGATTTTTGATTATGTCTGAATGACCAGTTTTTGGTCTTTGAGTTACAGATTGCATCACGCTGTCGAGGGCCAACAGCCCGAAACGCTTACGTGGTTGGATTATCTTGATTACTCAAGAATGGGTACTTAGCTAATTCTGGAATAAATGAAAATTAATGAATAGTTAATGGCGCAAGCCATCAGAAATTTCAGTTGCTTGATATGGAGATATCTTTTTTTCTTTCCTTCTTTATGCATTTTATCCCAGTACACACAATACACATGTGTATTACATTTGTACATTTTTTTTTCAAATATGTGTAAACTAGGGAAATACATGAGGTAACTTCTCTGTGCAGCTCCAGTATCCCCAGAGAAGAAACATTTTGTGGAGCCCAACGTCACTTGGGTGACGCTGAAGCTGTCGGCCTGGCAGAATGGCGGATGCCCGATCCAAGGTTTCACGGTCAGGGTGAAGGAGCGGGGTTCGGGGACGGGCTGGCGGGAGGTGGCTACGGACGTCCCGCCCGAGAGAGAATACTTCCGTCTGGCCGGACTGAGTGCTGCTCGGTGGTACCACGTCTTGGTAGCTGCCCGTAACCAGGCCGGTACAACGGAGGCCGAGTATGTCGTGGCTACCCTCACTACAGCTGGAGGTGAGAACCGCCTATCTTTTACCTACTAACTTAATTTATTGATTCTGTCTTCTTCTTTCATATCATATTAAAGTATCAAGCTTGTAAAGCATGAGACTTTTGATAGTGTCTGCCGGGGAAGAGTAGAGCTCATCAATGAATAACTCAATAGAGTACACTGTAAAGGCTCCTAATCCATTGTGAGTAGCGTTTGTACTCCATGTTAGGAGCGGCTACACATGGTGTCTGTTCCTCATGTAAGAGGCGGCCATTTCTTTCGTAGCTAAGTCGGCCTACCACTGAGTAGTGCTCCCAGTCTTAATAACAAAGGCAGACGCATTTCACCCAATCATCATTAATTCAGTGATTTATTTAGAGTAAATTTGTCATGGTTATAATTTGAACTTGGCTCTAGCTGACCTTAATCCCTACCATGTATGCTCCCATAGTCCTTTGTCCTCCACGAAGCAAAATAGCCTCTCCCAACCACCGCCTATTCGGACCATCCGGACCTACTAACTTGACTATACGAGGATATGTTCTAAGATAATATATTTACACCTAAACCTCTTCTTATTTCTCTTCGAACTCTTACTACTGCTGGATATTCATTCTGTCTTCTCTATAAGAGATTCAAGCTACTAATTAAAAAACTATAAGTTAGCAGTTTTTCATATTATATTTTTAATAAAAGCAGTTTTTTTTGTACATATACCTCGGGTAAATATTGACCAGAGTAAATCCCGAGTATTTCTAGATAGCTAGTTTAGAATAATATTTCTATAAGTAAATAATCAAATTTATTAAAAACAAAATATTTTTCCTAAAAATCCACTTTAGAAGAACTTTTACATATTTTAAAATTTCTTCGAAGATATGATGATAATTGAGGATGATTAATCAATGTCAACATTATAATCCTTTCATCATCCATGAGAAATTTGTAATTCACTGTTCAAAAAAATAAATTGTAAAATTACTTAATCTATTCTTCAGAATATAAATTTGTGCTTTCCCCCTATTCTCCATCAAAATTACTAAAAAAAAAGATATTTATGTGCATATAGCTGAATATATAGATAAATATGAAGGCCATTCAAACCCTAAAATTAGATGAAAAAACAAACAATTTTTCATAATTTAGGGATATTGAATATTCATAATTATCATAAACTAACAGAATGACCTGACTTCATCCAGCTTCTTTCAGAGTGAATGTTTGCCAGACGAAAAATATTTTAATAAATGCTATTATTTATAATTATATTCAACTTTATTCAACTGTAAATACAAAGCGCGATGTCCCGCCAAGGACACTGGCGCCCAAAGGAAAGCAATACAAGAGAGAGAGAGAGAGAGAGGGAGAATCTATTTACATATCAAAAAACATATGCTCAAGGCATTTACATATTTTTGAAATTGATTTCAAACAAGCATACTATATACATAGGTAATTTAATTTAAACACACCTCAAGATAAAGGAAAAAGGAAAAAAAAAAGAATCATATATACAGCACATAGTTAATTATACCTAACACTTGAGATTAATTAAAAACTTTGATATAAATTTACAAAATCTATTGAAAACAATGTATGAATCCCTGCTGGATATCAGTTCTCTTGGATCGGTACAGAGGATACAGTTATTGAGTCTGTAGTCTTGAAATGCTGGGCACTTAAGTAAAAGGTGAGTGGAATCTTGAATGCGGCATCCACAAAAACAGCCCGGATCCTCCGATGCGCGGATTCTTTCCAGAAAACTTCCGAAGTCAACATGATATTGATATTAATATATCATTATCACTATAATCACCATTTTGTGTTTCATTTAAACGTTTATTTTCAAGTAACCAAACGAAGCTCGGGCACATTTGTAAGTACAGAAGTCGAACCGATTTTCGCATGTGTAGATTTGTGGTACACTAACAGTTAAAGCAGTCACAACTTCTTCCGACCATGATTATCATGGGCTGTACCACGTGTATTCCACCGAATTCGTATATCTAGGGATCAAGCTGGATTAAATTCATTCAAGATTGTAATATATTGTTATTTTATAAGTACATCGAACTCTGAGTAGCTTTCTTCATATTCAAATTTCAAAATATTCGTTTTTTCATTTCTTTTTGAGAGAAAAGTAGATACACCCATAAATAGGTGACCAGAATAAATACCAATGTCTCTGCACTTCTCTTCTTTGTCTCAAATGACATCTCACATAATCTTATTCGATTTTATTTTTGCGTCAGCTCCATGTGCTATTTCTAATTTTTACTTTCATTATAAAAACAAATATGCTTTTGCCGGTCCCAAGCCCAGAGGAAAAACTGGGCTCAGCTGGCCTGGCTGATAGTACCCTGTAAAGGATACAGGATGAGCAGAGTTTGTACTCCATGTTAGGAGCGGCTGAACATGACGTCTGTTCCTCATGTCAGAGGTGGCCATTTCTTTTGGAGCTAAGTCGGCCTGCCACTGAGTAGTGCTCTCTGTCTTAATGACAAAAGCAAACGCATTCTACTTCACCCAGTCATTAAGATGAGTAAGAAGAAGACTTTCACTATAAACCACCCTCCATCTTATCATATGAGGATCTTTAGAATTAAGGAGATAAAGCAACAATATATATTTCCTTATTCCACAAATGTAAATATTAAGACGCTAATTCTTACTGCGATGAAAAAATATTGGGAGGGCATGGCACATCAGTGGTGAACTCTCCCAGCGGTTTCGCCAATTTAATTTACCAAACCGCTTCTTTAGAGCCCTAATACTGTATTGGATCATTCTGCTTATATATAATACACTAAAGGGTGGGATCTCATAAATGGTATTTAATAGAACTCTGGAAATAAGCTTTTATGAAAGTAGAATTACATATAAATAAGCGTCATTGCTTTATATTATCATATATCCTTGATGAATTTCAAAGCTGAATTCTTTTCTCAATTTAATTGGACAGCTAAATTTTAAACATAAGGTGAAAAGTATCATTTAAATTTTATAGGTATACGCTGTGTATTTAAGCATGAGAAATCGATGTTATTCCTAGTTGTATATTACCATAGTTATATATTTTAAAAGCTATTTTAATGTTGTAGAAATAAAATTCGATGAAGATATAATAGCTAATAACTAGTGAAACTGCCGGGAGGGCTTTCTCTGCTACCATTATTTTCAATTTCTGTTTAGTGGTTTCGAAAATTGATTTTCTCGTAAGAGTAAAATCAAATAAAAGCATCGATGGTATGTCTTTTACAATTTTTTTTTCTATATAAATTTTTAAAATCAAAATTCATTTTAAATGTTGGAATGGGATTTTTTAAATCGTTTTTTTTTTTCTCTCTCTCGCGTTTAGCAGTTATTGAAAGTAATTCTAAAAAATAACTTGCGCGCGCTAGAAATATTGAATTTTCGCAATTCTCTCAAATGAATGTATAACTAATGGTTGCTAATATTGGTGCTTTTAAATAAAGAGTATTTAATCGCAATTGAAAATCTGAAAGAAGATTAACTAAGTCAATGACCCAGCTTCTGCTCGAATGAATATTTTCCAAATTATAAACACAAAGAAACATTAAAAAAAATCAAATAAATAGTGTGTGACGTTCCGGCTACAATGCTGTTACCTAAACGTCACACACTATTTATTTAGATTTGGTCTTATTACCTTGTGTTTAAAATCTATAATCCAAATTGTGTTTTCTCATTTTTGCCACACTTATTCTAACAAGTAGGGAAAGGACCCTTTCTTTTTATAGGCCAATATACTCTTTAGTACAAGTTGTTGTGATGATACTAAAGAGCAAAATATTTAAAATTCAATTTTTATCTATTGGTAAAATTGGTAAAATTTATATGTTGTCAACATTCATTTGATTTTCATCATCGTTATTTACCGTCATTGATATTGGTATTATTTGCATATACATTGAATAGCTTATATGCTAAACTATATTTCTGATTCTAGATGTGATATTTTTAAATAAATATAAACAATATATGGTTAAAGAAGAGTAATGAATATCCACGTAGCATTTAAATAAATATATAAATATGGATATGCATATTTATTGAATTGATTTTACGATTGTGTGTGTGGGTTTCGAAAATTTCATGAAAGAGGCAGTAAGAAGAAATAACGATTATTTCTAACCTTAGGGATGAAGTATGAATTGATGAATTGTGAAGATTACAGATAAACGGAAAAATAAAGTGTCCAGGGATGGGAATCGAAACCACAGTGTTCCGCTTACCGGGCAGATCCTATGTCCACTAGACTACCCTGGACATGAAAGAGGGAGTATGTTTAAAGAGTTCAATTCTCTTCAAAACTTCAAAATTTTGTTTATTACTTTTTACGATTTTAAATGTCTTGTCCACTTCGAATTTCTTAAAGAAGGTTATCAATAACAATAAATTGTATTAGTATATTATTCGACGTTTACGTGAAGCGATTAGACTCATAATAGCTGATTTATGGGAGAAAAAATGGATCTTGTGATACGATAATTCTCGACCTCAAAAGGCCCCTTTCGGTTGCTCAATATTTGGCGAGAGAGAGAGAGAGAGAGAGAGAGAAGAAGAGAACCTCAGAAATTACTCACCCTCCCTATTCCCCTGAACTCTATCCCCTTTACTTTCTTCTTTTGTCTAATAAAAAAATATTTCTTGAAGGATAATAATTTAGATGATATATAAGTTAAATTATAGAATATTCAAAATAAATTGTGATAACCATTTTTTTCAAAACAAATTTTATTTATATTTTGAGCGGCTGAAAAATAATATGGGAACAATGGTGTGCATCGTAAGGATCATACTTTAAATAATACTAGTTGTTAAATTAGTGTATCTACTATAATACATTTCAACAACCTTTTTTCTATACTTAATAATCACACCTTGTAGAAAATATATATATATAGGTATATGCCATTGACCCATAATGCGTTCAATGCGCCAGGTAAACAGGCTAAGGTAAAATGTGTGCCTACACGACTAAAATAGAAGTTAGTTTTTCCTTAATATATATTGCAAATTTTTTTAATTGATCACTGAAAATATTGATCAATTTTATATAATCTAAAATTGCAATATGAGGCAAAATTGATATGATAAAGATAAAGGTTATAGTCGCCTTTTTGATTTTTATAAATTGGATTTGTATTATTTTTTATTTTAGTCTCGAGATTCTTGAATAAATATTTTTTTCTTATAAAGAGAGATGAGGTTATTATCTCTTGTTTAATTAGTCACCTCACAATCTGGTGGATTTTCTGCAAACATCCTAACGTTTATTAACGTTAACGATTCCCATTATAATGTTGTTACGTCAAACCTAGATGCTGTTCATATTCTTTGTCTAATCGGATGCCACAAATAAACACATGTGAGTCGAAGGGATGCAGTAAAGGTTATCGCTTTATTAAACGTGGCACTAAACAGAAGGAGTTCAATGAGTGGGACTTGACTTCACCCTCCCCGTCAGAAGAATTCTTGGCGCCGTGGATGTCACTCTAGTGAAACCTTCCGCTCCACACTATACACGTCCAGACTGGACTACACGGTATTGTATGCCGTCCCGATGTCAGATTCTCCTGGCACCGCCTTGAAGGATCATCCACACGCTCGAAAGCAACTCCCTTCGTATTCTCTTTGCCTCAGATGTCACCAAACTGTATTCCCCCGACACTGGAATGCCATCTGGGCACATATAACCGCCTTCAGGCCGAACGCTATATCGGCTTATTCTACCACGACTGCACCAGATCTACTGCCCCCACTTCCTGGAATATGTGAATCAACACTTCCTTGTGGGGCCCCTGCATACCTTCTTTAATAGCTTGTCCACATCTCTTGACTCTCTTTTTTAACGCTTCTCTGCCGTTCTTCTAGAATGTTGTTTGCTGCACTGTTTCAATATGATAAGAAAAGTGGATAATACTGGTGCCCCGACTATTTATTTTAAATACTCGATCACAAAAAGGTCGGAATTCAGTGAAGCTTAGAAAGTCTCTGAATTCTTTATTGAGTAGTAAAACTCGCTCACGGAGCTTTTAAAGATATTGCGGCGGATTTCAGGAATTGTTCCACTGTTAAGACGGAACCTACGGCGTATAATCCTCAAACCAATGGATTAACAAAATGGTTAAATAGAAAAATAGCGGTCTATGTATGGTGACCTCGAACGGTGAAGAATTGAGATGAAAGCTTGCTCCTCATCAATCTCGCTTACAATACCGCAAAACCGGAATGAAATGGCTTTACCACATGGTAGGGAAGCTAAGAATCCTCGTGACAACTTTCATTTGCATATTCAGAAAACCTAGATATTCGACGAGTTGATCCTAGAGGTGGAAACAAAGGCAGAGAAGGCCGAGACAGATTGCTCGGTTAAACATCCTGAAATCCCAAGACACCAATAAAAGGAACTAGGAGAAAAATAATATTGTCCTTGACTTTGTATGGATATACATACCAGTAAGACATTTAAAGGCTTGTGCGAAAAAACTTATAAAGGCTTGGCCCCTATAAACTTATCGAGTTTATGAAAGAGAAATTTTTCGAATGATTATTTTTCCAGGTTCTGCGGAATATCGACGATACTTATTTTTAAAGATGAAGGATTTTTTCGAGTTTCAGCTTCCCTATTTTAGACCGATCCGATACAACTTGTGTGCTTATAATAAATTTATTTATTTTATATATAAAACACTACACAGGCCAATCTATTTGGGTCGAATTATGGCCTACCACTTTATCATTATATAAAAAGACAAATTATTCTATTGATATTTACATTTCTGTTGTACACGAGATTTTTGGCAAATTCTATAAAAGCTGAAAAGTGTTTGAAGCTTCTTTAAATTTTGCCAAAATGGTGTTGTGACATACTTATTGGTCAGAGTTAATCTCTGTGCTTTTTGTTCAGAGATAATTTACAAAATTTCCATTCAACTCATTTTTAAAATAGGTAGATATTGCTTTGATACATGAATATCATCCTCTCTCAAATTTACGAATAGGGTTTGTAGCTCTTCCAGAATATCGAAAGAGTGCTAGAAGTTAGCTTCTAAATGTAGAGTTGTTTTATTTAAAACGCGAAAAAATCCTATTCTTAAGTGCTTTATCTTGTTAGACTATATCACCTGAAAGAATGAATTGAATGACATTTAGAAATATTTCTTCTATTGAAAGTACCAATTACCAATTATGTTCAGAAGGCAGATTATTATCTAAAGTTAGAATATGTTTTAGAAAAATTGAATTGTCATAAGAATCCTAGCAACAATAGAATTACATATAATCGAATAATAGGAATTTTTTTGAAATAGTTACTAGATATTCAAAATTATTGAAGCTACAATTTTTTGGTGTGTATAAATAAGAGAACGATATAATTCCAATATTATGATATATTCATAAATTTCAGCTCAATATAAACATAAAAATTGGTAATGAGATGAGCCTTTTCTTTATAAGAAAAACGGTCCCTCTTCTAGATGCCATAAGTTGCGAAGTCTCAAAGTATTTATCATGCCGAAACATTCTCCACAAGATCTGGATTCTAGTTTTAGAGCCGTTGCGAAGGTTCAAGGAGTTGATCAGGACGTGACTACGGCATCAAGATCTGGCTCGGGATTCTAAACGCTTCACAATAAGAAGGCTCAATGAGTTGATCAGGACGTGTCTACGGCACCAAGATCTAGCTCTGGATTCTAAACGCTGCACGCTAAGAAGGCTCAAGGAATTGATCCGGACGTCACTACGGCATCAGGATCTAGCTCAGGATTCTAAACGCTGCACGCAAAGAAGGCCCAAGGGTTGATCAGGACGTGAATACGTCATCAAAATCTAGCTCGTGGTTCTAAACGCTGCACGTTGCGAAGGCTCATGGAGTTGATCAGGACGTGACTACAGTATCAAGATCTAGCTCGGGATTCCCAAACGCTGCACGCAAAGAAGGTCAAGGGTTGATCAAGACGTGAATACGTCATCAAGATCTAGCTCGGTATTCTAAACGCTGCACGTTGAGAAGGCTAATGGAGTTGATCAGGACGTGAATACGTCATCAAAGTCTAGCTCGTGGTTCTAAACGCTGCACGTTGCGAAGGCTCATGGAGTTGATCAGAACGTGACTACGGCGTCAAGATATAGCTCGTGGTTCTAAACGCTGCATATTGCGAAGGCACAAGGAGTTGATTAGAACGTGACTTCGGCGTCAAGATCTAGCTCGTGGTTCTAAAGGCTGCATATTGCGAAGGCTCAAGGAGTTGATCAGGGCGTGACTACGGCATTAAGATATAGTTCGTGGTTCTGAACGCTGCACGTTGCGATGGCTCAAGGAGTTGATCAGGACGTGACTACGGCATCAAGATCTAGCTGGTGGTTCTGAATGCTGCACGATGCGATGGCTCAACTAATTTATCAGGACGTGACTACGGCATCAAGATCTAGCTCGTGGTTCTAAACGCTGCACACGTTGCGAAGTCTTAGGAATTGATCAGGAGGTGAATACGGCATCAAGAGCTAGGTTGTGGTTCTAAACGCTGCACCTTACGAAGTCTCAAGGAAATTATCCGAGCTCTAAGATCTTACCACTGGTTCTAAAGGCCGGGCTATACTAATTTCTCAATGAATTGGTCAGAACGTAACTACACAAACGGCATCGATATCTATCTCGTGGTTCTCAAGCCTGCACGTTGCGAGAACTATAGGAAATGATAAAGCATTTATGCAAGATATGGCCGATGGTTTAGAGGACGCACGCTACCGAGACCAAGTTAAAATATCAAGGTCCAATATTTTGACATTTCAAGATCTTGACGTTGTTTTTAGATAGCGCTCGTTGCGAAGCTTTAAGGAGTTGACCGATGCCTTACAATGGCTTCGAGATCTAGATCTTGGTTTCAAAAGGTTAAATATTACGAAAACTGAAGTATTATTCAGAGCTGGAAAATCTTAATCCTGGTTCTAGAAATATTTCTTTGCAAGTTTCAATGAATTGATCAGGGCTGGATAATGGCTTCAAGATCAATAGTTTCTGGCTTTAAGAATATTTCATCACAAAGACTCAAGAAAATATTTTAAATTATACCAATATAGTAGGTTTTAGCAGTTTATATGTTTTTCAAAATACCTATAATGTACTTTCAGGAGCCCCTTCGGTGATTAGTTCTTTGAATTTAGACCAGAGTAGATAAATTGTTAGGAATGCTGCTATCTGACGAATATTATAATACCGACTGATTAACAATACTGATGACATATAATTTTGTCCACAAATAGACAAGAACTCCAGATGTAGCGTTCCCAGATTTCAACAGTGTCCCATAGATATTTTTAGGGACCATATTAAATTGTGCATGGATCCTCATTGTTACTAAAGCGGCTCGAGGGGCACCAATGCCTTATATAATTTTACATGTAAAGTAGTCGTTTTAGAATTCAAACAAATGTGTTTACATTCATTCAATTTAGGTGCAAAATTTGCACAATTAATGGTTCATCATGATACAATTCAATGAAATTAATAATAATATTAATAGTTTTTGAATTATAGGCAAATTTAACATATACATGGCATCTCTGCAGTGCTAAAAAGAGTTCCGTGGAATATATATTTTAATAATATATTTTTTCAGTAGAGAGGATAGACAGTTGGACATCTAGAAACAGTTGAGGTTATGACAATGTAAATGTTGGTATAAACTTACCTATGTAATATATTATCGTTCACGAGTATTGATTTTTATTTACACGTTTAAATATAATAAAATTCGGAGTGTTTTCCAATACACACATTAAACCTAACTGGATTTATCACACATACACAAAAATATAAAATATTTAATGATCGTATTTAAAAAAATAAGCCGAACGAAATATAATTTGGAACACTACAATCTTGATCACTATCTTTGGTTAGAAATGATATTTATATGAAATTAGATGATACCTAAATATATTTAATTACTAAATATCCATGTAGTACTCTTTTAACTGTTCCAATAATGAATGTGTTTTTTACAAAAATGTCTATTATCATTTGAGACCAACTCGATACCCTATAAAGCCATAATTAATTCCATTATCATATTCTTAGAATTTTATATAGGTTAGCCAAATGATTTCTATTTTATACTTCGTTAAAAGTACCTTTAGCACACCTGATTTTATAAATTCATCGTTAAGACCCAAATTAAGTATCATATAGATTTTTAATTGATATCAAAATAGGCGATCCAGGAAAAGGTTTCAATTGAGAGATTTTCAGTTATTATATTTAGGTTTTTCGGGCTTAAAGGTCCTTATACAATAGAAAATTATTAACTTGAAATAATTTTTAAAATATTTTACTTATACTGTTTGAAATTATTGAGTAAAAATATCAGGCCTCCAGGGAAAATAATCTTTTATAAGTGAGATTATACCATGTTTTCTACTGTAGAAGAGCATTCGTTCCCAAAAGCTAGAGAATGAAAAGGTTTTTAAAAAACTACTTTTTCCTGGAGGGCTGATATCTTTACTCAATATTTATATAAAGGATTTTTTTATTGAAATGTTTGAAATTAGATATATTGATAAAAGACTTGCTAATATCCTAAGTTCTAGAGTTATCTAGTTCAGTAGCTCTGAAATCAAAATCAGTTGAATGAAAAATACTCATGAAGAAGTGTAAAATAAGTGTTTTGGCTAATCTATATATATAGTTAAAAGAATATACTGATGGAAATAAATATGGTTTTATATGGATTTAAAGTGCCTCAAATAATCATAGATAGTCTTGTAAAAACATTTATTATTGGAACAGTTTAACATTGTTGTTTAACATTGAGTTTAACATTGATATTCAATGATTAAATATATTCAGGCATCATCCAATTTCGAAAATATCATTTCTAACCAAAAATCTTCATCTAGATTATCGTGTTTAAAAAATGTTTCGTTCTGCTTATTGTTTTAAATACGATTATTAAAATGATTTTGTAAGTTGTGTATGTGTAGGATAAATCCAGTTATTTGAATTGTGTGTGTTGTAAAACATTGACTAATATCTAGCAATCCTTTCGACATGGTATTTTGTTAAATATTCAGCATCAGCATTCAAACGTTTCGTTAAATAACATTTAAAATACTTTGAGATAACCATATTTAAACGGTAAAGTTCTATTTATAACATTCAATGGTTATTGTAATATTTGATGGTTTTTCCACATATATGAGTGAAACCGAAAGTTCCATATTCATATTAGAATAAATACACATAAGAAAACATAAGGGCAAAGGATTTATGTTCAATGATATACCCCGGTTTTTTCACAAACGTCACAAATGCCATCAACAAAATATCCAACTAAAATACACCCAAAGCTTTATTAAGACCACCGGTTTTATACAAATTCACCACAGGAAGAAAGGAAGCTTAGATGGGGCTAATAGATTCCAAACAGTACAGAGCCCAACAATAGCTTACAGGTCTGACACAATTGCAGAGGTCACAGATTCCATCGTACATACGTCAAGGTTAGAGTATCATTGAGAAGGATAGAATATCACACTAAAATACCAAAGATAACTTATCGAATCCCTTCAATCCAAAGAATTACAGTAGCATTAACAAAAAAATAAGTTACTCACAGAATTCATATTTTTACTAGAACAAATAGATTCCCCATAAGATAAGAGGTCATCCCCATACTCGCTATTGTGATATTGCTTAAAATACTACTATATATGTATATTTAACCCTTATTACTGATTATATAATAAGTTATAAACTATAAATATATAATATAATGAGTGTTTTAAATAGCTTCTATTGTTTTTGATTTGATTAAGAACGCTCTCGTGTGCAGGTGAACATTCGATTACAAATGAAAACACAAGAACGCGAATGTTTCTATTCACAAATAAATCAAACTTCTACAGTCCTTACTGCGATTAAAGGTTTGATTATTTATGAAAAGAAACATTCGCGTTTTGATGTTTCCATTAGTATTATATAGATGGCGCGTTATTGCTATGAATTAAACATTTGATTATTACATATAGTCTGTATTCTCGAGTTGATAAGACAGAAGAAAAGCTTCGTTATTCGAAATCTCGCTTTTTCACTATAAAAATACCTATTTTAATTTTCAATAATTTCTAAATGAATTTATATAACTAATGGTTTTGTTGATTATCTATATATCTTTCCGAATATATAATATTAAATATTTAAAAAATATGAAACATGATTTCCAAATATTGAGTGTACTTTTAGCAACTATTTGTTTTATCGATTAAGGTGAGATAACCTATTTTAAGAAATCTCCACTTTTTAGATAGAAGAGTTTTTTTCCCCCTAGCTATTGATCTTTTCCAAAGTGATTTCGCGGCGCGTCCGCAATCAATCACGCTCTTTGATTCATAAAAAAAAAATCCTCAAATGTTTGGGTTTCAGAAGTGGAGGACAATTTGGGAATATTATTTCGATACATTTATATTCAGATTGATATACAAACTGCTTATTTACATGTAATTTTGTTGCTGACTTCAGCTGATTCATTTCATTGTTTGAACTCTTTTCTTTTTATCCAAGAATCGATATAAACATTTTGAATCAACTTATGAATGACATACAGTAATTTAACATTTGAGAAGTATTTAGAAAATGTTTCTGAAATACAGGGAAAAAAAAACTTGATTCTGAATTTTATCTCTAGAATTATATTTATAGGTTTAAAATATAAAAAAGGCATATCCAGACCACGCTCACATGATCTTTTTAGATGGCAGAGCGCCATCTAGTGGAACAGAAATCAATTTAACGTTGATTTAGATTATTCTCTGTTATTTTTCCAACCCATTTTCTTGATAAATCAAGAAACCATAACCACAAACGAGTTTCTAGCTGTTGGCCCTCGTCAGCCTGTGAATATATCTTTACCTCTTCGACCAGAAATAGTTCGTTGAAGAGGTTTCTTGATGAATCAAAAATGGTTATTTATAGCCAAACTTGCGTAAATACATTTCTTGGGTTGTTTTTCTCTTTCAATAAAGTTTGTATCGTAGTTTGAAAAGCAGACAAAATGATTGATATTTTGTGGAAGAATATTTGCCTACATATTTCATGCAACAAAAGTTTTTAATTAGAGAAATTACAAGTTGAACCATTTGGATCTCATTCAATATAGAATATCTATATAGTTTACCCGTATTTTCATCAAGTATGTATAATCAGCATATACAAATTGAGTACAAAGGTATCAGTGTTTCTCTCTCGAGCGAGCATCTAGTATACGTTTTAGTGTTATAGAAACGAGCTTAAAATGAATAGATCATTATAAGTGATTGGGGTTTCTGAATTTTTTTGTATAGGTAAGGGGTCGGTGAACCTTTTATTCGGATGATTCAAAAATTACAATTTACAAAATTTCAAAGTTTTTTGAAGAGCCACAATTTTTTTTTCTTTTCAACATTATATAGTACTTAAATAATATTTACGTATGGAACTATATAAAGAGCCGTAGCTTTACATCCACAGAGCCGTATATGGCTCACGAGCCTCAATTTTCCGACCCCTGGTATAGGCCAAAGAGAGAGAGAGAGATAGAGAGTTTGATTCTGAAGTTTAAAGCATCACATCGATAGCATTTCCAAGGAAATTTTCCAAAACATATTGAATATTAAATATGAATGCGATATTTTATAGAAAACAAAAAATCCACAGTAATGTACCTCGTTTCATAAACATATTTATAAATTTAAAAATAAATGAAAATTTAAATGTAAAACATTCGAAATAAAGTCAAAGTATTAAAATTTATATGTGACTATATATGCATATATGTACATATATTACATTCTATATATATATATATATTATAATTCATTTAATCGTTTTTTTAATTAAAAGATCAATAATTATACTATTAGTTCGTTGAATACACAATATATTTTTTTATAAAGAGAGGGAACAACAATAAAATAAAGTATTTTTCAAATTATTTATTCTATCATAAGGCATTACCGAGTCATCTCTATAAAAGAAATTAAAACAACAAAGAAAAAAAGTTTCCTTTATACATAGAACAAACTTCTACTGTCCCTACTGAGTTGAAAAAAATATTGGAAGGGCTTGGCTCATCAGCGGCTTGGCCCAGCAGTTTCTACTGTCCTAAAAGCTTATGTCCATAGTTCACTTAAAGCATATATAAGAAGAATAGTTCAGAACAGTATTAGAGCTCTAAAATAAGCGGTCTGGTATATTATATTGGCAAAAACCCTGAGAGGGTTCACCACTGTTTAACCGAACCCTCTCAATTCTCTTTAATCGAAGTAAAGACAGTGGAAGTTTCTTGTATGTATTGAATAAACTTTGATGTCTCAATGTTTTCTTTTTATTATATATAGATGGCGCGGTATATTGCCTATGATTGATTTATGCCTAACTGGATTTGTCCTTATTGTTTGCGGAAAAGTATTGCTTGATGCAAATATTTTTATGTAATTATACTGTCAATAGCTCACTTGAATAACATTTCTAAGATTCCACTCTTCAATGTAGCATATATAAGCAGAATTATCCGATACAATATTGGAATTATTTAGAAAGCGGTCTGGTAGATTAAATTGGCGAAACCGTTGGGAGGGATCACCACCGATGAGTCAAGCCTTCCCAATATTTTTTCATTGAAATAGGACAGTATAAGTTTGTTTTTGTATAAAATAAACTATCGTGCTTTAACATGTTCTTAACTTCGTTCTATAAAATATATATTACAATTATTTTTTGACAACTTCAATATAGAATCTAGGGTTTGGTTTATTTTTACAATTATTTTATTTCTCGAACTCTCGGGCCAACATGCCTTTAAACACGGATACCCAGAAGTACTACTTCTAGTCAAAACACTGTTATATTTGATTATAAGTAGTACTTTTGGTGTTGAAGGGCATGTTAAGCCGAAAGCTTGAGAAATAAATTGTAAAAATAAACCAACCCCAAGATTTCCTTATTGATTTTGCCAAAGTAAAAAAGCAGGAAGAGTCTTTATTTTATTATTAATCAAGAATATGAATATTTCATTAAAATAATTTATATAAATCAGCGTAAATAAATTGTAATTTATTAATAATTATTTATAATTGTTAATTACTTCAAAATGAACTATATTCTAAAAATAACTAATACATTCAATAAATATTTAAAGTATATAATCAATTTACATTAAGAAATTTCAAATTTAAATATAAATAAAGTGTTTCGGTGAGAGTTATTTTTCACTAAATGACTTCCCCATTATATATAACACACCCTATATTATATTTAAACTAAATATAAATATCTAAACAGATTTAAAAGCCCTATTAAAGATTGCCGAAGCACTGTGAATTAATTATAGTTTATAGAATAGAATGATTAAGCCTAAATTCGATAGAAGATTGAACGTGGTGCTATTCAATTTATCAATATAAAATTTCTACCCGTCTCTATATTTATAACCCGTAAAATCTTCTATCATCATTAATATCACTTTTTCCACCCATTTAATAGGTGGCTCTTTTGGATAGGAATTTCTAATTTATCGGACCAAACGACACACTCTAATTGATAAAAATAAGATAGCGTAAATTTTTAATGATTTCCTTTTTGCACATTTTTTTAAATTATTCTCTTTTCTTAAAAGTATTTTTAATTGGTATAATATATAATTTAATAGATTGTATTCTACTTGCGCTATTTAATATGAGTAATTTGTAAAATATATTGTGTATATTATTCAATACGATGTATAGTGTCAGTCAATAATTCCTAAAATAATAACGATTGGGTGTTTTGAGAAGCGTCTGCTTTTTAAATTTTGATGCAAGTTATCCGGTTTGAGCAACTTTATTGGGAAACTAATAATTAGTATTCTAAAACAAAACATAAAATCCACCTAAACAATGGTTATAGAAAGAAATAGTGCTGTAATATACTTTTTTTCATTTATATATTTGTTATCATGCTCTTGGAGAGAAACAGGGAAATAACTCTTGCGTGACTTATCCTTGTCTCAATACAATAGTCAACAAATATATAACTGGATAAATGCAATGATGTTTGATCAAGGTCTTATCTTTAGTTTGTATAAATTCTACAAGACCGCAGTCACCGTTTGGAGGAGATTAATAGAATCGCTGAATGTCGTGATTCCACATTCGCCTTTTGAGTATTACGCTAACCTATGCACGATGGAATCTGTGGCCACTGGACATGCGAGGGACCTAGAGGATGTTGTTGGGTTCTGTGAAGTATAGGAGATCCATCTATGCTTCACTCCGGTAGTGAATCTGTATAAGACCGTCGGTCTTGATAGAGCTGTATATGTGTGTGTGTGTATATTTATTAGTATTCATTTTAAAAAGATAAATTTCAAGCACAAATAAAAACATTTTACTGTCTTACTGCGATGAAAAATATTGGGCTGGACTGGACAAATCAGTGGTGAACATTCCCAGAGCTTTCTCCAATTTAATCCAATAGATCGCTTTTTAGGGTTCTAATACTGTATTGTACGATTCTGTTTATATATTTAGCATTGAAGGGTAAAATCTAGTAATGACATTCAAGAATACTTTGCAACAATATTCTTTTTGAAATGAGAGGAATTTATGCTGGGATTTGGAGTACATGAGTAATATGCCAATGGTATGCAGTCGTAATATATTGAAAATATAATAATACAGTTCTAATCACAATTTTGTAATTGTGTTAATAAAATATATGAGACATAATTAAAAAAAGGGAATACCTGACTTAAGGCGTAACGAATAACGAAAATAAAATATTACGTATTTACATATTTCCAGCAAGATTTGAGCCGGCCAACGGGAAACAACAATAATAGGTTTATGTATTGTAAAGTCTTGATATTCGGTGGCCTTCTTCATAGAGTTGTTCTAGAAAGTTTATTGCAAATTGAAAATAAATCATATATATATTAATTAAGAAAAAGGCATTTATCCCTGATTGTGCCACTAAAATTTGCTGATATCTTGTGCTTTCTGTAGGAATAAATATAAGCTGTTCGTTGATTTTTTAATTATCCAGAATTGACCAAAATACACATTCTTGATTAATGCACTTTTATCCTTCATCCCAGTGGAAATTCACTTTTGTACTATTTTTTCACATATATATAAATTTTAATAAGAAGGGCAAAGTATAAAAGTGTTTTATATATATAAAAAAAATATTTAGAGTGTTATATAAGGTGATCTCATTATTCCGAACATCATTTCTTGTTTACACGAGAATTTCACTCTAAGTAATAGAAACGTGTATTAACTGGTTGATATATCAGGTTTGTCATTACGATCTTTATATGACACCCAAATAATAAAAATAGAATAATGTTTCATGAACTTTATAAAGTATATATATAAATATGTACTAAAAGAACTACCTTTCCTTTTGAAAATGTATTAAAGCAAGAAATTTGGTTTATCACCCAAAGTTAAAAAAAAAAAAAAAAAAAAACATTAATGGCGATTAAATATTTGCCATAACACAAGTTTTGAGTAAGTTATGCAAAAGTCAATCTGGATGAAAAATGAGGTGCCTCTTTTAGTTTTGGCGTTATATATATATATATAACAACAACAACAACAAAAAGCTTTATTAAGACATTTTAGTCTTATACGGATTCTCCAAGCACAGAAATGTAGGGTACATGCAATAATAACAGCAATAACAACAACAAAAGTTCCTGTTATGACCCTTTGGTCTTATACAACTTCTCCAAATAGAAGAGGGTATATACAGGAACAATAGTTACAATAATCAGCAATGTTATTTACAATGTGTCAAAAGGGAGAGAAAGGGCTTGCTGGGGAAGCTATACATATATCAACGACCGACAAATGGCAAATAACATAGTTTTATTGACACACCGTTAAAATATGGGATAAAGTGCACAGTGGTTTTATATATATATTTGAATATATAAAATCTAGTGCTGAATAAATATGTTTTTATAAAATTTGAAACATTATTCTGAGTATATATTACAATTGCATAGGTAGGTATATCCAATCCCGTGTATAAACCCAATATCTTTCACACAATATTTAACCATTTCTAGTAAGTAGACGACGTGACTTGTAAATTATTCGTCTCAGCTATCCAAATATAATCGAACCCGAAAGATTCCTGAAAATTTAAACAACCTCACAATCCCATTTTCTAGAATATACATTCTACTCCTCCACAAATAACAAAGTTAGGAATATATTATAGATGGTTTAATAAAGATATATGGGATTTGTGGAAAAAAGTGAAATATTGATAATAGTTTGGGTCCCTCTCTGTTTCCATGGTAACTTCCCTAGAAACCATTTGCATAGTTTCTTTGATCTATGAGCACTCTGTGTGGACGCCATAATGAGGTAGTGGTTTAATTTATTTTAAGGGGATTCCTGGAATAGACTTGTGCGCTTGGTAACTGTGTGAATCAATTTATCATTTAAAGACAAACTATTTTACTTTTTACTTCTCCAAACTTTATCTGCGTGGGTATGCGAATACCTTCTAATGGTTATCATATATTCTGAGTTTCTGAATGATGTTGCTGATGGCGTATGTGCTATTCAACCGAATAATTCTCAACTAAACACATTTTAATTTATTCTCTATCACTCTGTGGGATAGATCGTCTGCTCTTCATCGTTTGTGGCATCATTCTTCCATTGGAAGATATGTTTAATATTTCTATATAAAAATATATATTTATTTATGACTCTTTTATTATATAATATTCACATTTATATTATCAAATATATATATTATATTATTTCGATAATAAAAAGGCATATATTGGATTGAATAAAATATTTACATCTTCAGAATATTTTATTCAATTCAATATATTCCCTTTTATTATCTAATTTTTTAAACATGGATTGCTCTATATTCAAAATTATAATCTATTATATCTCTCTAAGATTGAATTTATATTTTATTTAAACCTATAAAAAATTTGTATGAACGCTATATAAGACATTTTAAATCTCAATATCTGTCTTTATATTCATGAATAATTTCTAAAAATAGGCCATCATCAGTTAGGTACTAAGTGTACTTGCACAAGCCTATTAAACTGTTGCATATATATGTGAAGAGTTATAAGAGATTGTACATAGAGTATTAGCCTGTTGAAGAGCAGTATAATTGCTCGAAAGATTGCAAATTCAAAATTAAAAGAAACATTTTACCTGATTTTTATTTTTCTTCTTTCAAATATATGTGCGTATGGAAAAAGTAAGGAAATAATAGAAAAGGTCAGGTGTGTTGACATTAAAAATAAAAAAGGCGTTTTCTGTTCGTTCACATGAGTATTTTAGATGATAGAACGCAATTTAAATCAAGAAAACTTTCATTTAAGTTTTTTTTCCATGATATACAAATATTTCAACGTTTTATGTGTTCCTTAACACTGAATATATATATTTTTAAATATCTATCTTGCATTTTAGTCACTAGATTTTTCTCATATTTGAAAGATATTAATATATATATGTTTGCTTGAGAGATATGTTCATAATTTAATGATAACCTTCACACACTGATAGAAAAATCCTATATATAAGGAATTAATAGGATTTACTTTTAAATATATAATGATCAAAGCTTGGTGTTATATAAAAGAAAACTCATTGCCTTAATGTGAGGCAATGCTGTTTTGATCATTGAGCAAGATATCTCTGGGGATTGTCATTCTCTATTCCTTTTGCTGCCACCCACACGCTTGCCTACGAATATGAGCCTTTATTGAGCTAACTGCCACTAACTCGATAGATGATCATTCTAAACCTTTCCTCAGGATCCTGTACCGATATCATGTGTGTGAGATCAAAGATTCAACATTTATTCTTTCTGGTGTTTTCTGTACCATTTCATTTTAACTGTATTCAGAGATTATAGGGGAAATAAATGTCGCGTTACTTAGTTGAATATGATCGTAGTTTTGACTTTATTTGATAATACAGTTTTTTAAAATTCAGCTATTCTTATTGTACGGCACTAGATAATAAAGCAGCATTGAAAAACAAGGCCGCAGTCACCGTTCAAAGGATATTTTTGGATTCGCCGAATGCCGTGGTCCATTTGGACGAGAAAAGCTAGACTAGAACGCGGCTGATTCCACACTCGCCTTTTAAGTGATACGCTAACATATGCACGGTGGAATCTGTCGCTGATGAACATGCGTCGGACCTGGAGACTTGTTGCTGGGTTCTGTGTTGCCTGGAGTATAGGAGCACAATCTATGCCTCCTTTCAGCTGTGAATCTGTATAAACCCGATACCTTAATAAATCTGTATGCCTGTATGGATAACAAAGCAGCGCATCTGGATGCAAAAGGGTTATAAAAGACACAAATTTTGAATTTTATTTAAATTTCCTTCCACATACAGAGAGCGCGTATAAGATAAAGCTATCTGACAATCAAAATATTGGAATTAAAATATAATGAAACCCAGTATATATGCATTTCACAATTTAAACCTGTTCGAATAAAGATATAAAAGATATTAATACCTGAGTAACTTCGCATATTAGAACTTGGGAAGGAATGCTGGAATAAAAAATGGAGATGTCTGACATATTTGAGACATTCTGTCGAAATTTGTTTAAAACTAAAAATTCCATCCCCAGTGTTGGAAGGCAATAAATCACCCGGGCTAATATTTAGCAGGGAGTGATGTCTTTTTCTGGAAACTTTACCTACCAACGTAACTTCTCGAGAATTTTACCTTCAACTAAATAGATTTATATCTCTGGAATTTAGTTTTTTTCTTAAATTGATATGATGACAACGTTGACATACGATAATATTTCATGTATATGAATAAATGAATCCATGATTAGTGTTGTTATAAAATAATATTTTTAATTAAAGATATATTTTCAAATAAAGACACGATGTCTTTCGGGGATACATAGTGTTGCGTTGTTGGTTGACAAAGAATAACTTCCGTGGGTACAAAGGATCTTCAGGACATCATTAAAGCCTAATCGATAATATAATTACAGAAGAGTCCAAAAATAAAACAACAATAAAAAAACAGCAGTAACAAACTCACCAACTGCAGGGTGAGGAAGAGCTGGAGCAGAACAGGAGACAGAAGTTCGTAGAACCTTCTAGAATCTTCCAGGAAGTACACCTACTCTTCTTCTTATCGTTCTTCTCCTCAGTATGAGTTTCTCCTCCCTATATATCCCGGAGTAGATCTTTCCAGAAAGGTCACGGTTGGACAGCCAATCAGAAACCCGCCAGCGGCAAGCCTTGCACAATCGCTTTAGATTGGACAATCAGTTGTCTTCCGCTTTTTCTACATTATTCTTGAACGTTCTAGAAAATTCTCTCTGCATTATGGATTGTTATTTTATTCATACGTAATAATAGTTTCATCTCAGAAACAGTTCGAATTTTAAACTTGATTTCTTTGGCGATTGTTTGTGTCTTCGAAGGAGATGTGAACCTAAGTTCTAGGATCTCATCTCAAATTTGTTTTAAATAGCAAGCTAAAAATGTTAAAAATAAAGTTAAATTCTACCAGAGGCCCCCGAATGACCGAACGCTCACCACTCCACTTCCTAGCTTTAGTGGTTAATAATGTCAATCTATTTATGATAGAATTATTTAAGTTCTGTAATTCTGTAGAGTTTTTCTAGGCTCATAGTGTCTGAATACTTTTGGATTAAACATTTGACGCGGTTAGAATTTAAAAATTACTTGAGGTTATAAGACTAAACTACCTGATTTAATATAAATATATATATTCCTCTGTTATAAAATAGAATAATTTTTTAAATAATATGTGTTATTTCCGTTTAATATGTATGTATATACATGTGAATATGATAATTTGCTTTAAATTAATATTTAAAATCTATAATATTATACCAGTATATTCAAATATCATATATTCACTTGAATATTTTTATTATATATAGATATCATATATTAATATATAAACATTAAATATATAATTAACAAATATGGGATTAAAGTTAAAATTTATTTATTCAACCAATATTTCACAAAGGGCACATTTGAGATCTCTTAAACAAGGTTTTTCTGGAATCTAGGCTAAATCACGTGGGCAGGTGAGCTAGTCGCTATACAAGACCCAAGTAAGAAACTGTCTGATGAAAATATCGCTGTACATCAAATATTTGTTCAATCTATAAAATATTTTAATATATATATTCTGATAAAATAAAAAGATAAATAATACATAAATAAAAATAACTAATAATTATGATTCAAATTAAGAATAAGTGGATTGTAATGCCCCAACACGTTAAACTTTCTTTTCGACTGTGACATGGATTCAACTCCATCACTTGATTATATGCAATTTTTTTCTCTTTTTTTTTCAAAAGAGTACGTTCGAATTTACATGTATTGGAAATCTGGCGTTATATATGCAAATGAGGAGTGGATTATGCCTATTATATTAAACTTCCTTATTGTTTGTCTATCAGTGCATGTTCTAATCAATAAAAATTGATATATATATATATATATATATATATATATATATATATATATATATAATTATATTTTGTTTATCCCTAGTACACATAGTACAGACCATGATAATCATGGTGGGTAAAATTTGCGACTGCTTTTACTGTAAGTGCATCACATGTCTACACATGTGAAAAGCAGTTCGACTTTGCACTTAAAAATGTGCCAGGGCCCCGTTTGGTTACTTGCACTCGCTGGTGGGTTGGACATTTTGCAAGAAACGGGGGCCATTGGAACATTTTTTTATCATAAAAAAAAGTGCCCAATGCGCGAATCGAACCTGGGTCGTAGCAGCCGAAAGCCAACGGATTATACTATCTTTTCACCGACCCTCATAAATTGATATAATTAATATAAATATATAAAGAGGGGGTTGGTGGAAGGGTGGTCTAAACCATTGGGTTTTGACCTCTACGATCCGGGATCAAATCCCGCATAGGACACATTTTTTTATAAGTAAAAAAATGCTTCGATTGCTCCTGAATATTGCGAAGTCCAACCCGACCAGCGAGTGCAAGTAAACAAACTGAACTCTGGCACATATGCAAGTAAAAGTTGAACTGATTTTCACATATGTAGCATGGTGCACTTACAGTAAAAGCAGTCGCTAACTATCCACCATGATTATAATCGCCTGTACCACGTGAACTAGAGATAGGCAAAAAAAGTGGTTTATGCTTATTATATTAAACTTCCTTAAGGGTTTTCCATCAGTGTATGTTATATTCAATATAAATTGATATAATTCAACAGAAAAAATATCTGGGAATAGGTAATATTGATGTTGAGCCGTGTAAATTATAAAACCAACTAGCGAAATGACGTTTTCTATAAATTATATGTTTATTAATAAATCAGTACTCTAAATGCAATAAAAATATTTGATATAACTTTACGAATAAAATAAATCATATATTACATTTAAACCTGTGGAATTATATGTTATACATATGTGTAATTAATATAAATGTAACTACACATTTATTATTTAGAAATAATTAAAATCAATACATATATAAATCGGAAATGAGATAGTGTGTATATGTAATATGATGATGAAATTGTTATTACACTATAATATTTGATGTATTACACTATTGTAGAATCCTGTCGACTCTGTGTAATATGATGATGCAATTGTTATTACACTATAATATTTGTTGTATTACACTGTTGTAGAATTCTGTCGACTTAACCGTTCTGTGGCAATATCGTTGCGGGGTTTCTTGTTGTTGGATGCGAATGGTGAGATTGGGTTGAAGCGCAGTCGTTGAGTGGTAAGTGAAGCACACAGTTAGGAATAATCAGGACACGTGATTGTTTTGAAAATAAAAGGCAACTGGGTTGGAGGGAAGAAAGCTTGAGAAGAGTTGAGCGATTTGACTTATTAATTAGTTGATCACATGGCGATGATGGGATGTAGATGAAATGAGCGGAGAGAGAGATCTCTAGAGTAGATGTTACCTTGTTGGAAGCGAAGGAGCAACTGTCCGAACTCGGCGAGAGCCAGTGAACAACTGTAGGTGTTGTTCCTATGAGAGCGAAAATGTAACTGACCATTCTTGCTTTTCGATTTAACACCAAGACTCAGTTTCTCTCTGATTGGTTGAGAGATGATCACCTGATCTTTCCCTATTGGTTGACCTGTTTAGATGCTATCTTCTGATTGGCCGGCGGCTTCCTTTAGTGTTAGTTACGCCCGGCCTGGGTCAGGAAGTGTCGGGTAGCTTGACGCTTATAACTTCGACGGATATTAGATACGTCCTGTCTTTGCCGGAAATATTGGGTGTTAGCTTTAACATTTATAACTTCTGGTCACTAGATACGTCCTGTTTTTCCAGGAAGTGTTGGTTTAAACTTAGCTCGCAGGGACCTGGGGTCAGAAGGTTAACTGCGTCGTTATTAATAAATATGCTCTCCTCTAGATCTACTTTCTCTGTCTTTTGTTACTTTCTTTCCTCCAGTTATCTTATTCTTTTATTAAATCTTTGAAAATCATACATGGTACATACATAGTGGGTCGGGGTTGCATTTAATTATATACAAATTATGACAGATGCGCCCCCTACATGTGAAGAATTCAAGAAGGGGTTAGCCTGAGAGAATTCTGTAAAGTGAAAAATAATTTTGTGGGAAAATTAGTTGTGGGTATTGAGGGGCTATATACAAGCATTGCTGGTGACATAAAAGTAAGATAGAATGGTGTTGATGATATAGGTTGAGTATAATTAATAGAAATCAAAAATTTTTAATTGTAAGAAATCAATGAATGCTATGGTACATAGTGGGCTAAAAAAGGAAAATGTGCCTAAACGAATTCTACTCGATATAAGAAAGAAGATCGAGGGAGTTCTATTAAGGTTTTTGAAATCAAAATAAAAACAATATAAAAATAGTTGAATGAAATCAAAATTGAATGTTTTTGGTTGAAAAAGAAAAATTATTTTGTTGCATGGTGATAAGGGAAAATGCCTAGTTACTTTTTTTGCTCGAATTTGGAAAAGAATTCGAGGGAATTTCATAAGGTCTTTTGAAATCAAAATAAAATAAAATAAAAGTTTTTTGAGCGAAATCAAAGTTGAGTGCTTGGTTGAATGGCGAAAAAAAAAAGGAAAAATGCCTAACCATATTCTATTCGAGGTTGGGAATGAAATCGAAGGAATTCTATTAGGTCTTTTGAGAAATCAAAAATAAAAATAAAATAAAAGTTTTTTGAGCGAAATCAAAGTTGAGTGCTTGGTTGAATGGTGAGAAAAAAAAAGGAAAAATGCCTAACCATTATTCTAGCTCGAGATTGGGAATGGAAACCGAGGGAATTTTATTAGGGCTTGTGAGAAATCAAAATAAAAATAAAATTAAGAGTTGAACGAAATCAAAGTTGAGTGCTTGGAAAAAAAGAAAAATGAAAAATAAAAAGGTTTCAACAACAAAGGGTGATTTAATGTTTTTAGTTTAATCGAAAGCCAGTGAGTTTTCGTTGATAATTGAGTTGTGGTAGTTTAAGCTAAGTGGTAAATAGAATGATAATTGATAAATAAAAATGATAATATAAACTAATTGGAAAAAAAAAATGATAATTAATGATTAAAATTGATAATAAGTTGGATAAATTGATTAAATATTTACAATTTTAATTGAGAAAAAATAATGAAAATGATTAATATGAACGATAAGGTGTATTGGTTTGACCCTTTTGTATCTACATGCCCTATAAATTTCTTGTCTTTGTGTGTATTGTGAAAAATGTTAGTAGTTTTTGGTGTAAGAAATGTGTGTGTGAATTCTATGTGTTGTCGCGATCCTAAGGTCTGTGGTATTTATGTGTAGATGGAAGGTGTAGCGTTTTTTTTTTTGAAAGTTTGTAAAGTATTTGATCAATTATGATGGGAGTATGAACTCATTTAAATGTGTGCGATGTCTTGTACCTTTTTTTTTTTTTTTTTTTTTTTTTTATTTCCGAGTGACAGTTGATTTGACTACATTGTAAAAATCGATACGTAGTTCGAATTGGGATCCACAATTGGTGGCATAGAGGAATCTGTGGCTGGGGAGAGCGGTGACCTAATTTGGATGAGCGGGGGCCTTGTAATGAGATGCCGGAAGCGGGACGTGTCGGGGACGCGAGGTCCGGTCTAAACTTATCCACCCACTATTTGCACGTAATTGGAGTCATGGAGTGGGGGAACTACGTTTCCTGTCCGCCTATTTATTTTTGGTGCGGCTCAGATCTTGTTTTTTATAATTGAATCTTTTACTTTTGGCATTGGTTGCGTTGCGTGTGTGATATGTTTGGTGTACGAAATTTTGTTTTGTTTGTGGGTTTTACTTGTTTGACGATGTCTTGTGTCATGTGTTATGGTCTGCCAATACATTGTGAAGAGATAAGTTGGTGTAAGTTCGACGTTATTTGTATTTTGAAAAGCCGGATGTTGTATCCATTTATTAAATCGAATGGTCGTCGTGACTTTAAAAAAAAAAGCTATTCAGTGATATTAGAGTGGAATTGAGTGAAAATGAGGCTTACGACGTGAACACGTGTTGGGTGGAGACGTGTCACAGGTGTGTTGAAAGGCGTCTGTGGCCTGAAGTGAAAAGGTTTGTGGGGTGACCTGTGACACGAATCGAAAAAAAAAAATTGTGAATGAAAAGGTGTCACGCGAAATCCTTGTTTGTACAAAATTTAACCTGTTCTCACTATGAACAACAAATTTATTAAAGTCATATATCGAAATTTCTATTGTTAGTGTATATGGCATCTTTTAAGGTGAACATTTTTTTAGTGTTTTGTGTAGACAGATGATTGTTACTAACGACGGTGCATGCGTTTGTTGGTGGTTGTCGTCTTTTGGCGCGCGTGTTGCGTTTGTTGTGCGGATTGTGCGTGTTTGTTGTGTGGTGACGTATGGGTGCGTGTATGTTGTGAGGTACATTTGCGTAATTATGGCGTGGCGAAGTGTGGTCATGTGTGGATTTTGTGTGGTAAGTGGGTGAGCTGTGTCGGTGTACGGACACTTTTTTGGGCATTATTGGAATTGTAGGTTGAAGTCGTGGTGGCTTTATATGTGGTGGGCATAAAGTATTGGCAATTGGGTTGAGTGATAAACATGGTAGTGGGGTCAATGAATGCAGGCAAGGGTTATCCTGTGTGACAAATTTGATTGTAGTGCGAGTCCTTTCGGACAGGTTTTGGCCTAGCCCGTGCGTGCATTCATTGAGTACAAAGGTTAGCTATGGTTAAAAGGGGTAGGTAGGATTAGCTATGAGTCCAAAGTCAATTTCTTGACGCCATAGGGTGGGTGCCTACCTCAGTTCAACAGGTCTCCTCTGGAACGTCTTGGTTTGGGATGGTTGGCTTGGCTCGGGACTGCTCGCACCGTCCGCGAAATTGAAGTGAAGTCCGATACTGGAAGATCATTTTGGGATCGTTTGTGCTGACCCGGATCGCGTGGATTGGTTTCGGGGACTGTGTACGGCATGGCGGTGGATGACTCCTCGGTGGTCGGTGTCCGGCCTTGGTGACACTCGCCTGGGGTTGGCGGGGGTTGTGTCCGTCGTCCTCCCCGGGGAATGGCGCTCCGGAATTCCGTCTCACTTTGTGGGGCGTTGACACGTCGGATGGCCACGGTCATTTGCCATATGATGGCCGCTAGAAGGCGCCTGGTCGCCTCTCTTCTTGTCCGCTTCTTTTCCGCTGGTTTTGTCATTGCCTTTTGATTTGCTGGTGTCTGGGCTAATTTCCATCTTGATCCTGATTAAGCTCCATAATCTTTATCCTGTCGACTCTGTGTAATATGATGATGAAATTGTTATTACACTATAATATTTGATGTATTACACTATTGTAGAATCCTGTCGACTCTGTGTAATATGATGATGCAATTGTTATTACACTATAATATTTGTTGTATTACACTGTTGTAGAATTCTGTCGACTTAACCGTTCTGTGGCAATATCGTTGCGGGGTTTCTTGTTGTTGGATGCGAATGGTGAGATTGGGTTGAAGCGCAGTCGTTGAGTGGTAAGTGAAGCACACAGTTAGGAATAATCAGGACACGTGATTGTTTTGAAAATAAAAGGCAACTGGGTTGGAGGGAAGAAAGCTTGAGAAGAGTTGAGCGATTTGACTTATTAATTAGTTGATCACATGGCGATGATGGGATGTAGATGAAATGAGCGGAGAGAGAGATCTCTAGAGTAGATGTTACCTTGTTGGAAGCGAAGGAGCAACTGTCCGAACTCGGCGAGAGCCACTGAACAACTGTAGGTGTTGTTCCTATGAGAGCGAAAATGTAACTGACCATTCTTGCTTTTCGATTTAACACCAAGACTCAGTTTCTCTCTGATTGGTTGAGAGATGATCACCTGATCTTTCCCTATTGGTTGACCTGTTTAGATGCTATCTTCTGATTGGCCGGCGGCTTCCTTTAGTGTTAGTTACGCCCGGCCTGGGTCAGGAAGTGTCGGGTAGCTTGACGCTTATAACTTCGACGGATATTAGATACGTCCTGTCTTTGCCGGAAATATTGGGTGTTAGCTTTAACATTTATAACTTCTGGTCACTAGATACGTCCTGTTTTTCCAGGAAGTGTTGGTTTAAACTTAGCTCGCAGGGACCTGGGGTCAGAAGGTTAACTGCGTCGTTATTAATAAATATGCTCTCCTCTAGATCTACTTTCTATGTCTTTTGTTACTTTCTTTCCTCCAGTTATCTTATTCTTTTATTAAATCTTTGAAAATCATACATGGTACATACATAGTGGGTCGGGGTTGCATTTAATTATATACAAATTATGACATATATATTAATATATATTTTGTTTTAGCATTCTAAATATACGAATTAATGTTTTTGAAGTAGAATATTCAGTTGGTTAAAGTTAATTTTGAATTCGGTAGTAAATTTATATATATAGGTGTGTTATTTATACATTAAAATATTTCAAATATAATATATAATTATAGCATACAAATATTAGTGAGATATAAGTCCTAATTGATTTTTATTTCCATTCTGATTCTCCTAGCTAGAAAGCGTTTTTGAAGTTTCAATTTCACGATCTTTTTATCGTCTGATTTTGAGATTTGAAATTATTAGTCTTATTAAACTATTATTGTATAGTGTAGGATTCATTGATATTGAAATAATATTTTACTACTCTTACTGCAAGGATGGTAAATAATTATTCTCATCATTGCAGTAAGAATTTATTTATTTAAAAAAATCATTCTCATGTAAATATTGTTGCACAAAGTTGCAGCTTTATAGGGTCGTCGACCATGGTTTCTTCCTTCTAGGTGTTATACACGTTTCCCGAGCGGGTTTCCATATTCAAAGCAAATAAATAAAAGTAAAAGTAAATGAATAAAAGTAAATAAAAATAAATTACCTTTCAAAGTTATTGTGTTTATTTATTCGTTGTCTTCCTCGTAGGTCGTGATCCGTAGTCTCCCTTTAGGTCCTCTCTCGCTCCAATAACCAATCAAGATATATGTGTAATAAAATATTACAAAAGGAATGATGATAATCTAAATATTCTGTTTTAAATAAATATTAAATATCATAGAATATTTTGAATAAATGTAAGGCGCATTAAAATTGATGTAACAATATTTAAAATTTCTAGTAACAGTTGGGACGCTTTTGCATCGTGTTTAGATTTTGGAATGGTTTAAAAAGTTAAAACGAGATAATTTGATAATGATGTATATTATCTATCGGAAAAAATATCAACTGAAGTTGATTTTAGATATATTTTTACTTCACAAAACACTGGATACCAATTTTTATAATTTAATATATACATAATATAAATATTCATAAACCTATATTTTTTTGCAGCGTATAAAACAAGTATTTTTCTTTTAAATAGTAAGATGTAAGTAAGTATTTATTGATGACGTCAGTACGACTAGTCGACAATTACCAACAAAACCCCAACCAAACTATATACAGCTAAAGAATATTGAACAAGCAAGCTAAGAAAAATCTATGATGATTCACAAAAACACAGTAATCATCTGTGTTAAATTTTTTCATTGAATATTCAAACTAAATAATGAAATATTAATTATTTCTTTGTCACAATATTTATATATTGAATACAAAATACAAAAGTAATTTAACCATATTTAAGTTGGCTTAACGACAACCTTTGTCAAGGTAAATTAACAGCCAGAAAACAAGTACATATTTTCCCAATATATGCCTTTTTATATAAAGGTTCCTTATAGATTACTCTATTTTTTAATAAATATATATTGTGTTTCTGATTACCCGAAATTAAAATGATGTAGCATTAAAAGCCTAAACCCCTATTCAAAAGTGAAATATCTTTATTTACGGGGCTGCTAACACCAGAATGGATGATTTTTGAGCCCCGCCCCTATTTTATGGACATCAAGTTAATATATTATTTTCATATATCTTGCCCCTTCAAAGCACAAATAGCTTAATAAAAGGAGTTTCGTACGTGAAAATGCACATAAGGTCGTTAAATATATTTTAAAATATCTCCATAAAATATATATTCCAAAGACAAATGTAATGAATATGATTCCAGAAAACATATTTTTATTTACACATCACTATAATTTACAAATATTATAATAAATTTATATTGACCCTGTTGGCTCTCTCATTAGTTCCAGCAAATATGGTGACGCATGCGCAATTCATTTTATTTTTATGATCATTGCGTGCGCAATCGTAGTGGTGTTTACCAGATTAATTCTGAAAACTCAGTCAATTTTTGTTCTTTTGGAATGTATCCGTCGCCCGTGTGCCGATCTGTTATTTTATGGTTTTTTAAGGCATTTTTTAATATTCATTTTCTGGTTGTGAAAGTTTTTTTTTCACGAGAATATTTCAACATTAGCTAATTTCAACTCATTTATTGTTGTTTACCATTTCATTGATCCTCATTTATATTTATTAGGGAAAGGCCTTCGGTCAATTTGTTGATATGATGACTTTCTTGATTCCCATTGTTATCTGGACACATGCGCATTTTATTTTATTTTTTTACGTTTTAGTCCGGATAAGTATGATCTCATAGATACGGGTATCTTCTTGTTGGCTTTTATTTTCTTTTATGTTTGCCTTTAAAAAATGGAATAGGTTTATACTTCAATTGGTACTATTTTACTTAACCTTACTTGAAATGCTTCTTCTAAGAAATCAGAATATACCCATTGCAATTTTAAGCAAATTTCTATACTTTTAACGTGTCTTCCCAAGCCTTTCGGGTGAACCAAGGGCATTTCCCGGGTCACTCGGCTAGTATATATATATACTATATAGCAAAAAATGCATATCCTGACCAAGAGCACATGTGCTTTTTAGATTGCAGAGCGCCATCTAGTGTAACAGAAATCAACTAAAAATTGATTTAGCTGTTCCCTGAAATTTAACCAACCCATTTTCTTGACATATATGGGAACAGGCAAAGCCAATCAAGTTGATTTCTGTTCCACTAGATAGCGCTCTGCCATCTATAAAGCTCATGTGCTCGTGGATATACCTTTTTTTTTCAAAAAATTGTTTTTCACAGTAATATAGAATTTATAAAATGATTTCTATATTCGTGATTTAAAAAATAGGTAGGTCAAATATACATATTTCAAACAATATTCAAAGTGTTATGTTCTAAATCTATACTCAAAAATAAAAAATATAGTCGATTAATATAATAACGAATAGATTCAAAAAGGATAAGTTTCTTTATTTGAAAAATCAATTCGAGCTTTCGGGCGCAAGCTGCCCTTCTACAGGAATAATGAATACAATTTCAAATAGTCAGATTAATGAAAATAAAGTATATGTTTTTTTAAAAATAAAAACCCATTTTCATTACATATCAGGGAACAGGCTGAAACAACCAAGTTGATTTCTGTTCCACTAGATGGCGTTCTGAAATCTAAAAAGCTTATGTACTCGTGGTCAGGATATGCCTTTTTGTTTTAATACCAACACCCAACCTTTTTCATTTTTAAAATTAATTTTCCACAATGGGTACATTTATTAATGAGCAGGTGTGGTATATATATAATATATGCCTAAAATATATTTAAAATCAGGAATATGAAATATTTCACTATTTTCATTAATTAATTTTGAGAATACCCAATGTAAAAGATCGATTTTTTAATATATTAAAGAAATATGAAAAGAGATGTCGTGAAAGAAGCAAACGAAGTAATTAGTAGGTTATTTTTAATTACTAAATAAATGAGCAAACAAATTATCATCTTTTCACCACACATAGTAATCGCGCCACATAAAATATGTAGAAGTTATTTGACTTTTTTTTTTTTAATAATATCCTTCAAGTTAAATTCTTGGTCAATATTGACATTTAATTAAAAGTCCTCTAAAACTTATCAAATCTTTCTTTAAATTTTAAATATTTTACACTCACGCACACATTAATATAGTTTATTTTAATATTATATAGGCTAATTATATATTCCATGTTAGGAACAACATATTTCATATTAATTAGAATATCCTTTTTATTCGATATTATCAACCAATTTGACGCATATTGATGACTATGAATAGGTTCTAAGTTTTGACAGATTGAAGCAAAAGACAAACTATATTTTGTTTGGGGATCAGTGGACGAATATTATAAATCATCAATTTCCGACAGCTACGTCTCCGGATCAAATCCCGCACTTGAAATCTTTTTTTATGAATAAAAATATACTTTAATGACCCCTGACTCTTGAAAAAGTCCAAATCCACCAGTGAAAGCAAGAAACCAAAATGGGCACTGGCTTATTTGTGAATGCAAAACTCGAACTGCTTTCCTGCATCTGTAGATATGTGGTGCATTTAAAAATAAAGGTAGTTTTCAACTTCTACCATCCATTAATATCATGGCTTGTACAACGTGTACTAAGAATAATAAAAATAATTTGATTGAATTTTTGATAAATATTGTGTTCTATAAAAGGTCACCAATATGAATATACTCGCAATACGCATTATTTAGAATGCAGTATGCATATCACTATGCATTATCCAAAAATTCTGTAATCTCCATGAATTTTGATCTCCCACAAAATTGTAATATGCTCAATATCCATATATTCAAAATTAAATAAACCTAGAGAATAAGAAGATCTAGGTGGACAACATAATAAAAAACATATACTAATAATAGAACGACGTCTAACAAGTTTTGCCGAAAATGTTTCTTTTTACAGAACGAAAAATCATTATTTGATTTATTTTAAGGAGAAATAACGACTATTCCTATCCTTAGTGATGAAGTATGAAAGGATGAATTATGAAGAGTAATGATAAATAATGAATAATAATTCCGTTCAATAATCGTTATTTCTCCTTAAAATAATTAAAATTACGATTTTTCGTTCTGTAAAAAGAAAAAATTTCGCTAAAACTTGTTAAACGTCGTTCTACAATCATAGCCGCATTATATTGTATTATCTATATATATATAAATGAATGTATGTGTGTGTGTCTGTTTGTCCTTTATGCCTGACCAAACCACTCATTGGAACGCCATGAAACTTTTGGAAGTTATTTAGTATAGTACTGGGAAGGTTTCTAGCAAACAAAATTTTTGAAATAACTTTTCGCTTTAAAATAATCAAGATAAATATTCTAATTAATCTGTTATAATTCAACAATCTGCTCTAAATATTATCATGATGATACGATGATTTTGTAATGTAGAAAATTAGGAAAGACAAAATTCAGGATGACACGGCAATTTATTTGAGACAAGAATAATGATACAATTCCAAGGCAAGATACTATTCCTTCAACTTCCAATTACCGAGTGAACCAATTAATATTGATTTTATTCAACTTATCGAGTAATTTTGAAGTACCGGGAAAAAAATGTTCACTTTATCGAGAGATTCGTTAGACAAACCTTTACTCGGGTAAAACCCGGGCGAAGCCGGGTACGTCCGCTAGTATACTAATAACACTGATAGACAAAACTTAAGGAAGTTGTACCTTATAGCATATATATATCGGGATTCAGAAAATAACTCTGAGAGATATTGTCTAAATCCCGATATATATATGCTATAAGGTACAACTTCCTTAAATTTTGTCTATCAGTGTAATTTGAGCGAACTTTAGTGAGGGTATTCTGCCATTTATCGGTTTAAAATAGAAACATAAATTTGAAGTATTCTCATAAATATATGACGAAATATTCTATTTCGTATTGATCTATATGTTGAATATTTACACATCTCACACTGGTAGTAATTGCTAAGCCTTCCTATATGCACTTATGAATATTACCTTTCAGCATATTTAACCGCATATTTCAATAACCTATTATGATATTTGTCATTTCTCTTGTATTCAAATCAAATGTTCGTAAAATATATTTTCTAAAGATATAACACATTTTCGGCTGGGCCTTTTTTAAAAAGGAAATATATCTAAAAGTTACATATTTTGTGATAACCTCTAATATTTATATCTATGAAAAAATATTGACTGAGCGCCATCTAGTTGAACAGATATCAACTAAACGTTAATTTTACATGTTCTCTGATATTTGACCAACCCAACGTTTAATCAACGTTTAGTTGATTTCTGTTCCAATAGATGGCGCTCTGCTATCTAAAAAACGCGCATGTTGGATACGCATTGTCAGGATACTTAATTTGGTTTTTCATATTAACTCCTGACCTTTCGTTTTTTTTTTCAATTATTAATTGAACCTATATATATATAAATATATATATCCGTCTTTTTTGACGGAAGATGCGATCTAATTTTTATATACCAATCTTCTCAAAATTTCTTATCTATCCATATATTTATATATAAATTTGGCCAAGAGAAGATTATAATATATAAAAATAAAGTCGCATCTCCCTTCAAAAAAAAAAAAAACGCTAAATCTAAGCACCATCTATTGACCATATCCGCAAACTAACGGACTCGGGTCGGAGACAAAGCTACGACACCAGATTTGGAAAACTGAAAAGCATCCACCTGGAGACCATGTTTTAGGCTATTGCCCTCGTTAGTCCTAGGCGAGCTTTATTTAGTGACATCCACAAGGAATAAAATAAAAAATTCACAATCTTCTAAAGAGGTGTTTATATAGTAGAGGGGCTAGGCCAAATCAATGGCCATAATAGATAGAGATTACCTTTTAGCGTACATTTTAACGAGAGATTCTACCTTTTTTATAGATGAATTTCTTCCCAGTTAAATTATCCCATATATTTGGTCTATAGATTTGGCTTAGCCACTCTACCAGCTAAACACCTCTATTGTAGATTGTGAAAATATCACTTGATCCTTTTTGTATCACATGGAATAAAGCCCGCCCTAGACTGACGAAGGCTATTAACGAGAAACCATAGTCTCCCGTTGGACGCTTCTTAATTTGTCAAAGCAAGTGTTGTGGCTTTGTAACTGATCCAAGTCAGTTAGTTTTTAGAGACGGTAAATAAAAAGTTCATGTAAAATATTAAGAAATGCAACTTTTTAAATGACAAAGAACGCCACAATATGTATGAGGATTAAAATAACCGAATTAAAAGAGGATAGATAACAGACAAAATGGTAAATTTTAAAAACACCAAAGTTGATGTGTTGTCCAGCCACCATCAGTCCCATCCTGGGCGAGCCGGACGATGGCTCCATACTATACCGCAATCTGTCTATCGTGGTGCCGTTCGCCAGCGCCGTGGTGGTGCTACTGGTGGTCTCCCTGGTGGTGCTGATTGCCTGCTCCAGACGTCGGTCGGGATCCTCGCTGTATGGTCCTGCGCCACCCTCCTCTGGTACGTTCTTGTGACGGTGGTACACGTTGTAAGGTTTACTAGGTAGGAGGATAAACAAAAATCAAGATTTCCATCCCTGGACACTTTAATTTTCCGTTTATCATTACTTTTCACAAATCATCCTTTCATATTTCATCCCTAAGGATAGAAATAGTCGTTATTTCTCCTTAAAATAAATAACGATTTTTCTTTCAAAAGAAACATTTGCGTTATAATTGTCAAACGTCATTCTAAAATCATAAGCCGCATTATATTGTATTATAAAGATTCAGATCTAACTCCAAAAGGCGTGTAAGCCGAGATGTAAGAATTCATCAAATTGGCCACAAAAACAAAAAATATTAGGTAAAATATTCGAAATATTGGTATGATAGTAGTAGGGACAACTTAGGAAAAACTGTCTACACAGACGTTTTCACCGAAATTATTCTGGTTCAAAATCCATTTCTAATACTATTCAAGCTTATAATACTTTTATACAAGCATGATCACATTTCCTACATTAAAATGACTAGGTAGAAAAGTAAATTATTAGAAAACATTTTTTTGAAAATTAACGGACAACCTCTCTTTATATTTCTGACGAAAAACTATTTTTCTTTTTCAAAATAATTAGATTCAAGTTTTTTCTACTTCTCTATCGAGAGCAAGCGACTATCTATATTTCAGTTTTATCCTGTATTAGTTTATAGATTAATTTAAAGTGTAAAGTAAGATAACAAACTGATTTCACTATCAATAGAAAAACCTAAACTTATTTATGATTTCACTATATGATGAAAAAGGTATAGACCTCTATTTAGCCAAAATTTCTGAAAGTGTTTGAACACTTTTGAAGATTCTTCTGTGGATTGAATCCGTTTCATATAACTCGATATTAAAATGGCAACCATAGTCTTCACTAGGGCTTTCCGAAGTTGATAACGCTAATTTTACCAATATATCTATTCCATGAAGCTATATTGCAGAGAAAACTGACCTTAAATTTCGATATATAAATTATATCCATGTTATAGTTTTGTGTTAAGGGGATAACTTACTATGGCACCGTTTACATATTCTAACGAGTAAGTTTAAATATAATGAAAAACTCTAAAATATTGTTGCGTTGTTGGTTGGTAAAGTATAACTTCCGTGAGTACAAAGGATCTTTAGAATATCATTCAAGCCTAATCAATATAATAATTACCGAAGAATGCGCAAAAATAAAACAAAAACAACAAATATAACAGCAGTTACAAACTAACCACTGCAGCACAGTGAAGGAAAGCAGGGGCACAATACGAGACAGACGTTGGTAGAACCTTCGAGAATCTTCCACGAAGTACACCGGCGTCGGCGGTAAGCAGCATTCCGACCTCTTGGGACAGCAGCGTTAGCTTGGAGTACACCACGTAGCTTCGTTCTTCCATCACTCAAAATGAGTTTCTATCTCTATATATCCGGAGTATATATTTACAGAAGGGCCACGGTTAGTCAATCAATCAGAAAGCCGTCAGTGCTAAGCTCTGCGCATCGCTTTGGATTGGCAAACCAGTTACTCTCCGATTTTTCTACATTATTCTTGAACGTTCTGAAACATACTATTTTTTACGTGCTTTTTAATCTGAGTAACAATATATGTATTTAATAACAGCAAAATCTCTGAAGAGACAAACATAGTCTCAGAAAGTGTAATTTAGAGATTATAGTTTTTACTGATTACTTCAATACAACAATGCCATAACGAGTGTGGTTACGATGTATTAAAAACACTGCTATCATATACTTACACGACGAGAAAATAGAAGGTATCTGTCATCATGTAGTCAAATCCTAGTGCGGAGATCCTATTTCATCATTTTCGAAGCAATTCTCTTCCCCTTTTGTATCTTCCAAGTCCAATCGCAGTCTCCATTATCTAAAGCAATATATTTCCTAATTTGCATTTTATTTCGTGTTAGAAGTTTTGGGACCAATTTGAGCATAAATTTCGATATCTGATATCATTCTATTATATTATCATATCTATTATATTAAAATGTTAGAGGCTTTTTCTTTCAGACAAGTGAAGTTTTCTATTATTCAATATGTCGTTAGTGTCAGGTTATTCTCGATATATCCTTCTTAGAGCAAAATATTTGGTCCGTCATCACAAAGATTGATCTACTTGTCTTTTCTTATTCACTAATATAAAAACCACCAGTATAGAAGAGCGCTGAATCCATCTTTGTATTGTGCTTCTATCCATGGATTCGGTTCTATACACAGACTTTAATTTTGATATAGGTACACACAGTTTCTTAAATGCTGCCTGTCTTAAACAGGAACCCATCACCGACCGTTGTCGAATCCTTGTGTCTACTTCAGCCTACATACGAATAAATATCAAATATATCTTAATTCTGATTGAAGATATGAAAGGAGGAATGTTCATCTATGCATAGAGCAATATCGTCATGATGATATATAAAACATTTAAATACAAGTATATCATTCAAATACTTGTATATTTCTATGGGTAATTGTGTGCATTACTTATTTACTGGCCCTTGTAAAGATGAATTGGTTCTGGCCGATATGAATTACCTTGCCATTCACGTATTTCTCTTTTTATTTTTTTTTTTACCTGACAATATATGAAATATATCACTGTAGATTTTACAATTTAGGAATGTCGAAATTTTGCATGATGTATCTCTAGATAATTTTTCAATTCTATGAGAACGTGCGTGCATTTACGAATATCATCGTATTCTGGAATATATATCGAGTTTTTTTTTACTTCCATTATATACTTCAGAGCACGTTCCTTCAAACTTCTGTATGTTTTACGGAATTCGAAATATTTGTGGCGCTGATATAGAAATGCATTCAACTCCTTCGCTGCGGGACGCTCTAGGTTTTTTGTTAGCCAATGCCAGTATCAAATAATAAAACTCGCCTAAGGAGCAAAAAAAAATTCATAGTTTTCAACATATATATAATTGAGAAATGCTGAAAGAACGGTATATCATATGTTTTTGCTGGGTAATCATACATTTTAAGATAATTCTAAACTATTATAGCCGCGTATGATATTTACAAAAATTAAACATTTCAGATGGCACGCTAATACATCATACATTTTAAGATAATTCGAAACTATTCTAGGTGCGTATGATTCTTTCAAAAATTGAACATATCAGATGACGCGCTAATACATCATACATTTTAAGAAAATTCGAAACTATTCTAGGCGCGTATGATTCTTTCAAAAATTGAACATATCAGATGGCGCGCTAATGTATAATTAATAGTGAGACAGAGATAATTTTTAAAATAAGCATATCGCGTGACACTAATGTTTATTTTATTTTACAAATTATATTTATTGTTTTATCTTGTATAGCACACATTCTCTCTCTCTCGGTGAAAAAACAGAAGAGTCTTTATAGACCTTATTTTCATAGAGTATCTTTATTTGTTATTTAGCATATAAAAACTTTGGAAAATATTCTCAAAATTGCGTTATAATCTAAATTATAGATATTTTTGAAAATTTAGGTCAAACTAGATTGTTTCATATTATTTTAGAATTACCTTTTTAATTCTTCGGAAACTAATTTCGCTATTTGAAATGCATATGTTTAGCCAGTTCGTGTCTATTTTTGTAGATTATAATAAACCTTATTTGTAAACATTACTTATGACGAACTTAGGTTGAGAAAATTACAATTTTGGCTAAATTTATATGGGTAATTAGAAAAATAGTATTTTTTAAACATAAGAGATTTTAATAAGACAACGGTAAACGGAACCTTTCTTTTTAATGTATCTTATTTTGTGTAAAAACATTATTTGTGTCACCTTTTATCGAATTTATTAAATCGAAGAAATATAGTTAACTTTTTTTTACTTTGCATTAATTTTTATCAAAATACAATATGTATCTGTGTAAAAAAGTATCATAAAGGAAAATATTATGAATAAATATTTTTCTGAATTTCAAATTTTGTATTGCATTGTAATTAAAAATATACTTAAGTTCGCCATCATAGAGAAATATAATTATTAACCGAATTTCTCCCAAAATATGGGCTTGACAATATAGGTTATTGAAAACTTACATGGAGGTAATCAATTATTATTCAGAACTATGTACAGAACCTTGATGGCCAGGCTAATGGATACATCTACGTGTAGATATAATGTCGGGGCAAATGTTTACCTGGAGTTAACAAAGCTTCATTAATC